>CM068364.1:36997995-37000495 GCA_034769755.1 Odontamblyopus lacepedii | reverse complement strand
AGCTTATTGTGGGCGGGAGCCTGACCGCACGACGCAGGCGGTAGTGATACTGAAGACTGTGGGCGGGAGCGGGACTGAAAATTGTGTCCCGCAGACCTCTACTGTGCTGCTGCTGTAAGCTCGGCGTCAATGGTTTAGTGGAGATGATTAAAGTGACTTGTGGTTTCACTGCACAGGAGAAATGAAGGTCAATTACCGGTTCTTTTCTGTTTCAGACCTCGTTTTAATCAGCACAGTTGCTGCCGTGTTAAAAGGCACTGTTCAGAAAGAATCTGTTCAGGTACATAAATGTACATTTACAGTACAAAATCGTGCTGTATATGCAGTAAATATCTCATTTTTCAACATAGATATCAGTGGCTTATTGCCCGGGTGCAGCTTGTATACATTTTTACTATATTTTTTTTAATAGAGTGGTTGCGGCTGATATTCTGGTGCCTCTATAGTCCAGAAAATACGGTAGTTCATTTTAAACGGTCCAACATTATTCCTCACTTACCATATGCATTCTCACCATCTAAATGATTCACATGAGGCTTTTTGAATGTCTCAGAGACCAAAACAATGTTAACTAACATGCTAACTGCGCACTTTGCAATTATCAGACAATAAAGAAGTTTATAATTAGATGCAGGCATATATCGTTACTGCAGAAAATCTAATTTAGCTTGATGGGAAAAATCAGGTACAGAAAGTGTTTTTGTTTTGTTTTTAATTTTGGAGGATGCTGTTCCTTTGGCTCTAATATTCCACAGTATGCCAAAAGATTTATCTCCATCCATCTTCTCCCGGTTAATTCGACTGGGTTGTGGGGGCAGTTTGCTGCCCAATACTCAGAGCACCTGACCCCCTATGAACCCCTCTGCAGGTGGAGCCCACAGGAGGGTGGACAACATGGTCCTTGATGTTAGGTCAGGTGCTGCATGTTTTGGGTTGATGGGGGAAACCGGAGCCCGGAGGAAACCCATCCAGACACGGGGAGAACATGCAAACTCCATACAGAAAGGCCCGGGCCACTCAGCCACCGTGCCACCCAAATATTTATCTCCATGGAGATTTATCTCCATGGAGATAAATATTCTGAAGTATGGTCTTAGCTTTCTGTTTCCATAAAATCATGCAGCTGACTCCAGAAAGTCACATACTGCATCTTAAGTATTGCTACATCTCCAGTTTGGAGTTTTCACATTGTGCAACTCTCTCATCTCAAACCCACTTCCGGTGTGAGTCAGACCAAACACTGTACAGTGTAATGGTGTAATGACAGCAGGGACTGTATGAAAGACAGAAAAAGAGAGGGAAAGAGAAAGCTTTAGGAGCTTATGTGAGGAGAATGCTGTATTTCTGGGTCTTTAAAAGCTTTAGTCCCAAACTTGGATACGGACTGTTCAAATGCTCTGAGCTGTTCCGGCTCAGATCTGCGAGGTGGGGAGGGCTCAGAGGCGACACACTGAAAAAAACTCCTTAGAAAATGATTCCAAATATGCATCTTGTTTGAGTATTTCAACTAGTTTAGGTTTAGATTTAGTTCTCATTTCTAGCCAAAGGAAATCTGTCAGTGGAGAATTAAGTTAATGAAGTATGATTTTCATTCTCAACTAGAACAAATTAAAGGCCTTGTACCTGATTTTCCCCCCAAAGTACAGTTGTATGAGCCGCCCTGGAGGACACCACAGGTCTGCTGTGTCTGCATCTCATTACAAAGGGTTTTAACGGAAGAGAATCACGATGTGCACAGAAACATGCCGCTCTGGTCTCTGAAAGTGGTGAAAAGCACTTATAAATTCATCACGGTGAATCATTAAGGTGAGTGATGAATAAATGTGAACCAGTGCAAAATGAACTAGGTTTTTTTTCACTTTTTAAGACATCAGATGAAAAGGCCAAAACTCCAAATCTGAGACACACTCGGCTGCTGAACACTGCTGTGTGACCGTGTGCAAAAGTGGGAGTGTTTTTGCAGTGCACAGAGTGGAGGGGGCAGTGGGGACTGTGGCCCTGGTGCTTTGGATTACAGGAGCCGAGTAATCTGCTGTGGAGGCTCTATGTAGGCCAGCCGAGGTTTAACCCACCGAGCTGCACCACCAGGACCGCTCTGAGCTGCACCACCAGGACCGCTCCGAGCTGCACCACCAGGACCACTCTGAACTGCACCACCAAGACCACTCTGAACTGCACCACCAGGACCACTCTGAACTGCACCACCAGGACCACTCTGAACTGCACCACCAGGACCACTCTGAGCTGCACCACCAGGACCACTCTGAGCTGCACCACCAGGACCACTCCGAGCTGCACCACCAGGACCACTCTGAACTGCACCACCAGGACCACTCTGAGCTGCACCACCAGGACCGCTCTGAGCTGCACCACCAGGACCACTCTGAGCTGCACCACCAGGACCACTCTGAGCTGCACCACCAGGACCACTGTGAGCTTACATGGCCACCCAGACCTCCACACTTTCACAAAACTTTACAAAGTATTCCACAAAACAATG
>CM068364.1:36855495-36992995 GCA_034769755.1 Odontamblyopus lacepedii | reverse complement strand
CGTGTGGAGGCCCTTTAAACCCTAAGCTTCATTCATTTAACTCAAATCGGAAGTTTAAACGATGCAAAGGATCTAATAATAAAAGGATTATGTCATGGACCCTTTTATTGTCCTCATAAGAGCGGCAGGTCCCCATCAGGGGAATGTGTGTGAACAGACGTTAGTCCCCACAGTGTTGGCCCAGGTGAAAGGTTAAACATATTTATGAATGAATCCACTCGTATATTTAAGTGAAAACACCACACTGTTCTTTATATGTGGCCTGTGGCTCTGCAACTGAAACACATGCACTAAAGCTACAGTATGTCACTTTCTGGAGATAACATGTCTTAGTACTCGTGGTCTTCGTCTTGAGACCAGCCTCAAGACCGTTTTTTACGGTCTCGGTTTCATCTCGGACTCAAGCACATTTGGACACAGTTTGCACTGATTAGAAGAGCAGGACGAAACATGACGCTGACTAAAGCAGATTTATGCTCCAGTGCAGAGCAGGTCTGCGGTGAACTGTGGCTCAAGTTTACCTCAGAAAAGTGCCCAGAGCCATTTGCATTTGTCACAATGTGCGTTTGGTTTGGTGAATGTGCAGAGGCTGCAAACTATCACTGCAAAATCAGTAAGATAATGTAACGGTAAATGTTAGGAAGAAAAAAACATGATTAACTTAAAGCTCTTTTCTATAAAGTGCTAATGGAAGTGGGATTAAAGAAAGGGGTTTCAAACTGTGGGTGAGGGTCCAAAGAAGGGGTGCAGAGTGTTTCAGTGCAGTACAGTTTGCTTGGCTTATTGTAGGCCTAAATCAACATTAATCAGATCAAATGGCAATAGATTTATAAAAACATTGATATATATGTGCCAAAATAACTGTGAAATACAAATAAATGTAGAAAATGAGAACGATGGTCTCGATGTGGTCTTGAGGGGCCGTGGTCTTGGTCTTGTCTCGGTCTTGGCCTTTAAAAGTCATGGTCTTGTCTTGGTCTTGGGACCATGTGGTCTCGGACACTCGGACAGGCCTTGGTCTTGTCTTGGTCTTGGGACCATGTGGTCTCGGACACTCGGACAGGTCTTGGTCTTGTCTCGGTCTTGGCCTTTAAAAGTCATGGTCTTGTCTTGGTCTTGACTCTCATAGGCCTTGGTCTTGTCTTGGTCTTGGGACCATGTGGTCTCGGACACTCGGACAGGTCTTGGTCTTGATTACTGCGGTCTTGACTACAACACTAAGAACATACTCTATGTGTTTTAGAACACCCTCATTCTTCCAGTTATTCATTGCAATTCAAGTCATACGAGTCCAGCGAATAGCCTGAAGTGGTACAAAGGTCAGTATTGAACAGCCAGAAGTTAAAAGAAGGTTTGGTTCCCCAAAACTGAAAAATGTTTCAGAATGACACAAAAAGGCCTTTTTCAGGGAACACAAAGTGGGTTAACAATTTAAAGCTGCAGCAATGAAGGTTGATTGAGCTGCTATTTCCTACAGGAGTTCTAACTTTTCTTGATTACTTCCAACCCCCTCTGTGTGCATGACAGCAGTGTTGGAACCCACTGTGGTACCAGACCCTCACAAGCATCAGGTGAACTGTATCGTACTGCAGAAGTTTAGTGTGTTGCTCCAAAAATGGGGAGTAAAAGGCCATTAACAATGGAAGAGGCACAGACCATCGTAACACTTACAAATGTAGGTCTTTCCTACAGGAAAACTGCAAAGAAAGTCAAGGCATCAGTGAGTACAGTTTGCTTCACCATCAAAAGGCACGTAGAAAGTTGGGGAAACTCCAACAGGAAGTGCTCTGGCAGACCCAAAGTCACAACTGAACGAGAGGACAAGTGTCTGAGAGGTAACAGCTTGTGTGATCGGCGGCTCACAGGACAACAGCTTAGTAATGGTCACAGTCAGCAAGGCTCAGTTTCAACTATGAAGAGAAGACTTCGAGCTGCAGGTTTGACGGGAGATTGCAGCAAGAAAACCATTGCTAAGATGTCAGAATAAGACTCTCCTGGGCCACGAAACACCACCGCTGGACTACTGAAGACTGGAGGAAGGTATTATGGACGGATGAATCCTCAATTCATCACACAGGATCTTTGTACATGGTCGAGTAGATGAGAGGAGGTTTCACAGCGTGTGACATCACCTGTCAAACATATAGGAGGAAGTGTGAAGATCTGGGGCTTTGCAGGATCCAGAGTTGGTGACTTGTACAGAGTGAGTGGCACCTTCAACCAAAATGGCTCCCACGGCGTTCTACAGCACCATGCAGTGCCCTCTGGTCACAGATTCATCCCACAGCAAGAAAATGACCCAAAACACACCAAAACTACCTCAGGGAAAAAGAACAAGACGGTAAAACATGGAGTGGCCAACACAGTGTCCAGAGTGCCACACATATGAGAACTTTCTGAAGAATATTTGATTTCTCTTGTAGAAAGAATGTGTATGTTCAGCTGTTATATCTGCCAAAGGAGGCGACTCTGATGAGTCAAAAGTACATTACAAATACATTTTGGTCTATAAATTAATTTCTTTTTCAGCTCAAATTGCTTATTTGTTCTATCCCTTCATTGTCAGAGTGCCACGACACACTGGACTGAATCCTTTTCAGTAAAACACTGTAAAAAGTGTGGAGTTCTAACACTTTTGACCAGTTGTGTGTGACCTGTATGATTCCATGGAAGTAGCAAGTTAAAAGAATCCTCTGGAACATTCTCTGTGGTGATTGGTTTTATGCCATACGGTGGAAAATTATAGCCAAAGGGACAACGTTTCCATGGAAACACAAACAGGAAGAGGCCCTGCCCCTGCACAGATAAGAAGCAGGTTTGTGGAGATGCAAGCCCACTCACAGTAAGGGTTAGAGTGCTCTGTGTGAACTGTCTCCAAAGGGCCAAGCAGGTGATGCCAGCAGGCCAGTTTACAGGTCAGATCTGTGGGGAGGTGTTATACCTGTAAGTGAATATATAAAAAATATAAACAAAAACTTTATCTGCACAAGAGAAGTTGATATATTCATTTAAAGGATCATCTTTACATAGTTCATATTTCGAGCTGCAGTTTGATCCTCTGTCCGTAGATGAAACCAAATCTGGATTTCTGATAGTCGTGTAAACGTGGCACACGGCGACACATTTGCAGAATAATAAATTAAATAAAATTGTACCATCTGCTGTCATTAAGACACAAGCACAAAGAATACACAGAACACTGCAGTACAAATAGTAGCACATTTATACAATAGAAACAATAAGAAGACAACAACAACAACAATATAATATTATAAATTCCAGGGGTGAAGGAATGTGATGAGTGATGACCAGGCTGTGCAGGACGGGTCTGATACGTTTTCAAAAGAGATCTAATCTTTTGTTAGGTTTTTCCATTGTGATATATTGATTTTTGTCTTTGTTTTCCAGTTCATCAGGACTGTTTTTTTGGCGAGCGCTATGAGTATAATTTTATTTAGATTTTTGTTAAAGTTGAATGACGATAAGTCTCCTAAAAGACAACGGGAGGGAGGAGCTGGGACGTGGGAGCCCAGATATGGAGAAAGTAACGTTGTGATTTTGACCCAAAAGCTGTTTACAGGAGTGCAGTGCCACAGTGCATGAATGGATGAATCCGGTTTATTTTGAATGTATGAATCCGGTTTATGTTGTGTGTCTGTGGTGAAGCCCAGTCTAAATAACCTGTGCCCTGTGCAGTGAAATCTATGCAGGACCTCGTACTGAATTAATTGGAGATCGGCGTTTTTGTCGTGGAGACAGTGTTATTACAGATTTGCTGCCAGTGCTCCATTTGATTATTGGAATGGCTGTTGATCGGTCAAATGATGGAATAGTTTTATATATTTTTGATAAGAGTTTATGTGATATATTGATTGAAAGAACAGAAGAAATGTGAGTTTTGGAGAACTGGATGGAAGAAATTTGTGTTGAATTCAGCTTGAAGACAGGACTTAATTTGAAGATATTCCAGATCGTGTTTATTGTCTAAATTACACATTTGAATCAGATCTGAGAATGAAGAGAAAGTATAATTGGTGAAGATGTCTTGTATTTGTATTTGAGTTCTAATGTTCAGACCAAAGGCCTCATGCAGCTGGTGCAGTGCAGAGTTGTGAAATGTAACACGGCCTCGATCTCCCTGCTGCAAAGAACCATTAGCACGAGAGCCGCAGCTCTGCTAACGACAGCTAACGACTGCTAACGACTGCTAATCCGACCTAAATGCTCAGGGCTAATCTGTGCATCAGATTAGAGCAGAGGAGCTGGTCTCCTGTCCACTGTCTTTACTCACCCACTCTCCTCACCCTCTCTGCTCACTCTCTTTACTCATCCCCTCTCCTCCCCCTCTCTGCTCACTCTCTTTACTCACCCCCTCTCCTCCCCCTCTCCTCACCCTCTCCTCACCCTCTCCTCCCCCTCTCTCATCACTCTCTTTACTCACCCCCTCTCCTCACCCTCTCCTCACCCTCTCCTCACCCTCTCTGTCCACTCTCTCTCCTCACCCTCTCCTCACCCTCTCCTCACCCTCTCCTCACCCTCTCTGTCCACTCTCTCTCCTCACCCTCTCCTCACCCTCTCCTCACCCTCTCTGTCCACTCTCTTTACTCACCCTCTCCTCACCCTCTCTGTCCACTCTCTCTCCTCACCCTCTCCTCCCCCTCTCCTCCCTCACTCTGTCCACTCTCTTTACTCACCCCCTCTCCTCACCCTCTCTGCTCACCCTCTCTGTCCACTCTCTCTCCTCACCCTCTCCTCACCCTCTCCTCACCCTCTCTGTCCACTCTCTCCTCACCCTCTCCTCACCCTCTCCTCACCCTCTCTGTCCACTCTCTCTACTCACCCTCTCCTCACCCTCTCTGTCCACTCTCTTTACTCACCCCCTCTCCTCACCCTCTCCTCACCCTCTCTGTCCACTCTCTCTCCTCACCCTCTCCTCCCCCTCTCCTCCACCTCTCTGTCCACTCTCTTTACTCACCCCCTCTCCTCACCCTCTCTGCTCACCCTCTCTGTCCACTCTCACTCCTCACCCTCTCCTCACCCTCTCCTCACCCTCTCTGTCCACTCTCTCTCCTCACCCTCTCCTCACCCTCTCCGCACCCTCGCTGTCCACACTCTCTCCTCACCCTCTCCTCACCCTCTCTGTCCACTCTCTCTCCTCACCCTCTCCTCACCCTCTCCTCACCCTCTCTGTCCACTCTCTCTCCTCACCCTCTCTGTCCACTCTCTCTCCTCACCCTCTCCTCACCCTCTCTACACCCACTCTGTCCACTCTCTCTACTCACATCCTCTCCTCACCCTCTCCTCACCCTCTCTCATCACTCTCTTTACTCCCCCCTCTCCTCACCCTCTCTGTCCACTCTCTTTACTCACCCCCTCTCCTCACCCTCTCTCATCACTCTCTTTACTCACCCCCTCTCCTCACCCTCTCTCATCACTCTCTTTACTCACCCCCTCTCCTCACCCTCTCTGCTCACTCTCTTTACTCACCCCCTCTCCTCATCCTCTCTCATCACTCTCTTTACTCACCCCCTCTCCTCACCCTCTCTGCTCACTCTCTTTACTCACCCCCTCTCCTCACCCCCTCTCCTCACCCTCTCTCCTCACTCTCTTTACTCACCCCCTCTCCTCACCCTCTCTCCTCACTCTCTTTACTCACCCCCTCTCCTCACCCTCTCTCCTCACTCTCTTTACTCAACTCCTCTCCTCACCCCCTCTGCTCACTCTCTTTATTCACCCCCTCACCTCCCCCTCTCTCATCACTCTCTTTACTCACCTCCTCTCCTCACCCTCTCTGCTCACTCTCTTTACTCACCCCCTCTCCTCCCCCTCTCTCATCACTCTCTTTAGTCACCTCCTCTCCTCCCCCTCTGGGCTCACTCTCTTTACTCACCCCCTCTCCTCACCCTCTCTCCTCACTCTCTTTACTCAACTCCTCTCCTCACCCCCTCTGCTCACTCTCTTTATTCACCCCCTCACCTCCCCCTCTCTCATCACTCTCTTTACTCACCTCCTCTCCTCCCCTCTCTCATCACTCTCTTTAGTCACCTCCTCTCCTCCCCCTCTGGGCTCACTCTCTTTACTCACCCCCTCTCCTCACCCCCTCTGGACTCACTCTCTCTACTCACCCCCTCTCCTCACCCCCTCTGGACTCACTCTCTTTACTCACCCCCTCTCCTCACCCTCTCTCATCACTCTCTTTACTCACCCCCTCTCCTCACCCCCTCTCCTCACCCTCTCTCCTCACTCTCTTTACTCACCCCCTCTCCTCACCCCCTCTGGACTCACTCTCTTTACTCACCCCCTCTCCTCACCCCCTCTGGACTCACTCTCTTTACTCACCCCCTCTCCTCACCCCCTCTGGACTCACTCTCTTTACTCACCCCCTCTCCTCACCCCCTCTGGACTCACTCTCTTTACTCACCCCCTCTCCTCACCCTCTCTCATCACTCTCTTTACTCACCCCCTCTCCTCACCCTCTCTCATCTCTCTCTTTACTCACCCCTCTCCTCACCCTCTCTCATCACCCTCTCTCATCACCCTCTTTACTCACCCCTCTCCTCACCCTCTCTGCTCACTCTCTTTACTCACCCTCTCTCCTCACCCTCTCTCATCACCCTCTTTACTCACCCCTCTCCTCACCCTCTCTGCTCACTCTCTTTACTCACCCCCTCTCCTCATCCTCTCTCATCACTCTCTTTACTCACCCCCTCTCCTCACCCTCTCTGCTCACTCTCTTTACTCACCCTCTCTCCTCACCCCCTCTCCTCACCCTCTCTCCTCACTCTCTTTACTCACCCCCTCTCCTCACCCTCTCTGCTCACTCTCTTTACTCACCCCCTCTCCTCATCCTCTCTCATCACTCTCTTTACTCACCCCCTCTCCTCACCCTCTCTCATCACTCTCTTTACTCACCCCCTCTCCTCCCCCTCTCTCATCACTCTCTTTACTCACCCCCTCTCCTCCCCCTCTCTCATCACTCTCTTTACTCACCCCCTCTCCTCCCCCTCTCTCATCACTCTCTTTACTCACTCCCTCTCCTCCCCCTCTCTCATCACTCTCTTTACTCACTCCCTCTCCTCCCCCTCTCTCATCACTCTCTTTACTCACTCCCTCTCCTCACCCTCTCTCATCACTCTCTTTAATCACCTCCTCTCCTCCCCCTCTGGGCTCACTCTCTTTATTCACTCACTCTCTCACTCTCTCAGTGTCATTCTCACCCTTCCAGTCCCCTCCACTTCCTTCACTCAGCCACTGCTTTCTCATCACCCTCTCTTCTTATCCCCTCCACTCCCTTTATTCCCACTCACTCCTCACCCTCTCTCGTCCTCTTATTCACCTCCATGCTGTATTTGCTGAAAACTTTATATTAACATGTTTTATAAGTTTCACTTTCACATTTGACACTTCGACACTCCCTTTCAGAGCAGGAGTGTTTATGCCACTAACCCAGAACATACAGAAGAGGGCAAAAATGTGCACAATTCTTCAATACTTTATGAAGACACTTGGTGAACAAAGCACTAAACTGTGTTCATCTGAGGGGAGAGAAACTTATTTTATTTTTTTGTTGTAAATCAGGTCCTTTGTTTCACATGTGAAATAAATGCAGGTAACAGTTCTGGTGTGTTCTGTGTAACACAGTTACAGTGTTTAGTGCGGAGGTCACTGCTCTGCTGTAGATGTGAACATGTGATGACAGGAGTGAGAGGTAATCCCTGACACCACCAGCAGGGGCAGTGTCACTCATCTGTTTTTATGTTCTTTCAGAATGGGAAAATACAGGAAATATGTTCAACTCACAAGAAATGCAAATATATTTTATTTCAAATGGATTTGAAACAGGTAAATAATATTTATTCATAAAGATATTTTGGTGAGCGTTGCTCAGAGGGAGCAGGAGCCAGTATTCAGGATTATCTCAGGACATATAATACAACTTCTGAACATCCTAATTATTCTCCCAGATGAGTTTGTGATCTAAATTTACCATTAGGGTAAATCTAACACTAACTAGCATGCTAACATGCATTTCTTGATGATCGGACAATACAACACTTTATAATTATACAGACAGCAGGCTACACAGACGTATTTGGAATTCAGGAGCTGCTTAAAATCTGTGTACTTGAGCAAGACACATTTACATGGAAAATAAATCAGGTAGAGACCCTTTAGTACAATGTGATTGAGTCCACGGCTTTGGAGCAACAAACAAACAAACAAAAAGGCAGGTCAGTGTAATGGAAGGAGGTTACGATATGGAATGGGAGAAAAGAGAGCTCTAGGCACCTAATGTGTGTGTGTGTGTGTGTGTGTGTGTGTGTGTGTGTGTGTGTGTGTGTCTGTGTGTGTGTGTGTGGGAAGGGGGGCTGATGGCCATGGATGATGGAGCAGAGAGGGGTCAGAGGTGGCAGCCTTGCATTGTCAGCCCGGGCCCCTGTGTGTGTGTCCCCTGGGGTCCTCCTCCTCCTCCTGCCTCTCCTTCTCCCCCTCCTCTCCCCCCCTCCCTTCCACGCCTCACCTCCTTCACACACACACAGCTATCCATCAGAGCGGGCCCCTGTGCAGAGTCACCACTTCCCCTGGCCCCTCACCGTATCCCCTTTAACACAGAGTACATACAGTTGTACCATGGACAGCTCCTGCGCCAGCACTGCTGTTTTACACTCTTCCTGCTGCCATAAGAGAGAATGAACCACGGTAAAGCAGGAAGAATGGACACTACAACATAAAAATCACCTTTATCTGGAACCAAAAGAAGTTTTATATATATTTAAGTTTAAGTTTTATATATATTTAAGTTTTATATTTATTTTTTATAACATTTCACTGAAATGTGCAGGGAAAATGTGCTGCTGCTAAAATATCGACTAAGGCTGAAGTCTACACGATAAGGCAAAGGACTCATCGTTACCAATTTGAAACCACTGGGTATAAATTCAATTAAAATTTGATTATTTCTTTGAAACAGATGAAAATGTTTGTTTAATATTTTCTGTCATATTGAATAAACTCACATTTTTGGCATTTTTAACTGAACTTTCCCCTGCCTTTTCTCCCCCACCTCCCCCTTTGACGTTTTATCTTAACTAAAAGGACGAGACCCCCCCCCCCCATATCACCCATATATTATTGTCCATTACACACCTCCCCCCACTGCCCTGTGTGTAATCCCTGCCAGCTGGCCCCATTGGCTAATCCCAGCGCACCGATCAGCTGGCACATCCACTCCGGGACGGGACACTGGGGGAGGAGGGGGAGGGGGCCGGTCCATCTCTCCGTGGGGTGGGGGTATAGTCTCTCCCCCTTCTCTCTCTCTCTCTCTCTGTGAGGAGGGGGGGGCAGAGTGCATATATCGGGGCGGGTGCGTCGCTTCAGCGCAGTCCTCCCTGTGTCTCCGGCGGCTCCTCGCTCTCCTCCGTCCTCATCATCCTTGTCCTCTTCTCCTCCTCCTCTTCCCTCCTTCCTCCTGGATTCCTTTAACATATATAGCGCTCCGGCATATATATGTGTCTTTGGGCTATTTTTTTTCCTCCTTGGGATTTTTCCTCCTCCTTTCTTTCCCGGGCTAGTGTGTAGTTTTGTTTTTTGGTCACCTCTTTGACATTTTTGCATGACACCTGCCTTGCCTGTTCCACCATCCCACCAAAATCCATCCCTCTTTTTTTTCCCTGTCTGCACCGACGCTCCCCCGGATGAGACTCCAGGTACTACCTTCAACATGGAACTATTCTGCGGGAATACCTCTGAAACGCATTTGAAGAGGAGCGCAATACGTGAACGCTAGACTGGTGCATGCTTGTGTTTAAAGGAACACGGTATGTGGAGGAGAGAGGGAGCGGAGGGATGGGGAGGGATAAACCAGGCGGCTTAACCAGGCTCTAATGAGTTACCGGTTTAAAGTAAGCTAAAGTGGTCTTCTCCGCTCAGCATAGCGACAGTAGCCGTGTGCGTGTGTGTGCGTGTGTGTCGGTGTGTGTGCGTTCAGAAATACCGCGTTCGTCCTTTGTTTTGCTCCGAGGGGAAGAGGCGAGGATGCTGTGCAGGAGAGCTAGGAATCAGGTACAGCCGGAGATTTTTTTTTTTTTTTTTTTTTTTTTTTTTAACGGTGCGACAAAAGGTAGAGCTCCTCTCCCTCCTCTCGGCGTGTGCGTGTGTGCTGCTATGTACCTGCTGTAGCTTAGTCCACATACGATTTGGTTGGGCGCCGTAGAGAGATGGCTAAACAGGGATTAGCATGTGATGTACCTTGAATGTGAAGAGGAGAGGAAGACCGCATAGGAGCCCTGAGGGAAGACAGGTGTGGAGACAGGCTGCCGTAAGATAAGATGCACGGACAACTCAAGAAAACGAAGTCGAATTTAGGTTTGAAAATATGTGAATTGTCTCTGGAAGTTTGGGTTCGTGCTCTTTGTGTTCACAGTGGACCTTGATTTAATTTCAATACAATTAAGGCACGCGGTGAATGCCAAGAGAGGAGCCAAAATCTGCAACTTAAAAAAAAAACGATTAGTGACAACAACATAAACTAGTGGTAATGACGGCGATGTGTGTTTGTACGTGTTTGTCTAATGCTAATCTGAGCGGGCGAAGTGCACTACAGCGTAGGACCCCTAATGTGCTTCCTGCTGCAGCCAAGTGGGCAGAGGGACCACCGAGGGGCTGGCTCTGGCACTGTGCATGGCTTCAATATGACACTGTAAAGATATGTACAGATATGTGTATAGTCCAGGTCATATCCTGCATGCTGCTGTCACTCCATTGTACCGTCAAATGTTTCTGTTGCAACTGCTTTTTTACATTTTTTTGCTCCTGTTATGCAATGTATCTCAATAAAGACATGATGAAGCACAGTTCTATTTGTGGCGCTACTATCTGCTGCTACCGCCTGGTTTGAAGTGAGCGGGGCGAGCGAGGAGAGGGAGGGAGGAGAGTGGGAGGAGGAGAAGGGGGAGGGGGGCACATCAAGTCATTGAAATAATGAGCTTGACTTCTCCCGCTCTAATCGTGGAGCTGCAAAAGGGGCTGCAGGCAGAGAGGCTGTGACCTACATGCACGGGACACAGGCAGAACTCCAGCACAGCCACACACTGCACTTACTCCACACAGACACTAGTACAGATATTCAAGGTAAATTAGATTAACAAAGTCTTCGTCATCCCCGTTCTATCATGTGGCGCACACTAAAATCAAGAGGCTGATGTGACATCTCAACATTATTAAGATGAGAAAACACAACATTATTAAGATGAGAAAAATCTTAAATTTTGAGATATCAATTTGAAACTTCTGTAGTTTACTCACAAAAATGAAAGAAAAATGTTTTTCATCATGAATGTTTTAACTTAAAAAAATAATGTGCCTAAATTTTCTTGCTTCATTTTCTTGTTATATTAGATCAAAAATACATTTACACAAGAGATTTTAGATTTGAGCTTCATTAGTATTTCAGTCAACTAAATTTCACAGAAAAAACTGCTAAATTCAATCGTCTAATTTTTGATTTTTCAAATCAGACTTAGAATCAGATAAAAACCTTCTGGACACTTTGTCACACACACGAGTGTTTGGTGTGTGTAGGGGCTACTTTAAGGGCCCATCCTCATGTCCATGTGGGGAGAAAAAAACAGTTTTATTTTGACGTCACCATGTCCCATAAAATTGTGGATGCACATGGATTAAATACAATTTTTACCAAACTGACAAAAAATAAATAAAAATGAAAAAAGAGGTGAGTTTTAGGTTTGGCGGAATATTGAACCAATATTTGGACAATATCTGGACTCAGCAGATCGGCCTTAAATATCCAGCATCAGCCAATATTCTGTTTTAATCTGCTGCCTAAAAATACATCCAAAGCTTTTATATGAACACTTAAATATGAAGGGAGACCTGCACGTGACTACACAGCTCTCTTATGAGCTAGTAGTAAAAAAGAGCTCTGGTTCAGTTTGTAGTTAATTTAAACAGAATTTTAAGAAAATCCTCAAAATCTGCCGCACATATCAGCCTAAAAATATTCTAAATTGAAATCGGCATCGGCCCTGAAAACTCTCAGATCAGTCGATCTGTGCTGAGTTCTGTGGCGTCTCCTCTGACGGTGTTTACAGTACGCTGCCTCAGTTGGCGCAGCACGTTTTAAAATCCCTAGTTTAAAGTGAAATGGAGACAGGTCAGAATAGTCGGGCTGTAGATATGTTGACCTGCTTCACGGCTCAGATCTCTGTTATGGCCTATCACAAATAATGATCAGAAATAATCACTGCAGAACGTGAACACAGTCTGTAGAAAGGCTCCATGTGACGCTTTATCCAGACTGAGTTCTCCACGTTCTTGTTTCTGAAGACCTTCTGTGCACTTTTATTACTTCTGAGGAAGAACTCAGAAGATGTCGCAGGTTTATATGAAGAAAAATTCCTGTCCCGACTCCACTGTGTTTTGTGAGTGGTCACAACCTGAAAATATCCCAGTGTTCAGAACGCAGCAGAAGCCTGATCACTGGAGGGTGTATGTGGCACATGAGGCTTTCATATGTGATCCAGTAAAACCTGCATTTGGGATAATACAAAAAATAATTAATGATAAAACTTTATTACTAATGTGTGCAGGTCACGTCATTTAGAGATTCTGAACATGTCAAATGAAATCAAATGTAATTTTACTGACCGACAGTATTTCACGTTTCACACCTTTTAAGCTATTTACTTGACCTACAAATAATTATATAATGCATCCAGTCAAAATATACACAAATAAATAAATAAATAAATAAATACAAAATATCTGATGTGCAAAATGTGAGATTTAACACTGTGACAGTTCCTGAGCAGATTAACCAAACCTGTGCCTTTGAAAACACGGATGTCCTGTGTTTGCAGCTAAACGCAGAGGGCACATGGACATTGTATAAGATTCTATAAGAACTAACTATTAAAAAATCTATATCAAAAATTGAGATAAGGAATATTTTGCAATGAGACACAAAACTGTTCTGTGAATTTCAGGGAGGGCATCTGACACACAGGGAGGGCATCTGACACACAGGGAGGGCATCTGACACAGAGGGACATTTCAGAGTGTATTTGTAGAGGTTTAAACTGCAGGGTTCAGCAGCTTTTACACAGAATAAGACGCCTTGGAGACATGGAAAGGGCATCTGACACACAGGGAGGGCATCTGACACAGAGGGAGGGCATCTGACACACAGGGAGGGCATCTGACACACAGGGAGGGCATCTGACACACAGGAAAAGCATCTGACACACAGGGAGGGCATCTGACACACAGGAAAAGCATCTGACACACAGGGAGGGCATCTGACACACAGGGAGGGCATCTGACACACAGGAAAAGCATCTGACACAGAGGGAGGGCATCTGACACAGAGGGAGGGCATCTGACACACAGGGAGGGCATCTGACACACAGGGAGGGCATCTGACACACAGGAAAAGCATCTGACACACAGGGAGGGCATCTGACACACAGGAAAAGCATCTGACACACAGGGAGGGCATCTGACACACAGGGAGGGCATCTGACACACAGGAAAAGCATCTGACACAGAGGGAGGGCATCTGACACAGAGGGAGGGCATCTGACACACGGGGGCATTTCGTTCTCTGCCTTTGCAATTTCTATTTTCCTCCACATTTCAATTTCAAACTTTTCAGCCCCATAAACTAAACGAAGCGGGAAAATCTGGATGCAAGGCTGTGGTCAGAGTGGAGAGCCGGGTGCTGGAGGTGAGGGGGTCCAGGCTGTGGTCAGAGTGGAGAGCCGGGTGCTGGAGGTGAGGGGGTCCAGGCTGTGGTCAGAGTGGAGAGCCGGGTGCTGGAGGTGAGGGGGTCCAGGCTGTGGTCAGAGTGGAGAGCCGGGTGCTGGAGGTGAGGGGGTCCAGGCTGTGGTCAGAGTGGAGAGCCGGGTGCTGGAGGTGAGGGGGTCCAGGCTGTGGTCAGAGTGGAGAGCCGGGTGCTGGAGGTGAGGGGGTCCAGGCTGTGGTCAGAGTGGAGAGCCGGGTGCTGGAGGTGAGGGGGTCCAGGCTGTGGTCAGAGTGGAGAGCCGGGTGCTGGAGGTGAGGAGGTCCAGGCTGTGGTCAGAGTGGAGAGCCGGGTGCTGGAGGTGAGGGGGTCCAGGCTGTGGTCAGAGTGGAGAGCCGGGTGCTGGAGGTGAGGGGGTCCAGGCTGGGGTCAGTAACTGTTTTGGCCCCTGCACAGATCACCAGAGGGGCCCTCTATAAAAGCACTGAAAAATGAGGCCCTTCTGCAAAAGACGGGGGTCAGGGGAGCGGGCCCCTGGGGACCGGAGCAGGTGACCACAAACCACTAATATCATTTACAATCACAGAGCCGCAGTTATCATGAAGAGAGATGTGTTTGTTCATCACAGAGCAGAAGGAGGGATGAGCCGGAGGAAAATCAGCTGTAGAGAAGATTCTAATAACTAAAAAAGATCAAAACTGAAATAGCAGCTTTGAGTTATTTACTTAGTGAGACCCGAGAATTGACATTTAAGAATATGGCTGCAACCAACAATAATCATTTTTAAAAAGGTAAAAAAAAAAAGAAACAACTTATTTAAAATCCAGTGTCATATATTATCATTGTGGCGTATTCCATCAGGCAGAAGCCCTGTGATCCCCTGTTCAGGTGAAGAGTCCTGATCGTTCCACTGTATCATGAAGAATGTGTCTGGTCTGTAAACACAAACTTAGATTTGGCAAAATGGGCATTCTGAAAATCTCAAAACAAACATTATTTATGAACACAATGTGCAGAGCCAACACAGTCCTGAAACCGCTTTTACACAATTTGTTCTTTAAGAGCATAAAAATGAACTGATTATTCGTGTGATTTTTGTATTTTTGGCAAACATTTGGTCCAGATTTAACAGAACAGAATCATAAAGAATATTACTGTTTCCACTGACGTCATTGTGTTGTATTTCAGTCATTACTGGATCTAAAAACACAAAAGCTGCAAACCCTCTGTTCTGACGTGAAAGAGCTCCAAAGAGAAGGACGAAGAAAGAGCTGCGACGAAGAGGACGTGAGAAACAGATCGTCTCCACGTAGGACTGTCAAAAATGTCTGTCCAGATATAAAAAATCTATCTATCTATACTTGTTGTAGAACAGAGTGGAGTAGAATAAAGTGAGACCACGTGGTGATATTTTGAACTGAAATGTAAAATGTAATTAAAATGTGCACGTCATGACCCTAAATAAAAGCAGCTTTTTTCACATGCAAAATCAGAACATGAAGTGTGTAATGAGGCTGTGCCAAACTCTTATTTTAGTATTTGAATTTTTCAATTGGTCGACGAGTCAAACAGCGATTTCTACTGAGACGTTTCAATATCATCTAGAAAATAAAGGTTACCATATTGTGACTGAAAACTTCTGGATAGAGAATATTTAGTAACACATCATGGAGAATTCAATAGAAACAACAGAACAATCCAAAAACACAATCCAAAGTTCTTCCTCACTCACCATTTGCATTCTGAACATCCTATTCATTCACCACTATGATTTTATAAACATTTTTCACGACTTTCAGAGACTAGAGTGGAGTTCACTAGCATGCTAACACACACTTCATGATTATCAGACAATTAAACAGTTTAGAATTCGACGCAGACAGAACAGAGTGAACATATTTGGACTTCCAGAGCTGCTTCTACATCTGTGATGGGACAGGACTATTTCTTTCTCATGTACATTGGAACAAATCTGGTGCAGGGTCTTTGAGGTATTTATTTATGTCCATATTGCGCACTCTTTATGCCTGATTTTCATTCTATATGCTAAGACCACCCCCCCCAATTAAAATGCGGCCATAATTAACTCACGAGACAGACGTTTGTGGTGGAGCTGTAGCAGCCGCGTGTTCAGAGCACACAGGAAAGGCAGAGGGGGAAAACCTAATTTGGTCATGTAAATAGAGGTCGGGCGGGGCATGCGGGAGCGTCACTAATGGAGGAGGGAGATGGATGTCTTATGATAATGAGAGCAAAGAAAGCCGTGGCGTGACCTTGCAGCGTGCGGTCGTCTAACCGCTGTGCCATCGCAGATCTGCACCACACGGGGACTCGAGCGCCGCTGAAGGAGCTGGAAAACCGTCCTGGTTCTGGTGCCTTTAGAATTCAAAACATTCAACTGGAGGCGTGCGGTATAAGGCGGTGTTCATGTTCGAGAATTTGACGATGGCATATTTTCAGATGGAGGGCAGGAAATATCCAAATGTGTCATCTACAAATCTTTTCACATTAGCATTATTGGATTTGGATTGGCTGCTCATATGCCATTGGTCATATTCATCTTATAGAAGACATATTGTGCTTGAGTCGGCTCTACCTCTGACACCAGGGGGTCACTATGTTAAAATTTGCACATTTTAAATTACATATTATACTAGCGAGCTGCAGGTTTAATAAAAAGCGCCCAAATGACTACAGAACACTGCTGATGCCCATGTGTATCGCTGATAAAGAAAATCTAATTGGAAGTGTGTACAGCACAATGGGGATGAAAACAGGGGCAGAGCTGCAAAATGCGTCTTGAAAAAGCGATAAAAGACTCAAACATGAATGAACTTCAGGTGAGTAAACGGTGAAGGGGAAACAACTACAACATGGTTAAAAGATGCGAAAATGGATTTTGCATAATACTGTGGGTCTGCTTTAAAGTCTTTGGAACTGACAACAGTCACATCTTTGGGGTTGAATAATGACACCACTTTCTGAAGTGATGGTGGAAAAAAAAATCACTTTTTTTCTTTCTGCTGACAGAGAAGATGTTGAACTTTGGTCAACAAAACTGAGAATCTGAGAATTCTGAGCTGATCTCCAGCTCAGTTTAAACTATAGGGACTCAAGGATGTTGTCGTGTCATGTGAACCCGGCCGCCATCTTGGTCACAATATAGTTTTAAAACTGGACAGCACAATCTTGGCAATTGTAATTACATTTACGATAAGATTAAATGCATTTTAAACATATTCAAAAGCACTGAAACTGCTAATCTGATCTAACACACGGAGAATAAGGCCCCGTGGAGACACAGGGAGGGCATCTGACACACAGGAACATTTCAGAACATGTTTGCAGAGGTCTAAACCGCAGCATTATCAGCTTTTTACACACAATAAAACAGGCACTGCAGCCTTTGTGAAAACTTCAGTTCTCTTCAAACTGCAGTTCTAGTTGAGGATCTCACTAATTACAGTTTAGTCAGTTCATAAAGACAGACACTGGTGTAACAGTGACACTCATGGAAATGTGCATCACCAGATTATGCCCTAAAAAAACTGTGATGTCATGAAGCAGTAGTTTTTTAGTTTAAAAACACAGTGGAGCACGGCTTGGATTACCCCATGACATCACGAGGAGGAACAGACTGTCCGTTTGAGAGAAGAGCTCAGCTTAAATATTCAGGGTTTGTGTGTTAAAAGTGTGAACATGAAGCAAAACACAACTCGCGGTGTGTTTGTGACGAGGAAACGACCAGAGAACAGCCTAATATGGGCTGTTTAATTTTTTCTTTTTTTTTGTATTCTCATTCATCTTGCATATTTTGTACACTTTTAATTATACTGATACTGTTGCGATATTGAAATTTACCAGTTGTGAAACAAATCCTGTCTTACCTTCCATCCTGCAGCATGACATGAGTGAAACTATTACTGCAGAATCTTTTTGACTTGAACAGAACCTGTATTTTATTCTATGAGGCGCTAACTGCCAACAAACGTTACTTATGTGTCCAAAACAGTGTACTGACTGTCACAGCACATTCAGTGCACATCACATCAGGTTAAAATAGTCGTTTGGGAGGATGGAAGATGTGGGGTTGTGGGGGGAGCCTTGTACAACCTCGTATTGTAAACCATAAAGTGAGTTTGGACTGGGAGAGATTGCTAAATTACTCAAACATTGTGACATATAAAACCTTTTCAGACATGTTTTTAATGAGGGAACATCATTATAACACGGCACCAAAAAGTCAGTTTTGTATCATCTTTGCATCATTATGAATTTGACATCTGACATATTTTTATTGTGTTGCACTGTCTCCTGTCTTATGTAATGCAGCAAACACTGGTATTAAAACTTGAATAATGCTCTGTTTGTTCTTCCTATAGCTGTATTTACATCATTGTTGCTATTGGCTTACTTATGAGGTGTTAGGAGATGGATTTACCTGCGTTCACCTGACCTTTTCCTTTGGCCTATTTTGGGGAGCAGATGATGAGTAGAGGAGTAGCAGAGGAGGGAGGAGCAGAGGAGGGAGGAGCAGAGGAGGGAGGAGCAGAGGAGGCAGGAGCAGAGGAGGGAGGAGCAGAGGAGGGAGGAGCAGCGGAGTCCCTGAAGAGAAGTGGAAGGGGGTGCCGCTGATAATGCTCATCTCGGGATCCCCTCGAGGCAGCGGAGTACCGCACTCACCGCGCGCTCAGACACGTGCCACGGCCCGTCCCCGCCTCCTCCTCCCCGCACTCCCTCCTCACTTTTGCTTTGTCACATTGAGAGGTCTTGGGGGGTGAATACAATAAAATTAACAAAGTCTTACTCACCTTTAGCAATTCCAAAATGAGAAGTTCATTCCCAGGTTCGAGCTGTAGGCTAGTAGATTATATGGTTTGATTCGGAGAAAAGTGGGGAAAAGTAAAATAATAAACGCATTAAAAGCGAAATTCAGAAATTGAATGACAAAAATGTGGTGAAAAAAGATGGCCACGGATGATCGGATGAGGCGAAGGCGCGCCATGGCTGTGCGTAAAGCTCTAGCTCCCTCTGGTGTCTGTTGCGCACGGTACAAGCGCAGTTCACGGCAGAGCGCACGGACACGGGACACGCCACAAAGTCTGGGCTCAAGTGTCTCTCCCTTGTGGATTATTAACATCGTGGTCATACCGGCTCGTCAAAGCCTGATCCCGTCAGATCTCAGAAGCTCAGCCGGGCCTGGTCAGTACTTGGATGGGAGACACTGGGAATTCCAGGTGCCACAGTGGGGCCAGTGGCAAAAATTGTTGTTGTGTCCTCAGGCAAGGCACAGCACCCACATTGCCTAGTATGAAAGTGATGTGTGCAGGGCAGGACTCCCTTGAAAAAGAGATTAGTGATCTCAATGGGACTTTCCTGGGTAAATAAAGGTAAAAAAAAACACACACATCAGCGCTGGAGGACAGGGGGCTGCAGAAGGGCCAACCAATAAAAACAAATCAAAAGAGTAAAAAGTAACATGGCGATAAATGTGTTATGTGTTAGCAGTTAATACCCCAAGTAAAATATTCCCTCCTACCCCATCCTTATAGACCATCTTCTGCAATTACCACAGTGAACCAGTCGCCTTCACACAATTGGGCTCCCCGTGCTATAGTGACTTACCCCAGACCGAACGAACTCATGAGGTCTGAACCAGCACAGCCGCCCTCCAGTGGTCCTGCAGTATAGTCTAACCCTCCAGTGGTCCTGCAGTATAGTCTAACCCTCTAGTGGTCCTGCAGTATAGTCTAACCCTCCAGTGGTCCTGCAGTATAGTCTAACCCTCCAGTTGTCCTGCAGTATAGTCTAACCCTCCAGTGGTCCTGCAGTATAGTCTAACCCTCCAGTGGTCCTGCAGTATAGTCTAACCCTCCAGTGGTCCTGCAGTATAGTCTAACCCTCCAGTTGTCCTGCAGTATAGTCTAACCCTCCAGTGGTCCTGCAGTATAGTCTAACCCTCCAGTGGTCCTGCAGTATAGTCTAACCCTCCAGTGGTCCTGCAGTATAGTCTAACCCTCCAGTGGTCCTGCAGTATAGTCTAACCCTCCAGTGGTCCTGCAGTGTAGTCTAACCTTCCAGTGGTCCTGCAGTATAGTCTAACCCTCCAGTGGTCCTGCAGTATAGTCTAACCCTCCAGTGGTCCTGCAGTATAGTCTAACCCTCCAGTGGTCCTGCAGTATAGTCTAACCCTCCAGTGGTCCTGCAGTATAGTCTAACCCTCCAGTGGTCCTGCAGTATAGTCTAACCCTCCAGTTGTCCTGCAGTATAGTCTAACCCTCTAGTGGTCCTGCAGTATAGTCTAACCCTCCAGTGGTCCTGCAGTATAGTCTAACCCTCCAGTGGTCCTGCAGTATAGTCTAACCCTCCAGTGGTCCTGCAGTATAGTCTAACCCTCCAGTGGTCCTGCAGTATAGTCTAACCCTCCAGTGGTCCTGCAGTATAGTCTAACCCTCCAGTGGTCCTGCAGTATAGTCCAACCCTCCAGTGGTCCTGCAGTATAGTCTAACCCTCCAGTGGTCCTGCAGTATAGTCTAACCCTCCAGTGGTCCTGCAGTATAGTCTAACCCTCCAGTGGTCCTGCAGTATAGTCTAACCCTCCAGTTGTCCTGCAGTATAGTCTAACCCTCCAGTGGTCCTGCAGTATAGTCTAACCCTCCAGTGGTCCTGCAGTATAGTCTAACCCTCCAGTGGTCCTGCAGTATAGTCTAACCCTCCAGTGGTCCTGCAGTATAGTCTAACCCTCCAGTGGTCCTGCAGTATAGTCTAACCCTCTAGTGGTCCTGCAGTATAGTCTAACCCTCCAGTGGTCCTGCAGTATAGTCTAACCCTCCAGTGGTCCTGCAGTATAGTCTAACCCTCCAGTGGTCCTGCAGTATAGTCTAACCCTCCAGTGGTCCTGCAGTATAGTCTAACCCTCCAGTTGTCCTGCAGTATAGTCTAACCCTCCAGTGGTCCTGCAGTATAGTCTAACCCTCCAGTGGTCCTGCAGTATAGTCTAACCCTCCAGTGGTCCTGCAGTATAGTCTAACCCTCCAGTGGTCCTGCAGTATAGTCTAACCCTCCAGTGGTCCTGCAGTATAGTCTAACCCTCTAGTGGTCCTGCAGTATAGTCTAACCCTCCAGTGGTCCTGCAGTATAGTCTAACCCTCTAGTGGTCCTGCAGTATAGTCTAACCCTCCAGTGGTCCTGCAGTATAGTCTAACCCTCCAGTGGTCCTGCAGTATAGTCTAACCCTCCAGTGGTCCTGCAGTATAGTCTAACCCTCCAGTGGTCCTGCAGTATAGTCTAACCCTCCAGTGGTCCTGCAGTATAGTCTAACCCTCCAGTGGTCCTGCAGTATAGTCTAACCCTCCAGTGGTCCTGCAGTATAGTCTAACCCTCCAGTGGTCCTGCAGTATAGTCTAACCCTCCAGTGGTCCTGCAGTATAGTCTAACCCTCCAGTGGTCCTGCAGTATAGTCTAACCCTCCAGTGGTCCTGCAGTATAGTCTAACCCTCCAGTGGTCCTGCAGTATAGTCTAACCCTCCAGTGGTCCTGCAGTATAGTCTAACCCTCCAGTGGTCCTGCAGTATAGTCTAACCCTCCAGTGGTCCTGCAGTATAGTCTAACCCTCCAGTGGTCCTGCAGTATAGTCTAACCCTCCAGTGGTCCTGCAGTATAGTCTAACCCTCCAGTGGTCCTGCAGTATAGTCTAACCCTCCAGTGGTCCTGCAGTATAGTCTAACCCTCCAGTGGTCCTGCAGTATAGTCTAACCCTCTAGTGGTCCTGCAGTATAGTCTAACCCTCCAGTGGTCCTGCAGTATAGTCTAACCCTCCAGTGGTCCTGCAGTATAGTCTAACCCTCCAGTGGTCCTGCAGTATAGTCTAACCCTCTAGTGGTCCTGCAGTATAGTCTAACCCTCCAGTGGTCCTGCAGTATAGTCTAACCCTCCAGTGGTCCTGCAGTATAGTCTAACCCTCTAGTGGTCCTGCAGTATAGTCTAACCCTCCAGTGGTCCTGCAGTATAGTCTAACCCTCCAGTGGTCCTGCAGTATAGTCTAACCCTCTAGTGGTCCTGCAGTATAGTCTAACCCTCCAGTGGTCCTGCAGTATAGTCTAACCCTCCAGTGGTCCTGCAGTATAGTCTAACCCTCTAGTGGTCCTGCAGTATAGTCTAACCCTCCAGTGGTCCTGCAGTATAGTCTAACCCTCCAGTGGTCCTGCAGTATAGTCTAACCCTCCAGTGGTCCTGCAGTATAGTCTAACCCTCCAGTTGTCCTGCAGTATAGTCTAACCCTCCAGTGGTCCTGCAGTATAGTCTAACCCTCCAGTGGTCCTGCAGTATAGTCTAACCCTCCAGTGGTCCTGCAGTATAGTCTAACCCTCCAGTGGTCCTGCAGTATAGTCTAACCCTCCAGTGGTCCTGCAGTATAGTCTAACCCTCCAGTGGTCCTGCAGTATAGTCTAACCCTCCAGTGGTCCTGCAGTATAGTCTAACCCTCCAGTGGTCCTGCAGTATAGTCTAACCCTCCAGTGGTCCTGCAGTATAGTCTAACCCTCCAGTGGTCCTGCAGTATAGTCTAACCCTCCAGTGGTCCTGCAGTATAGTCTAACCCTCCAGTGGTCCTGCAGTATAGTCTAACCCTCCAGTGGTCCTGCAGTATAGTCTAACCCTCCAGTGGTCCTGCAGTATAGTCTAACCCTCTAGTGGTCCTGCAGTATAGTCTAACCCTCCAGTGGTCCTGCAGTATAGTCTAACCCTCCAGTGGTCCTGCAGTATAGTCTAACCCTCCAGTGGTCCTGCAGTATAGTCTAACCCTCCAGTGGTCCTGCAGTATAGTCTAACCCTCCAGTGGTCCTGCAGTATAGTCTAACCCTCTAGTGGTCCTGCAGTATAGTCTAACCCTCCAGTGGTCCTGCAGTATAGTCTAACCCTCCAGTGGTCCTGCAGTATAGTCTAACCCTCCAGTGGTCCTGCAGTATAGTCTAACCCTCCAGTGGTCCTGCAGTATAGTCTAACCCTCCAGTGGTCCTGCAGTATAGTCTAACCCTCCAGTGGTCCTGCAGTATAGTCTAACCCTCCAGTGGTCCTGCAGTATAGTCTAACCCTCTAGTGGTCCTGCAGTATAGTCTAACCCTCCAGTGGTCCTGCAGTATAGTCTAACCCTCCAGTGGTCCTGCAGTATAGTCTAACCCTCCAGTGGTCCTGCAGTATAGTCTAACCCTCCAGTGGTCCTGCAGTATAGTCTAACCCTCCAGTGGTCCTGCAGTATAGTCTAACCCTCCAGTGGTCCTGCAGTATAGTCTAACCCTCCAGTGGTCCTGCAGTATAGTCTAACCCTCCAGTGGTCCTGCAGTATAGTCTAACCCTCCAGTGGTCCTGCAGTATAGTCTAACCCTCCAGTGGTCCTGCAGTATAGTCTAACCCTCCAGTGGTCCTGCAGTATAGTCTAACCCTCCAGTGGTCCTGCAGTATAGTCTAACCCTCTAGTGGTCCTGCAGTATAGTCTAACCCTCCAGTGGTCCTGCAGTATAGTCTAACCCTCCAGTGGTCCTGCAGTATAGTCTAACCCTCCAGTGGTCCTGCAGTATAGTCTAACCCTCCAGTGGTCCTGCAGTATAGTCTAACCCTCCAGTGGTCCTGCAGTATAGTCTAACCCTCCAGTGGTCCTGCAGTATAGTCTAACCCTCCAGTGGTCCTGCAGTATAGTCTAACCCTCCAGTGGTCCTGCAGTATAGTCTAACCCTCCAGTGGTCCTGCAGTATAGTCTAACCCTCCAGTGGTCCTGCAGTATAGTCTAACCCTCCAGTGGTCCTGCAGTATAGTCTAACCCTCCAGTGGTCCTGCAGTATAGTCTAACCCTCCAGTGGTCCTGCAGTATAGTCTAACCCTCCAGTGGTCCTGCAGTATAGTCTAACCCTCCAGTGGTCCTGCAGTATAGTCTAACCCTCCAGTGGTCCTGCAGTATAGTCTAACCCTCCAGTGGTCCTGCAGTATAGTCTAACCCTCCAGTGGTCCTGCAGTATAGTCTAACCCTCTAGTGGTCCTGCAGTATAGTCTAACCCTCCAGTGGTCCTGCAGTATAGTCTAACCCTCCAGTGGTCCTGCAGTATAGTCTAACCCTCCAGTGGTCCTGCAGTATAGTCTAACCCTCCAGTGGTCCTGCAGTATAGTCTAACCCTCCAGTGGTCCTGCAGTATAGTCTAACCCTCCAGTGGTCCTGCAGTATAGTCTAACCCTCCAGTGGTCCTGCAGTATAGTCTAACCCTCCAGTGGTCCTGCAGTATAGTCTAACCCTCCAGTGGTCCTGCAGTATAGTCTAACCCTCCAGTGGTCCTGCAGTATAGTCTAACCCTCCAGTGGTCCTGCAGTATAGTCTAACCCTCCAGTGGTCCTGCAGTATAGTCTAACCCTCCAGTTGTCCTGCAGTATAGTCTAACCCTCCAGTGGTCCTGCAGTATAGTCTAACCCTCCAGTGGTCCTGCAGTATAGTCTAACCCTCCAGTGGTCCTGCAGTATAGTCTAACCCTCCAGTGGTCCTGCAGTATAGTCTAACCCTCCAGTGGTCCTGCAGTATAGTCTAACCCTCCAGTGGTCCTGCAGTATAGTCTAACCCTCCAGTGGTCCTGCAGTATAGTCTAACCCTCCAGTGGTCCTGCAGTATAGTCTAACCCTCCAGTGGTCCTGCAGTATAGTCTAACCCTCCAGTGGTCCTGCAGTATAGTCTAACCCTCCAGTGGTCCTGCAGTATAGTCTAACCCTCCAGTGGTCCTGCAGTATAGTCTAACCCTCCAGTGGTCCTGCAGTATAGTCTAACCCTCCAGTGGTCCTGCAGTATAGTCTAACCCTCCAGTGGTCCTGCAGTATAGTCTAACCCTCCAGTGGTCCTGCAGTATAGTCTAACCCTCCAGTGGTCCTGCAGTATAGTCTAACCCTCCAGTGGTCCTGCAGTATAGTCTAACCCTCCAGTGGTCCTGCAGTATAGTCTAACCCTCCAGTGGTCCTGCAGTATAGTCTAACCCTCCAGTGGTCCTGCAGTATAGTCTAACCCTCCAGTGGTCCTGCAGTATAGTCTAACCCTCCAGTGGTCCTGCAGTATAGTCTAACCCTCCAGTGGTCCTGCAGTATAGTCTAACCCTCCAGTGGTCCTGCAGTATAGTCTAACCCTCTAGTGGTCCTGCAGTATAGTCTAACCCTCCAGTGGTCCTGCAGTATAGTCTAACCCTCCAGTGGTCCTGCAGTATAGTCTAACCCTCCAGTGGTCCTGCAGTATAGTCTAACCCTCCAGTGGTCCTGCAGTATAGTCTAACCCTCTAGTGGTCCTGCAGTATAGTCTAACCCTCCAGTGGTCCTGCAGTATAGTCTAACCCTCCAGTGGTCCTGCAGTATAGTCTAACCCTCCAGTGGTCCTGCAGTATAGTCTAACCCTCCAGTGGTCCTGCAGTATAGTCTACACCTCCAGTGGTCCTGCAGTATAGTCTAACCCTCCAGTGGTCCTGCAGTATAGTCTAACCCTCCAGTGGTCCTGCAGTATAGTCTAACCCTCCAGTGGTCCTGCAGTATAGTCTAACCCTCCAGTGGTCCTGCAGTATAGTCTAACCCTCCAGTGGTCCTGCAGTATAGTCTAACCCTCCAGTGGTCCTGCAGTATAGTCTAACCCTCCAGTGGTCCTGCAGTATAGTCTAACCCTCCAGTGGTCCTGCAGTATAGTCTAACCCTCCAGTGGTCCTGCAGTATAGTCTAACCCTCCAGTGGTCCTGCAGTATAGTCTAACCCTCCAGTGGTCCTGCAGTATAGTCTAACCCTCTAGTGGTCCTGCAGTATAGTCTAACCCTCCAGTGGTCCTGCAGTATAGTCTAACCCTCCAGTGGTCCTGCAGTATAGTCTAACCCTCCAGTGGTCCTGCAGTATAGTCTAACCCTCCAGTGGTCCTGCAGTATAGTCTAACCCTCCAGTGGTCCTGCAGTATAGTCTAACCCTCCAGTGGTCCTGCAGTATAGTCTAACCCTCCAGTGGTCCTGCAGTATAGTCTAACCCTCCAGTGGTCCTGCAGTATAGTCTAACCCTCCAGTGGTCCTGCAGTATAGTCTAACCCTCCAGTGGTCCTGCAGTATAGTCTAACCCTCCAGTTGTCCTGCAGTATAGTCTAACCCTCCAGTGGTCCTGCAGTATAGTCTAACCCTCCAGTGGTCCTGCAGTATAGTCTAACCCTCCAGTGGTCCTGCAGTATAGTCTAACCCTCCAGTGGTCCTGCAGTATAGTCTAACCCTCCAGTGGTCCTGCAGTATAGTCTAACCCTCCAGTGGTCCTGCAGTATAGTCTAACCCTCCAGTGGTCCTGCAGTATAGTCTAACCCTCCAGTGGTCCTGCAGTATAGTCTAACCCTCCAGTGGTCCTGCAGTATAGTCTAACCCTCCAGTGGTCCTGCAGTATAGTCTAACCCTCCAGTGGTCCTGCAGTATAGTCTAACCCTCCAGTGGTCCTGCAGTATAGTCTAACCCTCCAGTGGTCCTGCAGTATAGTCTAACCCTCCAGTGGTCCTGCAGTATAGTCTAACCCTCCAGTGGTCCTGCAGTATAGTCTAACCCTCCAGTGGTCCTGCAGTATAGTCTAACCCTCCAGTGGTCCTGCAGTATAGTCTAACCCTCCAGTGGTCCTGCAGTATAGTCTAACCCTCCAGTGGTCCTGCAGTATAGTCTAACCCTCCAGTGGTCCTGCAGTATAGTCTAACCCTCCAGTGGTCCTGCAGTATAGTCTAACCCTCCAGTGGTCCTGCAGTATAGTCTAACCCTCCAGTGGTCCTGCAGTATAGTCTAACCCTCCAGTGGTCCTGCAGTATAGTCTAACCCTCCAGTGGTCCTGCAGTATAGTCTAACCCTCCAGTGGTCCTGCAGTATAGTCTAACCCTCCAGTGGTCCTGCAGTATAGTCTAACCCTCCAGTGGTCCTGCAGTATAGTCTAACCCTCCAGTGGTCCTGCAGTATAGTCTAACCCTCCAGTGGTCCTGCAGTATAGTCTAACCCTCTAGTGGTCCTGCAGTATAGTCTAACCCTCCAGTGGTCCTGCAGTATAGTCTAACCCTCCAGTGGTCCTGCAGTATAGTCTAACCCTCCAGTGGTCCTGCAGTATAGTCTAACCCTCCAGTGGTCCTGCAGTATAGTCTAACCCTCCAGTGGTCCTGCAGTATAGTCTAACCCTCCAGTGGTCCTGCAGTATAGTCTAACCCTCCAGTGGTCCTGCAGTATAGTCTAACCCTCCAGTGGTCCTGCAGTATAGTCTAACCCTCCAGTGGTCCTGCAGTATAGTCTAACCCTCCAGTGGTCCTGCAGTATAGTCTAACCCTCCAGTGGTCCTGCAGTATAGTCTAACCCTCCAGTGGTCCTGCAGTATAGTCTAACCCTCCAGTGGTCCTGCAGTATAGTCTAACCCTCCAGTGGTCCTGCAGTATAGTCTAACCCTCTAGTGGTCCTGCAGTATAGTCTAACCCTCCAGTGGTCCTGCAGTATAGTCTAACCCTCCAGTGGTCCTGCAGTATAGTCTAACCCTCCAGTGGTCCTGCAGTATAGTCCAACCCTCCAGTGGTCCTGCAGTATAGTCTAACCCTCCAGTGGTCCTGCAGTATAGTCTAACCCTCCAGTGGTCCTGCAGTATAGTCTAACCCTCCAGTGGTCCTGCAGTATAGTCTAACCCTCCAGTGGTCCTGCAGTATAGTCTAACCCTCCAGTGGTCCTGCAGTATAGTCTAACCCTCCAGTGGTCCTGCAGTATAGTCTAACCCTCCAGTGGTCCTGCAGTATAGTCTAACCCTCTAGTGGTCCTGCAGTATAGTCTAACCCTCCAGTTGTCCTGCAGTATAGTCTAACCCTCCAGTGGTCCTGCAGTATAGTCTAACCCTCCAGTGGTCCTGCAGTATAGTCTAACCCTCTAGTGGTCCTGCAGTATAGTCTAACCCTCCAGTGGTCCTGCAGTATAGTCTAACCCTCCAGTGGTCCTGCAGTATAGTCTAACCCTCCAGTGGTCCTGCAGTATAGTCTAACCCTCCAGTGGTCCTGCAGTATAGTCTAACCCTCCAGTGGTCCTGCAGTATAGTCTAACCCTCCAGTGGTCCTGCAGTATAGTCTAACCCTCCAGTGGTCCTGCAGTATAGTCTAACCCTCCAGTGGTCCTGCAGTATAGTCTAACCCTCCAGTGGTCCTGCAGTATAGTCTAACCCTCCAGTGGTCCTGCAGTATAGTCTAACCCTCCAGTGGTCCTGCAGTATAGTCTAACCCTCCAGTGGTCCTGCAGTATAGTCTAACCCTCTAGAGCTACAGCCAAAGCACAAGGGCGGTAGTTCCTTTCTGTAAGACGTCTTTTCCTCAATGAAGGGAAACAGCAGCAGCCAAGTCACCTTGTGTAAACTGTGTGTGTGTGGGGGAAGGGGGTATTGGGGGAGACTATGGGATGGAGGATGGAGGATGGAGAGGGAGGACAGAGGGGCTGAGAAACAAGTGAAATGTGAGTTTTCTGACGTGTAACACATTGTGATACCTGATATCTCTGCCTGTTGTATCTGTCCATATTAAAATAAACAATAAACATCTTCCCATCTGAGCGGCTGGATATCAGCGGACAGTAAACTGCCTGATATCACAAATCAGCCTTTTTTGGTCCAGTCCACCTCTGCCTGCCTGTCTCTATGGAGACGTTATTGCTTTGCCTGGAATGTTCCATGGTATGACAGTAAACATAATAAACATGGTGGCAACACTCAGGCCTCTCAGCAAGAAGGTTGCGGGTTCGATGCCAGGGTCGCCCGGGCCTTTCTGTGTGGAGTTTGCATGTTCTGCCTGTGTCTGGATGGGTTTTCTCCCAGCACTCCGGTTTCCCCCTTCAACTCAAAACATGCAGCACCTGAACTAACATCAAGGACCATGACGTCCACCCTCCTGTGGGCTCCACTCACAGAGGGGGGGGTCAGGTGCTATGAGGATTGGGCAGCAGCTGACCCAACTGGATTAAGCGGGAGAAGATGGATGGATGGACATATCAACATTTATTCATTACAAGTCTTTTTATTGCTCAAAAATACAATGAGTCCTTCTGTGAATAGGGCGACTCTCCACCGATCTGACCTGTAATGTAGTGTAGTAACCTGCTCCCTCTTAACACAGGTTTAATCTGTGCCGTGGAACATTCTAGACAAAGCAATACCATTTCCATGGAGACAAGCAGGAGGCGGGCTCTCCACTGGAAATGTTACGCAGTGCACCTTTAACAAACTCAAAGCCGCTTGTGCTCCTGTTTAGCCCTGCATGAGAAGCACAAGCACGTGCCCTTTCTTCAACCAGCGCACATGTAACGGTTTTGGAGTCATTAAATTGTCGCTGGAGTCTGAGTCAACACGTTTTTGTGCTTGATGTGACATTTACTGATGTTTTTAAGAGCTTTTGCAAACACAAGGTCGTACCACCTTTTAATCGATGCATCGATACACAGGGCCAATCTTTAATCAGCCAAATCCTGTCGACTACAGCCCTCGATGTCAAAGAGCGGTTTGTCGTCGAGTTGTTTTAGATCAGTGTTCGGGATTACGATGAATGAAATGTAAACATGATCTACAGATTTGACTTAACAGTTTTAGTTGATAGTTTAATATAAAATCTGAACAGATGTCCTCTATAAAGACATGATGCAGGATTTGTTTTACTATAGGCCTTTAAACATGGAAATAGATTAAGAACATTTCCATAGAAACACAGGCAGAGGCCCTCCCTCCAGGGCAACTAGGAGTCCGACTCAGGTTTGTGGAGATGTAAGGCTGCTCACAGTAAGGGTCAAGTTTTTCACTGCAATAATCCCTACCTAAAAAAAAAATAAAAATAAATTTTTGCCTAAAAAAGCAGCAATACATTTTTTTTGTACCTGAAAGGTGCTCACTCATGTGGACTGGGGAGAGCTCTCCATCTACTGGCAGTAGTGAGAATTACCATGGAGAGGAAAACAGCCTTGCTTGCCCTGGCATGCTAATGTAGCATGCAGTTAACATGATTTGATGACAGAAATGCTCACAAGTCTGTCAATTTATGCACTTTAAGTGGGTAACCTCCATATTTTTACCTATAACATAGTCCACACTGAAACCCATGAGAATGAAGCTAAAAGGAACTCGAGGCATGTTTTTGGTGAGGGAACATGTTATGTGGTTAAAAGCAGGTCATTTTTAGATACTGGTAATATATATATTCATGCATTGAAAAATCTGAGGCCTAACTTAAAAACGATAGTCTGAAATGTGAGGAACAGGCCACACATGATCTTTTGTGGAGCATCTTTATTCTGCCACAAATCAAAGCCAGTAGTTCTGAAAGAGGAGCTTGCATTTGGACTCACTGACAGAGACATGGTGAGAGAGTGACCGTGTGGTGGTTTGCTGAGTGCACACGTTAGCGAGGTGTGTGGACGGGTTAAGGAGCCAAGGTTAGCTCAATCAGAAACTCAGGAGGGGCCGATGCTTTACAAACCAGGGGAATGCACACGCTTCTGCTCAATATCACATTTATTACCTTTGAACTGATTCATGAAAGAGTGGGGGCAAAGCCACTCCAATCACTGTCTTTAGAAAAACGCAGGAAAAAAAGAAACAAAAGAGCAGCCCAGTAGCTTTGGGTTTGTCCAGGGGAAAGACATGGAAATAAAGTCCAATGGTTTTTAGACAGTAAAACGATCAACTTAACATTTCAACCCATTTTGACAACCCCCAGACACTACCTTCCCTATAGCATCCACTCAAAACAATATGAGGCCGATGAGCAGGAGCAGTCCTCTCAAACAGAAAATGATGGCGAGCAACAGAAGCTGGAGGGACACAGAGCGCCCCCTGGAGTCTCCACTGGCACAGTCCATACAGGCTTCTCCTCAGGAGCATGGGGTCAAAGGGGAACTCAGAAAATGAGACAAAGTGCCCATTCTTCACTTTGGAAACCATTAGAAGCCAACACGACACCATTTATGTTGGATTTGTGTGGTTGGAGAATTAAACTGGCTCTTGGACCATAAAACAGAAAATGATCCTTTCTTTTAAAAGGAAAGCAGCATATGAGGGAGAAAGCATATGTAGTGGAATGGGGTGGGGCAAAAAAAAAAAAGAGTTCACCTAAGGGTGCTATGCATTAAGTTGTAGTCCTATGAATATTTGTTTCCTTTTTCTTTTTACTACAAGTTCGAAGTAAGTCTTTAAAGTCAAAAGAAATCAAGAAAGTCTTCATTTAGTTTGTTGTCCGTGTTAGTTCATCACCCCTAGTAGAATTAGAGATCAGCAAAGAAAGGTGGGTGGGCTTTAGGCCATAGCAGTCTTTAGAGCGCTTACTTGACCCGTCCCTGGCGCTCCTGAAACAAAAGGAAACACATCAGTCACAGGAGGAATAAACGAGTCTGCAACAGCATTGGAATAGCTGGGCTTCAGATCACATCACAATTTTCTATTGGCCAATAGTATTTAATACAGGTAAAGCTGCTAACTGTTAAAATGCAGATTTCTGTTGTAAAACAGCAAGACAGACTGACCAGGATTTGGAAAGTTCACAGGAAAGTACAATGTTATCAAAAGAGAAAAGTGCCCATCTGAGAATCTAACATCACATTCTAGAATCTGAAAACCACCAATCCAGTCTCATAGTGAAGGGAATAGTGCGTTTAACGCAGCACTCAGTCAAATCTCTACATAGACATTTTCAGAAGAATAGGTTGTTCATGAGTTATTGGCCTCACACTTTGATGATAACTGGACTCTTAACTTTGACTCTAGGTGACAAACACAGACAGAAGGACACTTCTATAGGAATATCTGAACGCTTAATGACTGATGGAGGCAACATGCTGACATGAGTATGAGCTAAAAGAAGCTCATAATGAACATAGGTTATGTGCACTTGAGGCCTGCACATGGAGGAGTGGACCAGCTCTTAACTCCTCTGTACCAAATGATGGGCAGCACTGTCAGAGAGATGGATGCTGTTGGATTACAACAAGCATCTATAACCAGGACTAAACCAGATGAGGCTCATCTTTCCAAAATGAACAAACATAAGGGTGATTGTGGTTTAAGCAGTCACAAGGAAATATGACAGCATTCACATTAGCCTGGCAGGAGGAGTTAGCTAAGCCACTTCACTGTAACGCTCCCCTGGTCTAGCATCCCACTGCATTTATATATATAAAAACACTTGCTGCTTTGTTGCCCACATAACGAAAACATTCTGTGAACATGGAAGTGTTGAAGTGGACACTGTATACTGCTGCTAAATCTGTGCATTACCTGGATCCTGTAATGACTCCGACTGCTGGGGTTGCTGGGATATGGCTCACTGCCCTGGACCTCCACCTGTCACACACGGAGAGCAGACTGAGCACAACAGATTTACAGTCGCAGTGCACATTTGGATTTGTGTTTAGAATTTGACATGCCTCTGAAAAGCGCTACGGTTAGTAGAATTCATAATTCCCCTTGCCCAGGAATAGTATGAGATCATTAATCTTCCAAACTGATGAATGAGTGAGCCACAGTCCCCTCATGGTCTCATCTCAACAGCACATGCCTACAGTTTATGAGGGTCAAGTTGTGGACAGTCTAATTTTATACTAATATTACTATTACTCCTGCACCAAGCTAAAGCAGGTGGTTAAGAAAAACTTTTTTTTTAATCTATTAGGAATAAACCATAAAAATACTTTCACTTTTGTGAGTCTACTTTCTCCTTCTGTACTAGATTACATTTTAAACATGAATTTCAACAGTTTGACAAAATAGAAACTTCCAGATATGGGTATGGTACTCTTAACTACTTAAAATTGTTCAGAGCTTCATGGCCAGGGTCTACATGTCAGTGCTGTTTCCAGAGCTTACATAAGGTAAAACACACTTGGATCATTTACTCATGGTATAACCCTCATCAGAAGCAGCCGTTTGGTCTCATTCACATGTAGTACCCTGCATTCCCCGACTGCTCTGTTACCACCGCCAGCTCTGGGGTTTGTAGTCATTACGCTGAAGACTTGGTATGGGGCAAGTGATTTGATTCATTTTCCTAGCAGCTCTCGTTTTTAACTTGATAAATACTTCAATTCAATACAGCTATCAGATGTAGGCCTAGCACACACCCTCTGCTGGCAATTCATGCAAATGAAGGTCTGGCTGTATAACAGGCTCACACTGTTCAAAATGAAACCACATGAAATGACAGGGCAGTCATAAGCAATTCAATACGTCTCGATTGGGTTTAACCTTTGGTCCTTGCTCTACCCGTGTGCCCACAGGACAAACAGGGGAACCGGAACACATCAGAGAGTCCAGTCAGGACTGGAGGAACACCAGTAACCAGCATGATCATTTACACTGCTGCTGTAGTACCAGGAGAATACAGACATCAGGATTGGGACATAGTGACATGAACCATCCCTAGATTACCTTTTTGACACACTCCTCCTCCTCCTGGCGTTTCTCGTAGTGGGAGAAGTCGTCAAAGATGGAGGTGGTGTGCTTGTAGGCTGCCATGATCTTGAGCACCTGCCGGGCCTTGTCCAGGGGCACCTCCTGTGTGTCCCTGGAGTTGGTGACGGGCTTATTTTCATTGTTCTCCAGCCGGATGTGCCTCAGCTGACTGTTGGGAACGTCCTTTACAAAGATCCAGCGGACGTCAAAGCGGCCCTTCCACTTGTCCTGCGCCCACACACCCGCTGATGTGTTGTAGTCCACGGGAGAGCGCATCTCTGCCACACCACAGAAGTGCCCGCTGCCGTTGACACTGAAGAGCAAATAGAGCGGGCCCTTGCCCCCCAGAGAGCGGTAAGCCGCATCCAGGCGCTTGTTGCCGTGCTCCGTGCTGCACCAGATGTTGTACTTGATGGATCGGTGGATGTCGTCCTCAGAGTAGCTCTTGATGATGAACACACGTCCTTGTTTGGGGTTCCAGTCAAAGTCCTTGGGATTGTAGTTATTTACCATTCGCAGCTTCTCTAAGACGGGGTGAGGTTCAGAAGGGACACCTGGGACCACGGGCACGCCAGCGGAGGAGGGGGGAGACTGGCCCGTCCCGCTGCCACCAGCCTCCCCAAAGCCGTTGGTGCGGTTCCGAGGGGGGATCCAGCGGGTGAGCTGAGAGGGCTGTTGTTGGCTGGGGGGAGGGGGACCCTGGGAGAGAGGCTGTGCCAGAGGAGCCATGGCAGACTGACCTGCCTGTAGCTGACCCATCTGGGACACGGGTGGCACCAGCTGCCCGTTGCTCAGCGGCAGCTGGGGAGTCCCAGCAGCAGTAGCACCGGTCTGGGGGGATGCCTGGTTAGGTGGCTGCCCGTTGGTGGGGGCTTGAGGCACCTGCTGAGGCGTGGCAGCCTTGGGCATGCTGCCTTTGTTGTCCCACGTGCCGATGTCCATATTGTGTTTAATGGGTGGAGGAGGCAGGTTGGCGCCGGCCATGCCACCCTTGGTTTTCAGCTTGGGCTGAGGCTTGGCTGGTTTGCTGGCAATGTCTGCCCAGGAGGCAGGCTTGGCAGGAGCTATAGACACAGGAGGCATACTGGGGGGCCCCACAGAGGACACAGGACCCAAAGGGCCCCCACCAGGTAAAGCAGAGCCAACCACTTTAGGAGCAATATCCCCGTTTCCCCCTGGAGCAGTGCTGCCGATCTTCAGTCCAGCCATGCTCTGGTCCAAGCTGTTCATACCAGGCGCCTTGTTCAGTGGCTCGTTGGCCGGAGCAAACGGGGACTGTCCGTCAATCATAGCACCTCCAAGGGAGCTGGGGGCATAGGCGTAGTTGCTGCTGTAGCCGGAGCTCTGCGGTGTGCCCGACTGTCCCTGAGAGCTGCTGCTGCCCCACGCAGAGAAGTCGATGCCGCTGGGGAAGAAGTTGAAGCCATGCTGGCCCAGGAAAGGGTTGCTCCCAAGAGGGCCCGGCTGACCAAACATGGCATCTGGGAGGTAGTGGGGCTCCCCGTTGCTCAGCTGTCCATAGGAGGCCAGGTAAGGCATGGGAGGGTCTCCACCTGTGGACCATGCTGCCTCATTCAGGGAGTAGGAGAATCCAATGGAGGGGCTGTAGTAGCTGGGCATGTACGAGTCTGACATGGCCGTATAGGCATTGCTCTGTGGGAAAGGAGGACAAACTTTAGTCAAACATGTCAAACTAGAGAAGTACATTTTTGATATATGCCAACTAGCAAAATGAGACGGCACATTGATATTGATGATGATGATGACGATGATGATAATGATGATGGCACCAAGACAAACCAGACCCAACTGGTTTGGGAAAATAAGTATGCTTGCTACTGAGATGGTGAGCCCTGGTTAAAGTACAGAGTAAGCAGCCTCATATGAGCAGATGTTGAAAACTAGTGAAATGAAACTGACTGAATGAAAGTAGGAGAAATAAGGCTTGTTTTTAGAGAGAAACACACACACCACCAAGACCACTGAGGCAGCTGCACAGCCTTGATCTCTATACTCAATCCTGTTTGGTTAGAAAAGGAAAACATCTGTAGTGAGGAGAAAACCAAAGGGGTCTAAATGTAAAAGGGACTCCACAATGCAAGACTGGACAAAAACAGTTAAATTACCAACTCATATTGATTTGTCTGGACGAAAATCTATTCTATTTCCCCCACTTCCCCCTACAAGGTTCCTGTGGGCTTCCATAGCTGAGCCTTGGGAACAGCAAAGCAGAGTGGAAAGAAGAGTGTTTCCAGAAAAGACTTGTATTAGAGTTGTGATGATGGATTGAATATAAAATCAGTCAATTCTATGCTGTGTTTAGACTTGTTCCATTTACAGTCCACAACAAAAACAATCATTTGAACCTAAATTAGTGCACCATTTACTACACTACAAGTTTAACTAAAACATCTCTACATGCAGTTTTTGTTTGGACGATTTTCTGTAGCTTTGATGGAAAAATTAAAATCAAATTGATATTTTTATGCAAAATGGCCAGGCCCTGCCACAATGTATTGGGTGTAATTGTAATTAAAAATGAGTCACTTCTAGCACATCACTTCTGGCACATCAAGCACTGCTGCAGTGGAAAGTCTCGGCAGGAGCTCACCTGTCGGGCCTGAGTGTTCAGGTAAGGCTCAAACTCATCGTCATTCAAAGTCTCCTTTTGGGTCACAGCTCCGTTTTGCACTGGAAGCACAAGAGATTACATTTATTGTCATTGTCAAGAAACAAACACAAAATAAAGTTTAGCAACTCCCAGATGAAGCAGCAAAGGGGATTATGGGATAGTCTGACTTTTGCAGTTGTTAATACACAAGAGATGTTTAATAATTATCAGCACTGACAATGTTACACTGGCATCTTTACTTTGTGGATATCGGTGAAATATTTAATTTACTGTCCAAGAAGAGAGCAAACAAGCGGTCTAACCAGAATTAACTGGATAGGTTAGTTTGTTTATTAATTCTTTGAGACGAGTGCAAAAAATATTAATGAAAAGTTACAGACAATCTCTATACAATCTATATTTCACTACTAAATCTGAACAGGAGACATTTTCACAGTAATGCTTTGGTCACACCCTAGAGCCGATAGTGCCGTTTTAAACTGAACTGTCAAATTATTTGTCAATTCAGCACTGTCGGTAAATGTCGAGATGTGTCTTCTCAATGAGACTAACACGTTATTCATCTCCACTTGACCGGGTTCCTGTGATACAGAGGAGCCATGCCGTGTCCTGTTCTCAGGAGCTCAATGAAACAGAGGGACATTGTGCCAGAACGCCGCTGCACCTATTACACCAAATCTAACGGCTTTTGGGGCTCAGACCAGGGTGAGACTTGTCATTGTGCTGCACTGAACTGCTCAAGTTGGCGGAGTCTGAGCTCCGAGCGCCAACACTCGCGACCCCGGGACAGACGGAGCTAGCCTGGTGTGCTGTAGCCGAAGGGACAGCGTGCTGCACGGGCACATGTGGCCTCCAGGCCCGCAGGTTCGTTTGGAGAGGTATAGTCTACAGGAGCGCAGAGATAGGCCCAACTTCCGCACTTGGCTCCAAAGAAGCCTGGCATCTCCAACCAGGAACCTGGCCCAGTGTACGGCGCGCTGCGTCCAACTTTAGCTGGGGCACATTTAGCGGCGCTCGGAGAAGTCCCTCCGGCCTCACAAAGTCAAAGTCCGGTCAGTGTTTGACACGGGTGACTCTGGAGAGCTGTCGCCGTGCGTGTTAAACGTGTGCACACTTTGGCGTGAGAGTCAGTCAAAGTTTAGAGAGTGAGGCCCAAGAAGAGCACGCAGTTCCACACCGCGCTACACGGAAGCCCCGGGCACGGCCCGGCCTGCGGCGCGCTTACCTTTGTTTGCCTGGCCTTTCGGTCTCTGGATTGGGTCCAGGTGATTCATGAAGGTTTGATTTATGAGAGGAGAGGAGGGGGAGAAAAGATGAAGATAGTTTGGAGCAGTCAGTCCGTTCGCAGGTGGTCAGGCCTACTGCACTACAGCCGCTGTGGAGCTAAGCTATCCGGCTAGCCGCGGCGCGCTGCTCTGGTGTGGCCTCGGTGCGATCACTAACGTCCGCGCTGGAGCTGCTCCACAAGGCCGTTGGCTGACATGTCTGTGCGCCCGGAGCCGGAGTGCGGGATTTGGACCTGGCTGGAGGCGGCGGGAGCAGCGTGTGTCACTGTGGGAAGTGTTTGTGTCCGGAGCTGATCACACAATGGCGGGCCGCGCTCATGGATGTGCCACGGGATGTGCGCTCTCACTGCGCTGCGCTCACGATCAACATGGAGGCCCACGGCAGGACTTTATGTGTGCCGGCACACGCCCCCTGCCGTTCAGGAGGATCACGCACACTGAGGAACGCTTTCCCTGCGAACATTGATCTTCAATAACATCAAATAAGACGCATAACAGAATCTTTGTCACACAAATTTCAGTTCAAGGGTAATATGCAAGCCTTTGACTTGCATATTCTATGACTTCTATGTATGACTACAGCCACAAAATGTCTTTCCTGATGAGTGACCACTGCAAGACAGCAGCACCTGACAGAGCACACGGACCTGTAAAGTAAAACACAGCCTGTTATACTATTGGCATAGGCTACACTGGTAGTGTCATTAGACATGCATTAGGCTATCACAAATAAACATTGTCACATGGCTTTGTAAATACACATGGGTATAAATAAGGCACAAAGACAAGTGATATATTAAAAAAATAAAAAAATAAATAATAATAATTATATATATATATATATATATATATATATATATATATATATATATATATATATATATATATATATATATATATATATATATATATATATATTTCTCTCATTATAGTCATCATTGCTGTACACTACCGCCAATGTGCTGACCTTAACCCAGGCTTTCTCTCAAATCTGAAAATGGGTAACTAATTTAGGAAATGCAGACATCTTATCCTAAGGGTGCAGGGACTTGCAGAGGGGGGTTGCTTTGGTTGCCCTGGCAACTGCCTGTCTGGCCTCCTCTACTGAAGTTGCCCTTCCAGGGGTTAAAAAAAAAAAAAAAAAAAAATATAAATATATATATATATATATATATATATATATATATATATATATATATATATATATATATATATATATATATATATATATATATATATATATATATATATATATATATATATATATATATAAATAAACCGGTCATAGCATTCATGTATGAAAATGTCTATGCCTAGATTTGAAACTGAAAATAAAGCCACAGAGCCACCCGCGACCAGCACCTGAGCCTGCACGCGCAAAGTAAAAAGAGATTAGCCCCGCGGAGAGCCCCGGCCCCCCGGAGAGCCCCGGCCCCGCGAAGAGCCACGGCCCGCGGAGAAAAATTAATGTAGCAACCTTCTCCTGCAAATTCTTGTTTGGTTTTAGACCTGGTTTTAGATCCTTTTTTGACCTGGTTTAGACCTGCTTTAGACCTGGCTTAGCCCTGGTGTTAGTTCTGGTTTAGAGGCACAGGAGGAAGCGCGGTCCACACAGCGACGCAACAAGACACGATCCACGTGCGGTGTCCACGCCGTACAAGAGCAAGAGGAGATGCGGCGCGCACCAAGAGGAGTGCGAGGCACACTAAATATATACTTGGCCGCAGTGTTTTATGGGAAGGTTTTCGGCCCATGAGTGAGGAAGACGTGTTCAACATATAGTTCTACCCCTGGGCACTGGATCAAGGGTCCATATGGATAATTTGGTTTTATGTATCAATGTACTAGACTGCGCCATCTATTGGGAAACGCCAGAATTGCAGTGAAAATGAAACGAGTTTTATTATAGTTCATTCAAGTTAGGCGGGCGGTGCGGTGCGCCCCTTCTTCGTGTCAGAGCAACTGCACCTCAAAATTCCTGTGCACGTCCCTGCTTGGGTGTAATTTGGCTTTGTGAATTGGTGGTGTGCAATGTATGAAGAGCAAAGGAGAAATTCAATTCTGTCAACTAGACAAATTAACAAATTGTTGTTGTTTTTTTTTATCAAGTTGACTGAATTGAATTTCTCCTTTGCTGTCACAAACAAGTTATAAAAAAGGCTACACTGTCACGTAGAATGCAGTGTGGTGGTATTGCCACCAGGTGGAGTCCTTGCACAGTCAGAGGAAAACGTTCCTGTTTGCCAGGGGAGCTGCACCTTCTACTGAGGATGTGGGGGAAGTCTTAGATGCAGGACCGAGGTGTCACCACTAGGTGCCAGTAGATCATCGCACATCAAAGGAAAAGTGTTATCCAAGACTTTAGGGAACTGTGTTTAAGGTCAGTCACAAATGAACCCGCATTGCCAGAGCCTTAACCTGCAGATAAAGGACACATCAAAGCTTGTCTCATTCTCAATATATGGACAGACTATGCCTCATGCTCTGAACCTCCAGAATTCCCTCCCTGAGCTGCAGAGGCTGCACTAGCATTGACTCATGACTGGTGCTGGGGTTTAGGGAGTGACCGTTCAGATCAGAGAGAGGAATTTTAGGTTTAAACACACAGGATTTCAGGACTGAAACTGGCAACACAAATGAGAGACTCTTGTGATGTGAGGCTCATTCTGCCTTCTGATTGGAGAATTGTCTTCCATGTTTTATGAAAAAATACAGAGATGCATTCTGAATTAGTGAAGCAAACGCTGACAACTAAAACAGCATTTTATTACATAAACAATTTCGTCATCATGTCCAATGTTTTTTTGTGATTAAGAATAAATCAGCATTATAATTCTTACCAGCAAAATCTATATTTAATATGAACATGTTAAGATCAGATCTCAGAAGCTCAGCAGGTCCTGGTTAGTACTTGGATGGGAGACACTGGAAATTCCAGGTGCCACAGTGGGGCCAGTCACAAAAACTGTCGTTGTGTCCTTAGGCAAGGCACATCACCCACATTGCCTAGTATGAAAGTGGTGTGTGCGTGAATGGTGGTGGTCGGAGGGGCCGATGGTGCAGATTGGCAGCCTCGCTTCCGTCAGTCTGCCCCAGGGCAGCTGTGGCTACAATAGTAGTTTACCACCACCGGGTCTGGGGTGAATGAATAATGCTCTGTAAAGCGTCTTTGAGTGTCCTGAAAAGCGCTGTATAAAACTGATGCATTATTATTATTATGTTTACCTTGTATGATGAGGATACAGTTAGGTCATGTTTATGACATAACAAAATAAATACATAAATCCTACTTAAAAGTGTCCTGCTTAAGGACACAACAATAACATCTGGGAGCTGTAATCATACCACAACCCCATGGGTCAGTGGATCTGACCATTCTCTCTCTCCCTCTTTGTATCCATGGGCTTTGCGCTCTGTTTCTTATGAGCCTGTATGTGAACGGCTGTTTACATGTACTTCATATTTTAGTTTATCTTAACTCTCACATTCAAACAGGTCTCACTCACTTCTCACCAGTGTGTAAACGTGTATTTGCATTTGTATGTATGTCTTTTGTATGGGGGTGGCGGTTGTGAACAATTAGACCTGCAATGGTGACATGTTAGTACGGCGATATGGTAATAACTAATTATGTTTCGGACTACACCAACATTAAAAAATGAAGCAGTCTTTTTTCATGAAGATCGTTTTTATGAAGCAGACCCTTTTCATCTCCTGACCATATCAGATCAATAGGCTAAAGTTTCTGTCAGCATGTCTTTTTATTTTGAAGCCCAAATTGGAGCTACAGTGAGACTCTGCCTTGTACAGTGTTTTGATGGATTAGTTTTATTTCGAGTTTGTGCCCATGCATCATTTACATAGTACATATCAGTATATAATGTATATATGTATATAGTGCGTGTGGTTGTGATGTATGAATGTGTCTGATCTTATCTTTAGGACTGAGTTACCATTTTGTAAGTTGTTTTTCATGTTATTTTATTGGCATTTCTGCCATTTTATATCAACCTGTCCAGGGACTGCAGGTGGAAATGAGCATATTTGCTATAACCTGGCACAAACATATTACCTCTTTTGTCTAGGTCGATGTTTTTATGTGCATTGTCCCTGTCAAATAAACTAATAAAAAAAAATAAAAAAGTAAGTCAATGGAAAAAATGGACAGGAGCCAAAAGAGCCTCCTGGAGCACTTCCTAATTGGCACACGGCGGCTAACGGATTAGCTTTGTCCACTCATATATACGTCTATGCCTGAAACAAAAAAAACAAAAAAATGATGGCCAGTATTTCTAACTAACATCTAATCATTACAATCATGAAGCAAACAGTGAGTTGTCACTAAAAGCATTTTTAGACACTTGTATTGAACTTGTCTAATTCTCTCAGATTCCTCTGGGGTTTGTTCAGTGCAGTTTTTAGCCCCGTTTCAGCCTGCTGTGGTACTCAGTATGCATGTGCATACCTCTAAAACAACCAGCTGGCCTCTCTACCTGTAAAACAGCATCTATTGTATATCAAAATTTACATAGCTAACCCGCTAGTCACTGCATTCCAAATAAGTGCACATGGGGGCATTTCCAGCTCCATCCACTCCAATCTACTATACATGATCCTGGTATTTTTATTTAGCTATTGTGTCCTTAAATAAATTAGATTTTTAATATAGAACTTGGCTTCAAATTTGCACTAAGAATTACCAGTCTCATGAGCTTCATTTGGCTGGAGCCGAACGCTATAGGTGATGTCCCACTCACTTAGTCTTTATGCTGTCTATGGTAGACAATGCAGTGCTCGTACAGCAGATCCTGTTGAAACAGGTTGGTGTTTTGACCAGTAGGGGGCGTTGTTTTGGACCGTAGCGGGTGTTACCTTGAACAGTAGCTGCGCTGTGCATCTCAGGTTGCACCTCTCAGCTCTGGATCGTTCTGGTGCTTGTTTCTCCAGGGGGCTTGTTGACTGTGTGGATGGGACAGGTGGCATAGCAGGGCCCTCGCTGGCCCTTTACCAGCCAATAAAAATAGCTGTGGTCTCCATGATGTCACCGGGGGCTAAATCATTGCTCCTGATGGTTGCCCACCCCAGGACAGCCCTGCCTTACCCAAGCTCTGTGACTTCTGTCCTAGCAACAGGCTCCACATGTGCTCATTTGGACATATTTCTACTCATACTGGTGCCATGCAGCACAGAAACAGTTCTATGTTTTATGTATTCACACTAACAGAGCAGGTTTGGTGAGCAGCTGCACTTTTCTCTGGTGCTTTCACCACTTCTCCACAAGGCCTCTGAACACATGTCTGAACCATCTCATAGCTTCTCTCAGTTTACAGCAGTCACTCTCCTCATTCAGGTGCTTCTGTCCAAGATATGGTCTTTTTCGTCATGAAGACAGAACAACAGCCCACATCTAAACTAGAAGCACTGTGTGCACTGCTTGCATTATGAGACCGTACAGTCTGTCAGGTAACAAGTGAAAAGACAACAGCACACCTGACCCCTCCCCCTCACAGCCCCTCCATCTCAGAGCAGCGAGGCTAAACCCGGTGTGTGAGCTCAGCCATAGTCCACATTCTGAGGCCACAACACCATGCTGCTGATGTGCAACCCGAGCGCTCGTAAATCTGCCCTGTTTGACCATGTGACATGCCAGATCTGTGAGGTGCCCTCTGCCCAGCGGCCCTCATCCCCTCCCACCCTCTCACTGGCTCTTACCCCCTCACATTGGCCCTTCCCCCTCACCTCTACATTCGCCCCCTCTTCCCCATACCCCTCCTCACCCACACAGTGCCCCTCTCACAGTAGGCATTTCAGGGCTGTCTCATCAGAGCTGGTGTGTTAGCGCGGCGTCTTTAGTGACATTTTTGGGTGCATGTACATGTCCCAGTGGCAGTGCCCTGATACATGTTTGGAATGTGGCACTTGTCAGCTGCTCGGAGGATGCTGCTCATTCTCATTCCACCTCATTCAGAAAGTTAGCTTCAATAAACAGCACAACAGAAAATAAACTAGTGAAACAAGTACTGTGTGTTGGCATTCAGCAGCTATAGAAAGCAGAAAGTCACAAGCCCACTAGTACACACACACACATATACATATATATATATATATATATATATATATATATATATATATATATATATATATATATATATATATATATATATACCGATGCTTTCACCTTCCAGGCCTCTCCAGCTCTTCTTTGAGCCCCTGGTATTTCTCTAGTTTCTCGTGTTCCTTTTTCCTGACATTGCCATCGCTCGGTATTGCAATGTCCACCACCACGACTTTGTTCTCTCGCTTATCCAGAACCACGATGTCTGGTTGGTTCGCCATCACCATTCTGTCAGTCTGTATTTGGAAGTCCCACAGGATCTTGGCTCATTCTCCACAACCTTTGGAGGCGTTTCCCACCTTGATCCTGGGGTTTCCAGCCCGTACTCTGCACAGATGTTTCTGTACACTGGATTTCTTGATATCAGCCACTTCAGTTATGTTCCGGTGGTTCGCCCCATGTAGGGGTTTGTCCTGCCATGATGGTCCCTCCAGCACCTCTTCCTCTGCGCCCCACTGTCTGAGACATTCTCTGAGCGTCATCAGTCTGGGCCTTGTCACTGATGTACTTGTGGAGCTTGGATGTTTCATCCTGGCAGTGGTTCCCACACTCACTAGTCCTCGGCCTCCTTCCTTCCGGCTCGTGTACAGTCTCAGGGTGCTGGACTTGGGATGGAACCCTCCTGCAGGTCAGGAGCTTTCGTGTCTTAACATCCGTGGTCTGTATCTCCTCCTTTGGCCAGCTCATGATTCCTGCTGGGTCTGATCACTGGCAGGGCGTAGCTGTTTATTGCCTGCACCTTGTTCTTGCCATTGAGCTTCTTAGGACCTGCCGTACTCTTTGCAGGTATTTGGCTGTCACCGCTTTCCTTGTTGCCTCGTCAAGGAGCCATTTGCCTGTGGGATACCAAGGTACTTGTAACTGTCCTCAATGTCTGTTATTGTTCCCTCTGGGAGTGAGACCCCCTCTGTGTGGACCACCTTCCCTCTCTTTGTCACCATCCTACTACATTTCTCGAGCCCGAATGACATTCCAATGTCTGTGCTGTAGATCCTGGTGGTGTGGATCAGTGAGTCGATGTCTCGCTCGCTCTTAGCGTACAGCTTGATGTCATCCATGTAGAGGAAGTGACTGATGGTGGCCCTGTTTCTGAGTCAGTATCTATAGCCAGTGCGGTCGATTATTTGGCTGAGGGGGTTCAGACCTATGCAGAACAGCAGTGGGGACAGTGCGTCTCCTTGATATATGCCACATTTGATGGTCACTTGTGCAAGTGGCTTGCCATTGGCTTCAAGGGTGGTTTTCCACAACCGAATCAAGTTTGCAATGAACGCCCTTAGAGTCCTGTTGATATTGTACAGCTCCAGGCATCAGTGATCCATGTGTGTGGCATTGAGTCATAGGCTTTCTTGTAATCAATCCAGGCAGTGCACAGGTTGGTCTGACGGGTTCTGCAGTCACGAGCGACTGTTTGGTCAACCAGGAGTTGGTGTTTGGCTCCCCTGGTATTTTTGCCGATGCCCTTCTGTGCTGCACTCATGTATTGATCCATGTGCCGCTTATCTTAGCCGCGATGATGCCTGACATGAGCTTCCATGTTGTGGAGAGACAGGTTATTGGCCGATAGTTGGATGGGACTGTACCCTTTGCGGGATCCTTCAGGGTCAGGATCGTACGCCCTTGGGTTAGCCATTCAGGGTGAGTCCCATCCCTTAGCAGCTGGTTCATTTGTGCTGCTAGGCGCTCGTGGAGAGCAGTGAACTTCTTTAGCCAGTATGCGTGGATCATGTCAGGGCCTGGTGCTGTCCAACTTTTCATGCCTGAGACTCTGTCCTGGATGTCTGCCACTGAGATGGTAACTGGATTCTGTTCAGGGAGGTTGCTGTGGTCTGCTCTCAGAGCCACCAGCCACTGTGCATCGGTGTTGTGATGCTTCCCTTTCCCATATGTCTTTCCAGTACCTCTCAGTCTCCAGCCTTGGTGGCTCTGCTCTGCTGTTATTACCCTGTTATTACCCTGCCATTGAGCGTACACTTTCGCAGGTTGTGTTGGAAACAGGCGGTTTATTCGTCTGGCTTCATTCTCTCTCGTGTACCTCTTTAGGCGGCTGGCCAAGGCTTGGAGCCTTTGTTTGGCAGTTTCGAGTGCTTCAGGTATGGACATCTGGCTGTACCTCTTGTGTGTGTGTGTATATATATATATATATATATATATATATATATATATATATATATATATATATATATATATATATATATGGTGAAAGTGGAGTGGACCCGCCAAAGCACAGTCCATCAGTGGTTAACAAATCTGGTAAATGGGTATCATAACAGTTAGGTTAACAGGGGTGATTGGCCTGCTGGTAATTGTCAGCTGCCTCAGGAGTCCCACAGGCCAACGAGGGTCAATAAGACACCTTCTTCAGCCTGACAGCATTCCTTACTTCTGCCGTTAACCATCAGGTTTAAGGGCTGCCAAGTACCAGAGACCTTATGACCCCGGATGTACAAGCAATCATGAGGAAATGGAGTTGGAGAACATGGTCCACTCATTGTCCATGACCTCCCTCGGGATCTGGGAGAAGCTCTGGAGGTGTGAGCTGAGACCCTCATGCTTGGGTCTGTCGAGTGGCAGTTCAAGAGGACATGGACACTTATTAATTATGTAATAAATGGCCATTACTTTGGAGTTAATTTGTCAGCCATCTGAATCTTATTGAAGTTGGTAAGTTAAAGATCCCAAAACACACTTCCTGCAGTAAACACAGAGTACAATGTGTCCAGTACACAGGGGTGGTCACGGACAGACCGCTGTTGTCTTGGGCACGAGAACAGTGCCTCTTTCCACTCTCTGGAGGATTTCTCAGCACATATGTTCCTGGGCTGTTCCTGGGTGGGTTCCTGACCTGTCCATGTGGCTTTGTGAGGCCTCTGTGCTCTGATGGCCCACAGCAGCTGAGAGCGGTGTGGGAGAGGACAAAGGCAGCTGGACAGGCTCTGCTGTCCTCTCTCTCTCCACACACACACACACATGCACACACACACACGCAAACACACACACACACACACACACGCACACATGCACGCACACACGCACACACACACACGCAAACACACATACATGCTTCTTGGGGACATTACAGTGATTTACATTCAGTTCCTGGAGTCCAATCCTAACCTCCCCACAATGTGATAAATATGTACCCACACACTCACACACAGGGACAGAGACACACTGAGCGCCTTCAAAAAGCCTAACATTTGACATTAAACATTTGAAGTGTGTAACAATCTTGTGTTTAGTTTAATTCGCATTTTGTTTACGTCCTCAGACTCTCAGGTCATTTCCATTCACTCTGAGAGCGATGCTTTGGCCTGTGTGAATACGACACGTCACATTCTCATTCACAGTAAATGCTCTGAGAGCGTGTCGAACAGGAGGTGTCAGAGCAGCTCCTCTCTCACTGTGGAGCATGGTGAACATGGGATCACAAATACTAGAATTGTATAATTTATTTTATTTTTTCTAGGGAAGTACCATTGAGATAAAAAACCTCTTTTTCAAGGGAACCCTAGGTCTGTCTGAGCAGGTGAGTCTGGGTCTGTCTGCAGGTGAGTCTGGGTCTGTCTGTACAGGTGAGTCTGGGTCTGTCTCAGGTGAGTCTGGGTCTGTCAGCGCAGGTGAGTCTGGGTCTGTCTGCAGGTGAGTCTGGGTCTGTCTGCAGGTGAGTCTGGGTCTGTCTCAGGTGAGTCTGGGTCTGTCTGTACAGGTGAGTCTGGGTCTGTCTGTCTGCAGGTGAGTCTGGGTCTGTCTGTACAGGTGAGTCTGGGTCTGTCTGCGCAGGTGAGTCTGGGTCTGTCTGCAGGTGAGTCTGGGTCTGTCTGCAGGTGAGTCTGGGTCTGTCTCAGGTGAGTCTGGGTCTGTCTGTGCAGGTGAGCCTGGGTCTGTCTGCAGGTGAGTCTGGGTCTGTCTGCAGGTGAGCCTGGGTCTGTCTGTAGTTGAGTCTGGGTCTGTGTGCAGGTGAGTCTGGGTCTGTCTCAGGTGAGTCTGGGTCTGTCTGTGCAGGTGAGCCTGGGCCTGTCTGCGCAGGTGAGTCTGCGTCTGTCTGCAGGTGAGTCTGGGTCTGTCTCAGGTGAGTCTGGGTCTGTCTGTGCAGGTGAGTCTGGGTCTGTCTGCACAGGTGAGTCTGGGTCTGTCTGCAGTTGAGTCTGTCAGCACAGGTGAGTCTGGGTCTGTCTGTACAGGTGAGTCTGGGTCTGTCAGCACAGGTGAGTCTGGGTCTGTCAGCACAGGTGAGCCTGGATCTGTCTGCACAGGTGAGTCTGGGTCTGTCTGCAGTTGAGTCTGTCAGCACAGGTGAGTCTGGGTCTGTCAGCACAGGTGAGCCTGGATCTGTCTGCACAGGTGAGTCTGGGTCTGTCTGCAGTTGAGTCTGTCAGCACAGGTGAGTCTGGGTCTGTCTGTGCAGGTGAGTCTGGGTCTGTCTGTACAGGTGAGTCTGGGTCTGTCAGCACAGGTGAGTCTGGGTCTGTCTGTACAGGTGAGTCTGGGTCTGTCTGTACAGGTGAGTCTGGGTCTGTCTGCACAGGTGAGTCTGGGTCTGTCAGCACAGGTGAGTCTGGATCTGTCTATGCAGGTGAGTCTGGGTCTGCCTGCGCAGGCGAGCCTGGATCTGTCTATGCAGGTGAGCCTAGGTCTGTCAGCACAGGTGAGTCTGGGTCTGTCAGCACAGGTGAGCCTAGGCCTGTCAGCACAGGTGAGCCTGGGTCTGCCTGCGCAGGTGAGTCTGGGTCTGTCTGCACAGGTGAGCCTCGGTCTGTCAGCACAGGTGAGTCTGGGTCTGTCTGCGCAGGTGAGTCTGAGTCTGTCAGCACAGGTGAGCCTAGGTCTGTCAGCACAGGTGAGCCTGGGTCTGCCTGCGCAGGTGAGTCTGGGTCTGTCTGCACAGGTGAGCCTAGGTCTGTCAGCACAGGTGAGCCTGGGTCTGTCTGCACAGGTGAGTCTGGGTCTGTCTGCACAGGTGAGCCTGGGTCTGTCTGCACAGGTGAGTCTGGGTCTGTCTGCGCAGGTGAGTCTGGGTCTGTCTGCACAGGTGAGTCTGTCTGCGCAGGTGAGTCTGGGTCTGTCTGCACAGGTGAGCCTGGGTCTGTCTGCACAGGTGAGTCTGGGTCTGTCTGCGCAGGTGTTGTCATGCGATCACCTGATGCCTTTCATGTGGCTCATGGTGCATGTTTGGGTTGACTGATGTGCGGTGCATGTGAACAAGATGAACCCAGGAGTAAAGATAACAGAACTAAGCACTAGGGTCAGTCCAGAGAACGCTCTCACATGTGTGAAAATGCCCTCATAGTCTTCAAAAGGTCAATTGTTGGGCATAAAAAGGATAGATATCTGTTGAATTCAGGTTTGAGATTTAAATGAATTGCAATGAAATGTTTTAAAGTAACAGTTTTAAAGCAATGCTGGGAAAAGGGAGCAGATATCATTACTCTTCCTTCCAATCATTTTCTTGTATTTTTTGTATGACATTGTTGATATCTTGCTCACTTTAGATATGACAAAAATGTTTTATATTAACATTACCATGTTCCACTGGCAGATCATTTTACTTGGCAAATCTTGCTTTGCTTTCAACTAGACCATTTTAGAACTATTAGTTTGGGTTTTTTGTACTGAAATGGCTTTATTTTGTTTCCAATAATTTACTTTTATTTAAAATGACTTTCCAGACCTGATCTGATTATTCCAGAATAATAATAGTAAAAAAACAAACAAAACAACACACTTTGATGCTATAGATGTTTCTCATCATATAAAATGGTTGGCTTCACACCACTGCAGACAAGCTGCATCCACTACTCAAGTTTCTTCCACTACTTTGAAATCAGAGCTCTTTTGTAATAAACAAATTTAAGATCCAAATCACACTAGTCCTGGATTAGTCCAACGAGTTTAAAAGTGCTCTCTCAACTCTCAAAGCCCAGTGTGCAGTTTTGACGCTAAAACAACTAGCATGCTAACACACACTTCCTGAAGAATGCTTTCTAATTAGATTCTGCCGCACACAGTGGACTCATTTTGACCCCTAGAGCTGCTTATACCAGATATCTGTACTGGGGCAAGACAAGTTTTGCTCAAATACATGGACCTTTAAGTAGGTCATAGGTTGGAATTAGCCAAAGCTCAGGTAATATGAAAGGTAAAACGGTTCAGATTCATAATAATTTATGTAACACTAAAACATGAAATAATGCACACAAATCTGGTATTTTCAAATGATAAATCATATGACCAGTGCAAGGAACACAAATCTTCAGTCATTTCATATTGTCAACATAAAGCTTTTGACACTCGTAGACTCACAGTGTGAAGAGGAACCAAAACGTTTTACTCAAGCAATAATTTAATAATCCACAGAAATAATTTTAAGATGTATGAAAACTACTGAAGTACAAGTAACTGCTTGTGACTATTAAGCACTTTTTAGACAGATCTAGAGGCTGGTCTAACAGTTGTGGAGCAGGTGGTCCATAGGGACGCTTTTCCTGAAGAGGCAAGACGTGTGACACGTTCTGAAGTAAGCCATCACACATCCATAATTATTATTTTTAAGCCTCTGCACTTGGATCTGGTTTATGGGCCATAAAACAGTGGGTGCACACTTGTAGATATTTCTTTTATGTGCTTTGGTATTTCCAGCATAAACTATTAATGTTGCTGTTGCAACGTGAATAGGGCTCTAAATAAAAACCAGGTTGTTGTTACTACCCCAACCGTTCACTTGCTTTTGGCCAATCAGGTGGCAGGACTGAGGAGTGATGTCATTGCAAGTATTTTCAGCAGTCAAACGTACATGTAGAGCGCACATACTGTCCAGGCCACTGCACAGGCCCAAGCTCTCTGTTTCAGCTCTTACAGGGCAGGGATCAAAGCACTGGTGCTCCACACAGTATCACTGTTTTTGTCCCTGAGGAGCACTTTGGGCACACTGAGCAGTGAAATGCAAATAATTATAGAAACTAGAAATACAAAAGTCTCAGTGCTGCTCAACAGGTAGAGTCATCAGATCTGTGTCAGAGCAGTTAGAGGGGAGTCATAGCCCTCAGGACAAAAGTGCCCCTCCTCTGTGTCCTGTGTGTCCTGCAGCATTATCGCAGCCTCCAGGGGGAGCCAGGTGAACTCTGGACACACAACAGGAAAGACTCTGTTACTCTGGAATGTCTTCAGCCATATTTGTTACAGAAAGCCTGTTGCATTGTTGTAAAAAATCTGTAGCGTTTCAAAGCTAGCTGGCTAGCATAGTTAGCTTCATGCAGGGTCACCTGTAAAAACAAACTGCTCAAATCACATAATCCATTAGTCCTTAACTTCTGTCCTGTTATTTCACAAGCTGCACTTTGGTTAAAATCCCAAATATTAGATAAAAGATAAACATTTTAAAAACTTCTCAGTGCCAGTGGCAAAGCAGCCTTCGCTGTTAGCATTTACCTGTTTGCTTATTTTGAATTCTTAGCTCTATAGACTAACAGTGAGAGAAGGTTAAGGTATCCTAAATGTGTCCTCTGCATTTGACCCATCCTTCCATGCTGCTAGGGCAACTTGTCAGGAGCAGCAGGGACCCATCTTCAGATCTCTCAGGACTACTTTAGATGGAGGATTTGACCTACTGTGCATGTTTTAGGTTGATGGAGAACTGAAGTGCCCAGAGGAACCCCACCCAGACTCAGGGAGAACATGCAATCTCCACACAGAAAGGTCTGGGTGACCTGGGAATTTAACCCAGACCCTACTTGGCAGGAGTGCTAGCCACTCATCCCCTGTGCTGCATTGAAGCCAAGGCTCCTAAAAGCTTGGATCAAGATCTGACCATGGGTCTACCTCATTTGAGAGTTGCCTGCGATGCCCCCCAAAGTGCGCTGCAAAGGGCAGTGCGCAATCGGGATTGATTTTTTTTTTCTAGCACTGCCCTGTTAGCCCACGTCTAGTCTTCCTAAAAACACAAACGCTCTGATGCTTCTGTCTTGTCTTGGATCGGGCTGCTCATTTTCCCGTTTACTAGGTTTTTAGAGCTCACAAACTACCAGACTGACCAAAAAAGTGACGCAGTGCTTTAAAGTTATGCAGGATTCTGTGGGGTTTCAGTGGTGGTTTTTAATAGGGCTGTAGGACTGTAGCTGTTTAGTCAGTGAATCGGTCAATGGCGTCTTTATTGACCAAAAACATTTTTCTTTATAGTAGTATTTTTACAGGACAGCAGCACAAAGGACAGCAGGTGTAGTGTTGTGAGTGCAGTCTGGCTCAGATACACAGAGATACACAATAGTTCATAAGAGCTGGTGCTACACCTCCTTGTTAGTCCACCAGTCCATCAGCAGGACATGTCTTTAGTCCTGTACATCGTGTTGTTTTGCCCACACTCTCTAACCAAAGGGATCCTGACCTGCTGGACTCCTGTCTCCGGCCTGTCCTAGTTTGGTCAGCGCAGGACAAGTGTGCATGTCACTTTTAGACGCACACTCACACATGTTGGTTTGGCTGTTCCGGGGGGTGCGGGGCCTGCTGGAGGAGCTGGCTGCAGAGAGGGGCAGACAGGCGGGTTAGTTCTGGCCTCCTTCTTTCTCTCAGCTGCAGCTGTTGATCACGTCTGAAACTCAGTCTCTGTGAGCTCAGGCCATTGCATCACTGCCTCACTGCCCCGGCCTACTTACCCCCATGCACACAGAGCTGCATAGTAGAGCTGGAATTTTTAGATCGGACCGCTGGATCGGTTCATTTCACAGAGCCATTTAAAAGACTGGCTCTTTCACTGTTTATTTATATGACAGAAGACAATGTGAGAATTTTATCTACAAACTAATCACAGAGAGAAACGGCTCAGACCAGTTTAAAACGTAGAGTAGGGATGTGTTAGCCATTGAAACGCTAAATAACATATTGATAATAATTTTAGAAAAAAACAAACTCTTATGGTGCCAAAAGTTTTGTTTTTGTTTTTTGCAAAAGGGTCACACTCATGTACCTTGAAATAAATGATTATGGCAGAGTGGTTAGCACTATTTTCTCACAATAAGATGGTTATAGTACATTGCAAAGTTGTTCCTGGCTCATATTCAGAGTGCTGAAAAGATCTAGTATCTAGAAGTAGTATCCAGAAGTTTACTATTTAGCTCCCTGATATGTGAAAAGTGAAAGCTATGGTCCCTCTGCCCCTCCACCAATAGTTTGAACACAATAATAAGCTAATAAGCACTAAGTACCTGCTCTCGCTCTGGCTGATCGCTGTTAACACCATGAATGCTTATATTATTATAGTGGTTACATCACTGATCTTCTTTGATTCCGTGTGCAGTGCGTTTGAAAGCTGCAGAGCTGAAAGTGAATCCTCATCCTAAAACAGCCGTCGGTTGCCAAGTAAACCTCCGAGTCATCTCAACTATTTAGTGTGTTCCCAGAAGCACATAGGTGTCAGCTACAGGCCGCAAGCAGCGTTCATCCCCATGCAGGAGAGACGGCCCTGCACAAATCTATGGCAAATTATCACCTATCACTAAAGCAAACAGGGCCTATAAAGCACGTGTATGTGTGGACCAGGCTCAGGCCAGTACTGCAACACTACTGTGGACAGAGGTCATGGTACTCTGCTACATTTCACTCATTTTTAAAGACATTCTACTTTTTAGAGTACTTTTCAAACAGCATACTTTTACTTTACTACTGTAATATTGATATGGAAGTAACACCACTCTTACTTGATTAAAAGTTTTGGTTCCTCTTCCCACTGTGAGTAAGTCTACAAGTGACAAAAGCTTCATGCTGACTATATGAAATGATCTGAACTTGTGTTTCTTGCACCTTTAGTCGAATGTTTGTGTCCATCCTCTGAAAATACCAGAGTTTGTGCGTTATTTAATACTTCAGTTACATCTCGATTCATTACATTACTCTTACTTGGGTAGTAGTTTTCCCAAATACTTTTTTTTTACTCTTGAGTAATATTATTTTGCAGTAACGTTGAGTACTTTTTTGATTGCTCTACCTTTGTTAACTGCTATTACACATAACTCATTCAGAATTCCTACAGTTACATTCATGGGTCTAATCATATTTAGTACAGAACAGCTCAAATTAATGTAAATTCATCTCTTGCTGTTGTGAGTTTTTGACTCTGTCAGATCTGTGGAGGGGCAGCCCTATTCACACTAACGCTGTGTTTTGGAAATAACAATCTGCAACTGAGTAATTGGCAAAGAAAGTAAATTATGTTTAATGCCATACTGTGGAACATTACAGGCAACACAATAACATCACCATGGAGACGGACAGGTGGCAGACACTCCACCAGAAAGGTTACATTGCACATTTAACTCAAATTTGAAATGTGGGAAACCAGTCCCAGACAAAAAAAAAAGTGAATAGCAACCAAATAAATTATTTTGGAATTAGCTGCTGTTGTCAAATGTTTTGACCTATTTTATGATGAATATCTGGCACAAGGTTCAGTACAGTATCTTTTTGGATATAAATGACAATATGCCAGATTGTTGTCTCTAGGAGCACATTCACGTTTACACAAAAAGTGACAAGGCCAAACCGGACTTCACCAGGAGCTTAAATCAGGACCAAACAGACCAGTGTGAATGCTCCTCACCATCTTGAAGTAATGAGCCTGTTTTCAGGACATTCAGTTAAGCCAAAAAGAGTTTGTTTTCATGTATGATTAAAGGCATCAATTCTTCCTTTCAGGATACAGGTCAAACGTACAGTTAAAAGAATCTGTTGTTGCTCCTGCTCCATAATAAAGGCAGGTTGATGCATCTTTGTAGTGAGCTACAGCAGGGCAGCTCACAGTCGCTCTGCCTGTTCATGTAGGAGATTGTTTTTCTTCATTGAAAGCACTTAAAATGGATTATGTCTCCCCATTCTTCTGCGTAAGAAAACGTTTGTACCTGTATCTTAATAAGGCTGTTGAAACTATGAACTGGCCCCTATACACCCCTGCCTTCCCTGTGAGCTCATGACCTCACCTGTGTCCAGCGTGTAGCCTGTGGACAGGCTGCAGGTGCCGGTCTGGAGTGGTCTGGACGTGCCACTCTTTTTGACAGGCACTTCAGAACAGCCTGGAGAATAGTGAGGGAGATGTGCGGCATTCCGAGGCCGTGTGTCAGGTGAGGTGGAATGTCTCTGAGGCATGTGAGCGTGGGGAGCTCTGGGACGGTCCTGGAGCCCGTCCTAGAGCCAGTCCTGGAGCCAGCGCTGAAGCCTGCGCTGGAGCCTGCCGGGGGGCCAGGCTGAGCACATAGTCAGCATAACTACAGCAGCTCTGTGGCGCGCTAATCAATCGAACATGCCTCTCTCTGGCAGCAAATAAAAATGCCATGACAGGCATTTCAGCGGCGAGCTGTAGGTAAACTGCTCTAATGACCCAGTGTCAGGGCAGTTTACCTAAGCCCTAGAACACTCTGACGCTGCTATAATGTCCTCATCACAAACATACCTGGAGTCGGGTTTGGTTTCATTTACACATTTAACACACACACCTTGCGTCTTCTCTCAGAAAAAAAACAAAAAAAACAGGAAATAAAAGTTATACAAGAAGAGATCTGCTAAGTTTTTAGACTTCATACACCTTCACTAGAATCATATGGATCCTTTCACTTCTACAATCTCTGCTGAGCAAAGGCAGCTGTGAGATACAGACAGCCTAATGATGCAGGATTACTCAAACACCTGTGAATGAAACAAGACCAACTCTAGGTCTGTTTCTGAGAGAAAGTGTAAAATTGATGACATGATTTAAAAAAAAATACTTATCATGACAGATAAATAAGGCAGAATAATCATTACCAGGAAAATCAGGATTAACTATAACGTGCGTAACAATAAAAATACAAAACCAGGGAGGTGTAGGGAGTGAATTAACTGATCTTTACACCAGATATCCTTCCTGATGCAGCTAGAGAGTGCAAGTGGGTTTGTTTTATCATGGGAATTCAACCAAAACTCAAGATAAACACTACACTGGAGGAAAAAGACGAGCCCAAGTCGCACCTCAGCTCGATGGTGTAATGCCCTGAACGTCAACATTTTGACACTCTGTTTGCCTACAGCGTAATTGCCCCGTGTCATTAGTGTTGTGTAAGGATAAGGAGGGGGTTTGTGGGGGAGCAGGGTGGGAGGGCTCGCGCACAGGACAGGACCCTCGTGCCTACTCCATAAACTTGCATATTCGCGTTGGCAGCTGCCCGGAGCGCACAGTGGAAGAGCGCTCGGACACGCTACAGTTTTGGCCAGACCACAGCGAATCCGTGACTACTCCCGCTATTTCTTGCGACATTACCGTGGAAAAACGCGGACGGTGCGCGCATGGTTCCCTCTTAGAGCTGAGGTCTCTATCCCCGCAGCTGAGTCCGCGCCCGTTTACCATGAGCTGTTTGGATGTTATGTACCCAGCCTATGGACATTACGCACCGTACGCACCGAGCGCTTCTGCCTTCATCAACAGCTTACAGGTACGGAACAGCGCTGCAATTAAACACGGTGTCAAAATGTGTAAGTAATCAGTTATCTTACGCTGAAATTTTATTTTATTTTATTTTTTTTTTTACCAAAGATTTGGTTTTGAGCAGCTGCGCGTAAGACTCAGGATTCACACACGCTTATTGTCTTGCCCATATTAATTGTACTTTTTTGTAGTCATGAAAAAGTAAGTTTTAGGATATTGCTGTATATTACTAATGTTTGGCTTTTCGATTAGGTCTGCAGTTATAACATTAAATACACGTATAAAAGCAATACTTGTGTCTCCGAAGATATGCAATTAAAAAGACAAATAAAAGCCTTCAGTATGGAGTGGGTGAGGTGCTGTGACAGGTTAAAAGTCCGTTTTCATCGCGCAAGGGGCCCCTCTATAAGTGCAAGCACACCTGCGCACTCGTGGGTCGAACTGTAGCTCATTGGTAAAACAGTGCGTGCGCAAAGTTAGTTATTCGGTGAGTATTAACGCAGAATCGACTGCGTGTTTATGAGCAGCGGCATGTGTTATGTCTGTGGAGTAAATATAGCAGGGTGCTGTAACTGCGCGGACAAGCCAAGCAGTGACTTCATTTGGAAAGGCACACAGCGCGGCACAAGGTTAGCGCAGACGTGCTCCAGGAAGACCAAATCCGAATCATCTGTTTACAAGTCATGCAATACTGACTTTACAATGAGCACAGCGATGAAGAAGGAAGGAAACAAAACTATTTTAAAATCTATTATTAATATTGAAATAGCGGTGTAGCTGTTCGGTCACAGGACACAACTCTCAGTACAGAAGAGGAATACAGAATAAAACAAGTATAAAAGACAATGTTAAAGACCAACTGCAGAAATCCCGTGTAAAATCTCTCTTTTCTAAGTAACTACAGTCAAATCAAATGAACGTTTATGGTGCTAGAAGTTGCTTGTCTGGAGATTTTATGTCTGGAATATTCCACAATGTGGCATTAAATTTGGAGACAAGCAGGTGATGCAACCAGGCCAATTTATAAGCCATATCCGCGGAGAGGCGTCTTAACTCACAGTAAGAACACTGCATGTTCATCAAAGTGACCCTTTTGGACACATATGAGATAAATGAGATAAAACATGCATTTCATTAATATACTGGATTAGTATTTCTAGCAGTGTCGTGTGTATTAAAGTGAATGTACCTGTTTGAACTGATTCTAATCGAGACAAAGTGAGTAAATATGAAATTTAAGGCAGTCATACATAATCTATCCATTTTTACAAAGCATTTGTAGTGTATAAACTAGTGCATAAGCTACTGACAAGGTCACCTCCTTTGGTTCAGTCTGGCTAACACACAGGGGGGTGTTTTACTGCTGTGAGGCAATGACTTCTAACACAACATATTAAGATCAGCATGTTTCCTTTTATAGTTTTAAGAATGGCAGATTCAAAAAGAACATATTAAGTTTCATGTTTTTGACACTCCTCCCTCCCTTTGCTCCCTCACTCCCCCTTCAGAGCGCCATCACATCACAATCAGCGCACATCCCACTCACGCATCACATCAGGCTGTGAAGTCCATGTGTGCACTTTTGTTTCATCTTTGTGTATTGACGGAGAATCGTCAACTGGGAGCACGGGCGACGTAGGCTGGTGGGCGGAGCCTTGTACAGGGTCATACTACTCACGAGTGTTTGAATAGTGCCTGAGAGAGATCTCTAGATTACTCAAACATGCATGGATGAAAATGTATTCATGCTTTTGATGAGGGTTTGACATAACACGGTAGAAAGTCAAATAAAAGAATGTTGCATCACAGCCCTGGTTTAAAATAGAAAGCAAAGACTGAGGGCCCGAAGGAAACAGCTGCACGGCCCTGCAGATGTTTCTGTGTCAGAAAGTTTAAACCCAGGTACAGAGACCCACATGTGTCCTACTGCCTGTGTCCCCTAGGCCCCCGCTGCTCTGACGCCCTCTCACTGCAGAGATCGTATGGACACCTCCAGGGGCCCCGATGGACTGCCTGGGGGCCCAGGAACTTCGTCCTCGTCCTCCTCCTCTTCTACTGTCTCGTCACTGTCTTCTCCAGCCCCCTCCTCCTACAACCCTGCAGGCCCCAGGTCAGAGGAGGGTCCTAAAGAAAAGCCTGCAGGGGCCCCTGAAGCCGAGTACCTGAGCTCCAGATGTGTGCTGTTCACGTACTACCAGGGAGACATCAGCAGTGTGGTGGACCAGCATTTCTCCAGGGCCCTCAGCTCCTATATGGACGGAGAGGGCAAGAGGCGGGCCCCTGAGTCCCATGGAACAGGTACAGCACTCACCACACTCAAGAAGGGCTGAATGATTTGGGATTTTTTTTTTTTTGACCAACTCAGCGAGAAGATTTGTGACTTATGTTTTAATAAAAGGATTCAAATCACACATTTACATTTAAAAGTGTCCACAAGAATTGGCTAAAAGACCGAAGTCTGAACTCACAAACTTTTACAAACTTTCAAGACATGTTTGAAAAGTCGCCTGCTTTTCATTGAGTCCATTCAAGTTGTTACTTCAGTTTGTTTATGTGGATGATTCATTTTATTGCCCTATTCTCAAGTCAGGAGTTTAAGTCCATTTTAAGAAATTCGGTGAAATTAAGGCTACAATATGAAATGCAATCTGAAAAGTTGCAAATAGCAAATCCTCGGGATCAATATTTAACTGTTCTCCTTTAATAATTCTGATTAATTCTGATTATGTAAGAAAAAAACTGCAAAGTTCAGACCTTTACAAATGTTTGAAAGAACGTGGGATATTACCAGTGCAGATTTCAGTGCTTCTTTCAAATGTTAATACTCAAGTGTTTATAATGTGAACTTCAAACAGAATCCTCCAATCAAGACATAAATGAAAATCAAATTCGAATCATAATCGCAATGTCTTCAGATTTTTCTCTCAGATGTGAATGAGGTTTGGCCGTGTGAACTCTGAAAACGAACCAACAAACAATCACAACACTATTATTCCGAAATATTGTGCAGACAAGACACAATGTCCACATTACAAGACACAAAACAGAACTCATAATAAAACTCTCACCAACACACCTGAGTGTCCGATCACACCCGGAGAGGCGTTCAACTGCACTGAGTAAGAAACAGCCCTGTGTGCTCACGCATTTAATATTCTCAATGTACCAAATGATGGACTCACTTTTGTCACTTCATTGTTTTGGTCTCCTAGGTTACAAGAGAAACAAATACTATTGGAGCTTTGACTGATGTGTTTATTTTGGCAGCGGACAGCACAATGTATTTTCTATGACTTGGAAAAATGAGATGCTCAGATGGGAGGTGGCTGATCTGTACTTGGAGCAAATGTGGGCTTCTTTTTTGGAAAGTTGCTTGTACATTAACTTCTTGAGTTCTTTGGAAAGACATAATAGTAGGAGGTGTATTTGGTTGGACTGGTTGAAGCTCCCACCTCAAATAAGCCGATGGGCAGTCCCCCACACATCTGCCTGTCCGTCTGAACCTCTGCTCTTTATAAAGTGACTGGTTCCTCAAAGTTCTCAGGTCTGAAGGTGCCGCACGGTGACAGTTGGTTGGCAACAGTGTCTGGAGAGAATTTTCCCATCCTGCACCTGCCGGTGGGATTTTTGCTCTGGCACCAAGGATCATGTGTTCATGGAGAGACTGAGGATGGGACAATGTGTTTGCTGATGTCTGTGTCAGATGATGTTTCCATGTTTTTTCACTGTGAAGAACATTGGGGAAACTCTTGCTGTGATTCTGGGCTATAGAAATAAAATTGAATTGAATATTTGTCGGCAGGTTTCAGCTGCTGTTTGCCATCTTCAGTCACCAGTGTTGGTGGTGACATGTCGTATATCAGCTCTTGTTATTTCCGGTAGGCCTGGTCAGCCTGATGCACGTGGCAGAGTGCTCAGACTGACCCGGTGGACCACCTGAAATAAGTTAATTCAGAGTTGTCATTTTTTATATTAAAGCCCTGGTATGTAACTTTTTAGTTGAAACAGACTAAAAAATGCAGTGTTTATGGCACTAAACTTACATCCTTACTGTGAGCGGACTTGTATCTCCAAAATCCTCACTATTGCTTGACTTGAGGGAGGGTCTCCTCCTGCTTGTTTCCACTGAAGTGTTGTTCCTTTGGCTAAAATATTCCACAGTATGATTTTAACTTTCTATTTCTGTGGAATCACCTGTGGCTGATATGCCACCTCCAGAAAGTTACATACTGTAGCTTTTAAACATGCAATTAAAAACATGCACATCTCATCAGCAGCAAGTTGCTTATTTTGGTGTATTTTTACAGATACATGGGCACTTTTTGCTTTCCACCCTGAGCGAGACAAACACCCCATCGAGTGCGGACTCACATTTACCTGTGCATAGGCCTGTCACCATAAGGTGTTTTCAAGTGTGAAATATAAGTAAATATGAACAAATGACAGTGTTGAAACCAAACCATAACGCAGAGATACCTCCCAAAACTGTCCTGAATGTACAATATCGTTAAAAATATGAGCTGCAATTAATAAATGACAGAATGCAGCAGTTATGTAAATAGTTTGTATCTATAATGAGGCACAGAAGTTCATAATTCAAAATGTTAAAGCTCAAATCTTAGTGTCAAATCTTATCACAGTGCAGAAAAACAACCAGAGAGTAAAGAAAAAGTACCATGACAAATACTGAGCCTCCAAAAGGAGCGCTTCAGCCATCGTGTATTTAATGGCACCTGGGCATTTGGGTATAGTGAGTTTGGACACTTGGACACTTGGACAGTTGGACACTTGGACAGTTGGACAGTTGGACACTTGGACAGTTGGACACTTGGACACTTGGACAGTTGGACACTTGGACACTTGGACACTTGGACAGTTGGACACTTGGACAGTTGGACAGTTGGACACTTGGACACTTGGACACTTGGACACTTGGACACTTGGACACTTGGACAGTTGGACACTTGGACAGTTGGACACTTGGACAGTTGGACAGTTGGACACTTGGACACTTGGACAGTTGGACACTTGGACACTTGGACACTTGGACACTTGGACACTTGGACACTTGGACAGTTGGACACTTGGACACTTGGACACTTGGACAGTTGGACACTTGGACAGTTGGACACTTGGACAGTTGGACAGTTGGACACTTGGACACTTGGACACTTGGACACTTGGACAGTTGGACACTTGGACACTTGGACACTTGGACACTTGGACACTTGGACACTTGGACAGTTGGACACTTGGACAGTTGGACACTTGGACAGTTGGACAGTTGGACACTTGGACACTTGGACACTTGGACACTTGGACAGTTGGACACTTGGACAGTTGGACACTTGGACAGTTGGACAGTTGGACACTTGGACACTTGGACAGTTGGACACTTGGACACTTGGACAGTTGGACAGTTGGACAGTTGGACACTTGGACACTTGGACACTTGGACACTTGGACACTTGGACAGTTGGACAGTTGGACACTTGGACACTTGGACAGTTGGACACTTGGACACTTGGACACTTGGACACTTGGACACTTGGACAGTTGGACAGTTGGACAGTTGGACAGTTGGACACTTGGACACTTGGACAGTTGGACACTTGGACAGTTGGACACTTGGACAGTTGGACAGTTGGACACTTGGACACTTGGACACTTGGACACTTGGACAGTTGGACACTTGGACAGTTGGACACTTGGACAGTTGGACAGTTGGACACTTGGACACTTGGACAGTTGGACACTTGGACACTTGGACACTTGGACAGTTGGACACTTGGACACTTGGACAGTTGGACAGTTGGACAGTTGGACACTTGGACACTTGGACAGTTGGACAGTTGGACAGTTGGACACTTGGACACTTGGACACTTGGACACTTGGACAGTTGGACAGTTGGACAGTTGGACACTTGGCCAGTCTTATTTTAGGGCAACACAAGATGAGCTGACACTTCAGACAGAGACAGGTGATGGTCAGGTGACAACTGCTGTCCATTCAGAGGTCAGGGCAGGGGTCAACTGGTAAACAGGTCAGGGTTGTGGGCAGGGGGGTGATGTCCTGCAGACAGAGGGTCAGCAGCTTTGGGCATGAGTCGGGTCACGGGACGTCTGTCTGTTATTCACAGGGAAGAAGCCCTCACAATCAGGACTCCTTATAAAGTCCATGTTCGTTCACTGAAGTGGGACTCAATCCGCACTGGACCAGAAGTGTTGTGGATTTGTCCTCATATTTAATTAGACGTAGATTTTTCACTATAGTTTTGTGAGATTTTTGACTGGTATCATACAGATAATTTACATTGACATTTGTCAGTGGGTAAGTACAATGTTTATATCCCACTGGCAAATGTTTTGGCTTGAAACTAGACATAATTTATTGGAACAAGACAGAAACTTCAGTGAACTAACAATTTAAAATAATTCAAGTAATGTTTTCTTACTGTTAGTGCAAATAGTTAAGGCGCATATTCCTGCTCTACAGTTACACTGTATGACACCCATGGATCATTATGTTGTCATTTGCATATTTTAAATTGGAATACTGATCTAAAACAGCTCAATAAAAGAAATAAGTCCATCAAGCACCATTTTCGTTTTGTTTTGTGCAGTGTATAAAATAACACATAATGAGATGTCACCATCATTGGAAGCACAGAGCTCGGTTTGACTGTAGCTGTCAGGTCTGCACGGCTAATTGCAATCTAATCACGATCACAGTTTGAATGGACACAATGAGCAAATCGCAGAGGAAGTACCACATTTTTTTCCACAAACAACAAAATCTCCAGTGTTATTGTGCATAAAGATGGCTAACCCTGTGATGTAGATTTGTACAAACATATCCTGAAATGTTCCTGTGCTGGATGCCCTTCCTATATCTCCTCGGGGTCTTATTCTGCATAAAACTGCTCGTCCTCTGGTGTAGATCTGTACAAACACATTCTGAGATGTCATTCTTGTTAGGTTGGCACATCAGATTTCAGTCTTTCTGTCAGTTCTTGTGCATGTGTTTAAAATGTGAACTTAGAACAGAATGTCGTACTAGTAGCTGTGGCCAAATGAGTTCCCGTGTCAGTATGAGTGCCAACAATACAATACAGTACAATGCAATACAGCGGGCGCCCATGCACGGTGTGGTCATGAGAGCACTGACCCTGCTCTCCTTGTAGGGCCAGGACAGGGGCTCCCGGCGTCCTACCCCACACGTCCTGCCCCACAACAGGCTAAGTTTGAACACCAGCGTAAGCCCCCAGCCCCGCGCTAGTGTCGCCTTCAACACCCAGCGACTCCAGTCTCACTCCCACAATGCACTTCTCCCCCCTCCTTCCTCCTCCTCCTCCTCCTCCTCAGGCCTCACACGTATAACACTGAAATACTGCATGATATAGGCGTGTGAGGAAACACTAGCCTGGTTTTCGTAGCTCTATCTAAATATAAAAGTATACGGCCAAAAAAGTGCAGAATGGCTCTGTGACATTCTGTGAAGGGCAAGAGGGGAGGAGGAGGAGGAGGAGGAGGAGGAGAGGGAGGGCCGCAGAGACAACAACAGGTGGGGACAGTAGAGAAGATTTGGGGTGGTGGGTGCACACATAGAGCGAGAGGAGCACTTAAGCTGTATCAGAACAATTTTGGAATCAGTACTGAGTCTATTCCTTAGGACTGAATTTGTGTTTTTATAAATGTTAGTGTCATGACAGCAGTTGCAGTTACAGTGTTACAGAGTTAGAGTGGCCCCTGGTAGTTTTCAGAGCCCTACTCTACCCTTGCATTAACGATCACCTGCCTGAGCTTCACAGACTCAGTTCTTCAGATGTTTGAAAGAGCCATGGGGTTCTGTACTGCACAGACCTGTTCACATGGCACCAGGTTTAAACCTTTCACTTTCCAGTGCTCTTGTGGTGTGCTGCTCTGCACTGCAAAAAATGATTCTCTAGCAGAGTTAAACTGACTTGAACTAAGCAGATTCATCTTAAAAGATCAATTTTAAGATTTTTTTACTTAATAAGATGAGATTTTTTTGACTTGTTTCAAGATATTCCATCCTGATTTATCTTATCTCGATATTACAACTTATTCTAAGCACTTTTTATATTAACTCAGTCCAGGTTAAGCCTCTTTAACTTCCTTCTCAAACCAATAAGGTGAAAAATCTTGTCATAAATACTTGAAACTTGTGTTTTCTACTTAGAAGAAGATTCGTATTTTGTCTTGTTTTAAGAAAACTTGGTAAGTGAAAATTTCTTACTGCACTGGCAGAAAATTTCATTTAAAATAGAGCATTTTTTACCTCAAAATTAGTATTTTATTTTTATTTTTGATAGGCCTTTTTTGCTGTGTGACCCTGTAGATTGTGGCTTTAGTTTCTTCAGTTGGACACAAGACCCGTCTCACACAGTAACCCACCACAACATACTGTGCCACAGGTGATGGACAAAATATATTTCTTTATCGTACATTGTGTTGACAACAGTGGAGGCAGACACTGGTGACACTGGAGTGTGTGTGTGTGTGTGTGTGTGTGTGTGTGTGTGTGTGTGTGTGAGTGAGTGTGTGTGTGTGTGTGTGTGTGTGTGTGTGTGTGTGGTTCCTTGGTTAAAGCACCTTGTGTGGTAGAAAAGAGCTGTATCATTTAAGGAGGAAAAAGAATGTGTCCTCTGCATTTGACCCATCCTTCTATCAACTTGTCAGGAGCAAGTGCAGTGCCCGGGGACCCATCTCTACAACTTGAGCTAGTTGTGGTCAGGACTGCCTTAGCTGGAGGATTTGACCTATGGGCTGATGGGTGAACGGAGAAACCCACCCTAACTATGCACAGAAAAGTCCAGGTGCCATGGGAGTTGAACCTGGAACTGCCGTGAAGCATGAGTGCTAAGTCACCCAAGGCTATATCAACAACCCAAAGCTGTGTGCATGAGCACAGAGCTGATCAGAAGTGCCCTTGTGAGGGCAGAAGAGGGCTTCAGTCTTCAGTGCATCTGCAGCTCTGTTGGACTGGTGTCAGGTCCAAACACTCCCATTACAGCAGGACTTCTCACACTGTGCAGAATCCTCCTGTGACCCTCAAAATACACAGAACAGGAAATGTGATCATATTAAGGTCAAAGGTATGAATGGATGACAGGTCACAAGGCTTTTCAGAAGCTGTAAAAAAATGAGTCATTATTAAGATTTGAATTTGAAGTTGGTAAAAGAGGTGGAAGTCCAAGGCATAAAACTAGTGTGTTATGTGAGTGTAAAGGAGCTGTATACAGACGCCTCTGTATATGGACAGGCCCTGCCTTATGTGAAAACTCAGCCCATCACTTCCTGAGCTGCAGAGGCTGCATTAGCACTGATTCATGACATGGCTGCAGGTGCTCAAGTTTAGGTGGAGACCACTGGCAGTGGCAAAGCAGTTAGTGCATTCACCTCACAGCAAGAAGGTCCTGGGTTTGATTCTGGGGTGGTGTGGGCCCTTTCTGTGTAGAGTTTGCATGTTCTACCAGTGCCTGTGAAGGTTTCCTCTGGATCTCTGGGTTTCCCCTACCGGTAGAAAATGTGGAATAGGGTCCCCTGTGGTGCCGGGACTTCACTGAAAAAGAGATTGTTAATCATGTCCAATGTTTTTGTCATGAAGAACATTTCTGTGTTCTGGTGCGATCTAAAACAGTAGAGATCTACAGAGCTGAAGTAGGAGCCTGTGCACTGGTGTGTTGTGTCCGGGGCTTGGATGAGTTGGACAATGTGTGATGTGATGGAGCAGATATGTGGGACTCTCATGTGACTGGGACGCCCCTCTCACATGTGTCTCCATAAATCAGGGTGCCCACTCCCCACTTCCTGGCCTCTCCTCCCCTTCTGTGTACCCCACTCCCCTTTCTCTTTGCCCCCTCTCTTCCTTTCCTTCTCTCTAACTACTGCCCTGTCTCCCTGCCCCACCTCCTCCCTCTCTCTCATGACGTAGCTGAAGCTGTTGCGTTCCATCACAGTGCATTAGGGCAGCTCTTCATGTGGACCAGGGGTAAACAGCACGAGTGTGACACATGTTCTGTCCTGGATTCTGTTCAAGTTCACCTCATACTCACCAGAAGTGTTAAGTCAGCGCAGACCCAGGCCCGTCACCATATTGTGTGTACAATGATGGGGAGATTTTTGCATTTTTGTAGTTGAGCTGTAGATGGCAGAATAAATTGCTTCTATGGCTAATTATTAGTTCATTCTGCCTATGTACATACATAGTTCTAAATATTTGTGGCAGCTCATGTTTTTTTTAATGATTCTGTTTATTTAAAAACAGTTTACTGGGATGATCCTGCTTTGTGCATTATTGCAGCGTTATTGTTTCTCAAAATGTTTCTCTGTCGTGTTATATTAGGATTCAGATGTGTTATGGTGACAGGCCTATGCAGAACTCCAAACTGTCCTTGAATGACGTGTCCTGACATAAGTCTTTGTGTCCTCAGACGCTGCGTCCCCCAGTGGCAGGCGGAGCTTTCCCCCTTCCTTCTGGGACAGTAACTACCCCTCCCCTCAGCCCCGGCCCCACTGTGACCCTGCCCCCTCATACACCGTGGACCCGTACGCCTCAGGACTGCACCCAGGCCTGTCACACCCGCACCCGCATGCACACCCACACGCCCACCCGCACCCGCCAGAGAGCTGGGGCTACGCTCAACCTCAGTATGGTCCCCCGAGGCCCCTGCACGAACTCTACTCCCCGTCGGCCCTAGAGCCACACTACGGGCCCCTGCTGATGCCTGCCGTGAGGCCGCCACACCTGCCCGCCATGCCCAGCCATTACGAGGTCAGCAAACTGGAGCCGCCCGGCACCTGGCCCAGCCTCCTACCCGCGGGGGAGGTGGGGCAGAGTCTGGCCCTCAACATGGACACAGGTGAGAGCTCTGGCAGAAGTACAGCTTTCACACTGCGTACTGGTGCAGAAGGTCATACTTACAGACACAGACACAGACACAGACACAGACACAGACACAGACACAGACACAGGTCAAACATCTTCTCATTCAAACTTTTTTCATGCTTACCACTATCTGCATTTTCTATGCACACACACGGCATATATGTGATACGAGATGTATGGAATTATGTGGCAAAGAAAACTAGTTAAAATAAGTATAAGTATATTTCAGTTTTAAATTCCACCCTTGGATTTGCTGACAGGTCTTCTCTCTGTGCTGCTGTACTGTCAGGCACATTTATTCATACATAAATTAGCTTGTAATATATCACAATTAAATCTAAATCACAGTTTGGATTGGCACAATTATTACCTCACAAAGTCTGCAGTTATTTACAGAATAGAATGTCTGTGTTTTTCAAGGTGACACAGTTGAAAACCAGACAGGGCCTGAGTGCTGGCCCCAAACACTGGAACCACTTGCTTCTTTGTATCAGATTGGCTCAGACTCTAAATTCTTTTAAAACCTGAAAGTCGACCTTTTTGCACTGGCTTTTCATAAAAGTGAAGATGTTTGCCTCCTCCTCTGTTTTGTACAGAACTTTAGGCTGCTTCATCTGTTGTAAATGTGCTGTATAAATACATATTTTACTTAGAAAAAATCTGGTTGAAGCTGTAGTTTAAAGTTTAACCTTTGTTTAAAGTTAAACTTGGTGGTCAGCGGTTGTAGCCAAAGTCGCCCTGGTTTAGTTTAGTTTAGTTTAGTTTATTAAAATCCCCATTAGCTATTGAAATATCAATAGCATACATTTCTGTATGATACATAAACCACACACACACACACACACACACACACACACACAACCACACACACACAGACACACACACACACACACACACACAGACACACACACACACACACAGACACACACACACACACACACAGACACACACACACACACACACACAACCACAAGACATGAAAGCTCAATGTGTAGTAAATAAGTAGTAACAAAAATAAATCAGTCAATAACAATTAAAATAAATAATACCAATAACAATAATACCCACATAAACAGTAACTAATCATCGTGTGAAAAGGAACAGTTTGAACTTTTTTTGAAACAACTTTTTGTTATTTTCAAACCGGTCATGTGTTCCATCCATCGTGGCTCGATAACCTACAGGACGCTGCATTGGATTAGTTCTGCACAGGAAGCACCACACTTATATTTTGGCTTTGACAGGGTTCATATTTGTGGTTGTCTGAAAAAAAGTGAATTTGTTATAAATTATTTCTGGGATTTTGGTGAAAAATATATTTCTAATAAATGTTAATAAATTGTATTTGACTCAGTGAGCCAGGCCAACTCACTGTGCATAATGATTATATTGGTCTTGTGTGGACGACTCAGAACAGTCCGGGCTGCTGTCCTGGTGTTAACAACATGCAAATCACAATTGCCATACATCTTCCTCCAAACCGTGCAGTCCTAGACCTTAAACACTACACTAATACATGTTGACTGAAATGTGATCTACTGCTAAACAAGAATCACATGTATTTATGGACACAGAGGTCTAACTACGAGGTGAGCAGGTTTCTTACATAACCATACAGGATATTTGGTTTCAGATTCATTTGTAACTCATCTTGCTGCCCTGATTGGCTGTGCTCTGTACGGCTGAAGGTGTCTGACCCAGGGCAGAGATGCCTACGTCAAGGTGTTCTTCAAACTATGTTATAAATGCAGAGATTTACTACTGCTTATATAATTATGATGATATAAATATATGAAGTTATATTTGCCTCTGCCACATCGCTCATGGTCATCAGAAACTGCTAATTGCCTGGTTCTTCTTTCTTCATCACCTCCCCACGTCTCCACCTCTCCTCTCCTCCTCCTCTCCACCTTTCCTCCACCTCTCCACCTCTCCTCTCTTGTTCTCCAGCTCTGGATCAGGATGTTTGCCCCGTAGCCGCCATGACAACCCGCCTGACCATTGTTCTCTCTCCTCAGGCCTGCCGCAGCACAAGAAAGCCAAGGAGCTCTACTGGTTCTAACGAGGCCCGGACCACCAGCCAATTAGCCCGCTGCCCCCCCCCTGCTCCGCCTCCTCCCCTCCAGATGTGTGTGCCATGGAGATAAAGAGCCTGCATTACGCCTGTGTCACCGGAACAGACTTGGCACAGCGCGGTGACCTGGTTGGAATGGACTCGTATTGGACAAACGGGGGGTGGTTCATCTCATGGTGTTATTTCAAAGATGTTTTTTTTTTTTGTTTTTTTGTTTCCCATGTGAATTTTATTGCTTTTCATGTTTTTGTTGTTCAAATTATTTATTGCATTTATGTGAAAATTGATGCCACTTCACAGTAAGGCTTGGTTATTGAACATCCCCACATGAGCTCATATTTATTTATCTGTTGAAGATTATGGACTGTTCTAACAGGAGAATATTCTTGGAGCAAAAAAGGGTGAAATATGGGCAGTATGAGTGTTTGCCCTCTGAAGGGTCTCTGGTTCAACTCTCATCTAGAGCTACGGTTAAGGTACTTAATATCTTTAATATCATGGTTTTGTTTTTGGAACAGAGTGCCAGGAGAAATCCCACCCAGACACAGGGAAAACATGTAAACTCCCCTTCCCCCAGCCAGCGTGCAGCCCAGTCTATATGCATCAGGTCAGAAAATTCCATCATAAAACTAACAGGTGATTGATTGCTAAAATTGCTTTTTAGTAGACTGAATTAAAGTAGATTTTGATAACATTTGTCCTCAAAACAAGATTTACAGGTCTGATCCATTTTAACACCATTAAAGAGGGCGTAATGCACACATGTTTTGTTGAGCTTTCTCCCATGTTCCCCCATTGTTCCATCATCACAAACGTGCCTGAAGAGGTTTTACATGTCGCCCATACAAGAGTCATTTTGCCCTCTCCTGGGCCCTGGTGGAACCCTCCCTGTGGTTTGCTGTAAGATTCTGCACAGTGTCCCGCCCACAGGCCTACATCACCCACGCTGCAACAGGACAATGCTCCATAAATATACAAAACATGACACAGAAGAACACACATCAACTTCACAAACCTGATGAGATGTGCAGTCGACTCATTAGCGGGATACATGCTGATTGTGTTGTGATAGTGCTCTGAAGGAGGAGTGACTTAGTGCAGGGAGCAAAGAGAGTGGGGAGTCCAGAGCGCTAAAAACAAAAGCGAAACTCATAAAACATGGGAATACTTTTTTTTGGTGAATAAACCATTTTTCAAACAATAAAAGGTAACTGAAAAGGCTAACTCATGATGTTTTGTGTTAGCAGTTAATACCCCATAGAAATAAAGTCGCCCCTCTTTAAGATACGCTTGTCTTAATTAGTCCTCGGATTCTGAATCAGCCTCAGTAAAGTGAACAGTGCACTGAATACATTTGAGCACAGATATCTCAGGCAATGAATGAAATAATGAATTATTGATATTTTTCTCTGTGTTCAGTGTTAAACAGGCCTTCCCAGCACATGCAGAGGTGTTGGCCACAGCTGATTAGACCGTCTGTTGTGAAGGATCCACTCAGTCCATAATGAGCCCGTGTATCCTCAGCCATTCTGTGCTGTGAATGGGGCTCTAATGACAGTCTTTCCTATACACTCACTCTGTGTTTCAGCCCACAATGGAAACCTCATGTATTGTGATCAAAACTCTATTGTAGAATGTTTTCTAACGAGCCTCCATGTGATCAGTCCTTCACAAGTATATTTTTGAATGGAGGTTTATGAGTGGAGTCATCAGGTGATTATATGAAGTATTTAATGAACTGTTGCACTACTTACTTTGTACTAATTAAAACATGGGGCGGGATAGAGTGAAACAGGATAATTTATCACAGATACAGTTATAGAATGTTATGGGGTAGAAATTATAGACGGTTATCGGCAATATCGGGGGATTTCCCCAGATATTGGTATTGGTCCAATACTGAACATTTAACCGATAATTGTGTTTATATTTAGAACATTCATTTTGTCTTCTTTCTGCATAGAAACTTTGTGTTTTCTTCTAATAAGACAAATGTTGTAAAAAGATAATAGCTTATTTCCCTGACATGTTTGGGCAGCAGGAGATGTCAGCTGACTGCGCTCAGCTGTTGTTCAGTGCAGTGTGATGGATGTGGCAGATCCATCAGACTGATCACTGAGCCCATGTGTGCACATGTGTGAGCCCAAGGAACTGCCCCATCGGCCCTGCCCCATCGGCCCTGCCCCATCGGCCCTGCCCCATCGGCCCTGCCACTTGTAAAGAGACACGACTGTCACAACAGTCACCTGACACCTCTGACAAAGGCAGTAGTTCAGATTTTCTTTTTTGAACAAACTCTCAGATGAATTAATTGTTAAAATGTGTTATCTTTTACTGAAGAGATTCTGTTATTGGCAAACATCACTTATTAGTATTGGCTCAAAAAATCGACATCGCACCATCCCTAGTAGAGATCTGAGAGAGAATTTGTAACATTTGGGATATTGCTGGATTTAAAGCCACAGTATGTAACTGTTGAACCAAAAAAAAAAAAAAAAGTAATCTTCACTCTGAGAGGAAATGCCCACAGCAGCCTTCATATCCCAGGCTATTTTGCCCAGTAAGAACTAAACCAGGACTAAACCTGGACTAAACCTGGACTAAAACAGTCAAGAAGTCCAGAAAATCCGATTATGTCGCGCAGTTTCATGAGAGTGCACCACTCATAATGTGATTTATTTTTAGGCTCGATGCCTTTCCTTTCACCACCAGGGACTGGAGCAAGAATTGGGGGTTGTGCTTTCACCCACAGACAAATGGCAGAATGTTGTTTAAACCAACAACCTTCTGGTTAATTGACTCTTTACCTTTGCACCGCTGTATTGCCCAGGCCTATACTGCCTTGAATGTTTATTACAAAATCCCAGTAAACGTGTCATAAATTATATCATAAATCAAGTTATTGTTTTTCATAATGTAAGTACTGTGAATGCCGCCTTACAGTGAAGTGGTTCCTGAGCGAGGGCTGCACGACTGCAGGACAGAGAAATCTCATCCTGACTTTGTGATTATTTAAAAAGTATAATTGTATTGACCACATCTGTTCTTAGTATTAGAGTTGTCAACAGTATCAACAAGCAGAAACTAACTGTGAAATTCAAAATACTGATGCTAAATCCCCATTGGAGGAAGTATGGAGCATTCACAGGATAGAAATTAATCTTTTCTGAACGGCTTTAGACTGATTTTTAGCTGTTTCAGAACAAGTATAAGAGCACATAGACTCTGCACTATAGAAACACAGATATAAGACCACATGGTAAAAGAAAGTGCTGTGAAAGTGCTGGAAATTACTTTCTATTAACTAAGAGTGTTTTTTTTAATTATCATTGTAGCGTCAGAATCAGTATTGAGTTTAAAATGTTAATATTGTGACAACACTACTATCATAAGACATTCTATTATCATTACCATTACTCTATTCTAAGTGCTGCCTGTGCAGTTTCATATCTGCTGCGCCTCAGTGAGTTGGATGTGCAGCCCGAGCCAGTGCGATGTTTTTGGCCAGTGTCCTGACTCTGTGGGTACAGTGCTCCTGTGGTACTACGAGTCGAACAGTTCTTGTGTCGGTGAGGAACAGAAACACATATCAGGTCTAAGGATGTTGTGTTAGGTCTAAACAGGGCTGCCCCGGTTCAGCCTGCATCATGGGGGTATCGGGGCTGCCCTGGTTCAGCCTGCATCATGGGGGTATCGGGGCTGCCCTGGTTCAGCCTGCATCATGGGGGTATCGGGGCTGCCCTGGTTCAGCCTGCATCATGGGGGTATCGGGGCTGCCCTGGTTCAGCCTGCATAATGGGGTGATCGGGGCTGCCCTGGTTCAGCCTGCATCATGGGGGTATCGGGGCTGCCCTGGTTCAGCCTGCATCATGGGGGTATCGGGGCTGCCCTGGTTCAGCCTGCATCATGGGGGTATCGGGGCTGCCCTGGTTCAGCCTGCATCATGGGGGTATTGGGGCTGCCCTGGTTCAGCCTGCATCATGGGGGTATTGGGGCTGCCCCGGTTCAGCCTGCATCATGGGGGTATCGGGGCTGCCCTGGTTCAGCCTGCATCATGGGGGTATCGGGGCTGCCCCGGTTCAGCCTGCATCATGGGGGTATCGGGGCTGCCCTGGTTCAGCCTGCATCATGGGGGTATCGGGGCTGCCCTGGTTCAGCCTGCATCATGGGGGTATCGGGGCTGCCCCGGTTCAGCCTGCATCATGGGGGTATCGGACGGTCAGAATTTGGAAAATGTGTTCGTGTGATATTTTTGATGAGGATTGTCATGTCAATAAATATTTTTATGGTACATTTTATAGTGTGCTCTTAATCATTGTAAATGTTAAACAGAGAGTTTTAATGTCATCATCATCATCATCATCATCATCATCATCATCATCATCATCATCATCATCATCATCATCGTTTCATGTCAATGTCATTAAAAACGTGGCTAAAGGTTTTAGACGTCACTCTTCTAGGCCCTCTTCTAAGTCTCCTTACAGTGAGCATCCTGTCCAATGCTCAGCCCAACTTACACCACCCATCCTCTCACACAGAAATGTTCCATAAATATCCAGAATTGGTGATCTAAATGTGTTGTGTTTGTAGTTAATATTCCATTAATTTCACATACTGTGCTTTTTGGTGTTTTTAATTCCCTTTTAAACATGCTGTTGCTCATCTTGGAATAAGTATTTCACATTTTCTAATTTAAAATAATGTCTGCTGTTTGGAAAATGTTCTTTATCAACTACACCTCCATTTCATATGAAGAATGTAGGTATGGGAGCGCCCTCTGCTGTCAGCAACAGGAAAAACAATGGCAGAGTAAACAAAGTCCTTACAGCCCTGTCAATGCTCACAGAGCAACGTGTTTGCTGTGAACACTCTGATGGTTTATGGGCTTAAAAACTACAGGAGAAGTCCACATTTTTATCTGGGATGCAACTAAACCGTGTGAGCAGAGCATTTTAAGTGCTCACTTTGTGGATTAATGAAACGAGTGTGAATGAAATGAAATGTAGCTCCAGGTGTTTGATGACAGGACAATAGAAATAGTAATGTGTCTTCTTTGAGGTTAGTGATGAATCTGTTGAGCCAAAGGGAAACTAAAAATGGAAAAGAGGCATAAGATACAGAAAAAGATAAACCAATATGAAAACTGTTATTATATGAACTCACTGAACACAGTGACATATTCCCTCACATGAAGCACTTAAGCATAAGGAATGTTTTATTGCATTTGACCCACTCTTCAGTGCAGCTGGGACATCAGGATCAGTGGGCAGCTCCAGAGCTGTTGTTGCTAATATTTGTGAGTTCACAAACTTAAGAGAATCCATCTGGACAGACTCAGGCTCTAAAGTTCAAATTCACCCAGCAGGGGGAGGACCAATCACATGAGCACAATGAGTTTTGGAAAGGTACATGTCTGTGCTTTTCTCTCAACTGGACCTGACATATTATTCAAGTAACACGTATGCATTAAACAATATATAATATATAATATATATACTCAAAGTGTGTAACTCACTGCTCGGAGCTGTGTAACTAAACCAAAATGAGCTCAGTTGTGAGACCACATGAGTTCACTTTTAAACCTGAACCTGTTGGCTCTCCATGGATGTTCAAGGCATTAGTTAATACTGTTTTAGCTGAAGCTCATTTGTTTACCCATTGCTCTTGTGATGCTGACACCTTGGTGGTATAGAACAGTGATGAACTGTTACTGGGCTAATTGGCTGTTTTCAGATTCAGATGTGAGGACTTTATACTCTGAAGAGACAGTTTTCCCTGTTGTTTTCCCTGGTGAAGTACAGTGTGATACTCACCATGAAATATCCAAAAGGTAAAAGCACAAATGCTGAACCTGGGCTTTTCAATTATTAACTAAACCACTGAATTCACTCTATCACAACATCATTTTGAATTTTAACAATTTAAATCTTAGCTGCCCCCCTCCCCATCTGTTTTCATGAATATGCACTTCACACACACACCCTCCCATCACCACATCACACCTGTCCTGCAACAGCTCCACTGGCTCCATCACACACCGCATACACTACAAAATCATACTCCTCACATACAAAGCTATCCACAACCTGGCCCCTCCATACCTGTCTGACCTCATCCACATCTCCACACCTGCCCGCTCCCTCCGCTCCTCCTCCTCCCTGCACCTCACTGTCCCTCCTGCCCGCTCCCTCCGCTCCTCCTCCTCCCTGCACCTCACTGTCCCTCCTGCCCGTCTCGTCACTATGGGGAGCAGAGCCTTCAGCCGCTCTGCTCCCCAGCTCTGGAACTCCCTCCTCCGTGACCTCCGCAACACACACTCACTCTCACACTTCAAATCTAAACTCAAAACTCATCTGTTTAGAAAGGCCTGACCACTCTGACTCTGACCACTCTGACCATAACTGCACTGTCTTTTCATCTGGATTTGATTTCTAAATGTATTTTTAATCTTTTTACACTGTTTTATTTGTATTGTATCATTTTTATGTTCCTTGATGTACGGTGACCTTGAGAGCCTTGAAAGGCGCCTAACAAATAAAATGTATTATTATTATTATTAATATAGTCCTACAGAATGCTCTGACATCATGTGAAACCCAGCAGCTGGTGACACAAACAATAATGTAAGCCTTAGACTCTTCACTGACCATGGTATAAGTACTTTTACTGTAGTAGATGACGTGCTGCAGCCTAACCCAGCCCCAGATGTGCCCATGTGTTAGTTCCACTGAGCCTTGGCCTTGGAACTGCATTTACACTTTGTCACCTATGAAGTGGAGGGAGCTCTGAATGTGGAGCATTTGTAAGGGGAGCATGGGTCGTCCCTGCTATGCCCTGAATGTGCCCGCTATTGATCTGATAAGCAGGTCTGTGAGAGCTGTGCCAGTGCGGGCAGCTCGGGTCTGTGAGAGCTGTGCCAGTGCGGGCAGCTCGGGTCTGTGAGAGCTGTGCCAGTGCGGGCAGCTCGGGTCTGTGAGAGCTGTGCCAGTGCGGGCAGCTCAGGTCTGTGAGAGCTGTGCCAGTGCGGGCAGCTCGGGTCTGTGAGAGCTGTGCCAGTGCGGGCAGCTCGGGTCTGTGAGAGCTGTGCCAGTGCGGGCAGCTCGGGTCTGTGAGAGCTGTGCCAGTGCGGGCAGCTCAGGTCTGTGAGAGCTGTGCCAGTGCGGGCAGCTCGGGTCTGTGAGAGCTGTGCCAGTGCGGGCAGCTCGGGTCTGAGAGAGCTGTGCCAGCGCGGGCAGCTCGGGTCTGAGAGAGCTGTGCCAGTGCGGGCAGCTCGGGTCTGTGAGAGCTGTGCCAGTGCGGGCAGCTCGGGTCTGAGAGAGCTGTGCCAGTGCGGGCAGCTCGGGTCTGTGAGAGCTGTGCCAGTGCGGGCAGCTCGGGTCTGTGAGAGCTGTGCCAGTGCGGGCAGCTCGGGTCTGTGAGAGCTGTGCCAGTGCGGGCAGCTCGGGTCTGAGAGAGCTGTGCCAGCGCGGGCAGCTCGGGTCTGAGAGAGCTGTGCCAGTGCGGGCAGCTCGGGTCTGTGAGAGCTGTGCCAGTGCGGGCAGCTCGGGTCTGTGAGAGCTGTGCCAGTGCGGGCAGCTCGGGTCTGTGAGAGCTGTGCCAGTGCGGCAGCTCGGGTCTGTGAGAGCTGTGCCAGTGCGGGCAGCTCGGGTCTGTGAGAGCTGTGCCAGTGCGGGCAGCCCGGTCCTTTGTGAGCTGTGCCAGTGCGGGCAGCTCGGGTCTGTGAGAGCTGTGCCAGTGCGGGCAGCTCGGGTCTGTGAGAGCTGTGCCAGTGCGGGCAGCTCGGGTCTGTGAGAGCTGTGCCAGTGCGGGCAGCTCGGGTCTGTGAGAGCTGTGCCAGTGCCAGCTCGGGTCTGAGAGCTGTGCCAGTGCGGGCAGCTCGGGTCTGTGAGAGCTGTGCCAGTGCGGGCAGCTCGGGTCTGTGAGAGCTGTGCCAGTGCGGGCAGCTCGGGTCTGAGAGAGCTGTGCCAGTGCGGGCAGCTCGGGTCTGAGAGAGCTGTGCCAGTGCGGGCAGCTCGGGTCTGAGAGCTGTGCCAGTGCGGGCAGCTCGGGTCTGTGAGAGCTGTGCCAGTGCGGGCAGCTCGGGTCTGTGAGAGCTGTGCCAGCGCGGGCAGCTCGGGTCTGAGAGAGCTGTGCCAGCGCGGGCAGCTCGAGTCTGTGAGAGCTGTGCCAGTGCGGGCAGCTCGGGTCTGTGAGAGCTGTGCCAGTGCGGGCAGCTCGGGTCTGTGAGAGCTGTGCCAGTGCGGGCAGCTCGGGTCTGAGAGCTGTGCCAGCGGGCAGCTCGGGTCTGAGAGAGCTGTGCCAGTGCGGGCAGCTCGAGTCTGTGAGAGCTGTGCCAGTGCGGGCAGCTCGGGTCTGTGAGAGCTGTGCCAGTGCGGGCAGCTCGGGTCTGTGAGAGCTGTGCCAGTGCGGGCAGCTCGGGTCTGTGAGAGCTGTTCCAGTGGAGGCAGCTCGGGTCTGAGAGCTGTGCCAGTGCGGGCAGCTCGGGTCTGAGAGAGCTGTGCCAGTGCGGGCAGCTCGGGTCTGTGAGAGCTGTGCCAGTGCGGGCAGCTCGGGTCTGTGAGAGCTGTGCCAGTGCGGGCAGCTCGGGTCTGTGAGAGCTGTGCCAGTGCGGGCAGCTCGGGTCTGTGAGAGCTGTGCCAGTGCGGGCAGCTCGGGTCTGTGAGAGCTGTGCCAGTGCGGGCAGCTCGGGTCTGTGAGAGCTGTGCCAGTGCGGGCAGCTCGGGTCTGTGAGAGCTGTGCCAGTGCGGGCAGCTCGGGTCTGTGAGAGCTGTGCCAGCGTGAGCGATTTTGATCCGACAATGATGAAAAAAAATGTAGACAATGTAATTTTCAGCACAAAATATCAGAAATATCAAATACAGGATTTTTTGGTCTTAAACGATTTTTGAACGTGCGAAAAAAGTGCCCACCAAAGACACGAGGAGAATCTTATGAGACTTAAAATCTCTGATCTCCCAGACTGCAGTGGGATCTGTGTGTGGACCTCAGGATATAAAGCTGTGAGGCTGTGATGGTGTCAGCTGTTTCCTGTCTACAGTAAAACCACTCGCTCTGAGACTCTGAAGTGTTCAAAGATCAGAGCTCTGCACTTCCACTTTAGACACAAGTCAAACTGTGTGATTATTATTTGTGAAATGTGGAGCAATACTTCAGATACAGGATTTTTAACGCAGAAAAGAGGCGATAAAGTCCACAGGAAGTAGAGTCACTGTCGCTGATCTGTGCGCTGTGTGGATGGAAACAGACACACGGGAGGAACTAGCTGCACTTTTTACTTTTAAAGAACGCCTCAAACTGGATTAAAAGTGCTGTTTTGTGGACTGGGGTCATTATTTGCCGAGGACAAATTCTATGGAGATGCTGCAGTTTATATTTACCACTTTACCAGAGGTGAGTAATGAAGTCTTTATTTTTGCTCTATCCAGAGTTTGTTACCGTAGAGATGCTGATGTGTAATGTTACGATCTGACACTGAGAGGGTTAGGGTTAGGGTTAGGGTTAGCTCACATGAGGAGCGCAGTGGCTTCAAAATCGCACACAGACAAAAAAGTTGGGTCAGACCAAGAAACTGCAGTCAAAATCGGCCTTAAGTTACCATGTACTTCTATACTGTACTCACCACTCCTATAAACATGACAAAACTGTCATGGATTTTTTCCCGTATTGATACTGTCTATATTCTATTCTATATTTTTTTGCAAAAGGCAAAAAGAAAAATAAAATTCCCTGTGAACGCCTCTGCACAGACCTCCCCTGTAACTACTATAGCAAAAGTAATGGCATCTCTATCTACATCTGGATATGTTACTGATATGCTATTCTAATTCCATCAGAAAAGTTACACAGTGGACCTTTAAAACTTATTACTGCAAATAAATAAATAAATAAATAAATAAATAAATAAATAAATAAATAAATAAATAAATAAATAAATAAATAAATAGTTGCAGGACGGAGGACAGAATCATTTATTCTTATCACTGGGCAGAGCTCAGTTGGTAGAGTGTCCAATGATCAGACAGATGACGGTTTAAATCCCACTCTCAACTTAAACATCATTGGTTGAGTGGTCAGATCCACTGACCCACAGGTTGTCGGTGTGATTCCAGCTCCCACAGATGAAGCTGCCTTTGTGTCCTTGGGCAAGACACTTAACCCACCTCGCCCCCAGTGTCTGTGCCCACTTTTGTGTAAATGGGTGAGTGGTTCCTTGTTGTAAAGCACTTTGAGGTGGAAATATATAAAAATGTGATTATTTACCCTTTACCCTTCACCATTGCTTCATTGTCTCATGAACTGCTCCATACAGAACCAGAGAAAGTTTATAGAAATATTGTTTTTAAATAGCAAATCTGATCAAACTACCTGGATTAGATTATTTTATCATTTGAGTGTGAGTTGTTTCTCATCCCAGAGGACGGGGCCGGTCATGAAATGTCTCTGAAAAAGAAGCACAATTTAAATGCATTATTCAAGAAAATGCTGCCATCTAGTGGTGAAATGTAAACACTACACAGTAGAGTGCATCCTGCTTCACTGCGTTACATCCTTCAATAATATGAATGCAATAAGGCAAGAGAGCACATACTGACTGTGTTATTCCATAGTATTGAATTTGGAAATTAAAATATCTATGTGGGCAATGCACAAAAATTAGAATATCATGAAAAAGTAAAATTTTTGTCACTCATTTCAGAAAGTCAAATCCGTACATTATACAGACTCATGACAATGCACGATATTAACAAAATAAATGTTATTATTTACACAATAAAAAGAAGTATATGTTTTGCTATTTAGCCACATTGGTGCAGATAACACACTATTATCAGATCGAATGAATTCACATCAGGACAATTGCAGCAAAAAGAAGGGGATCAGAAATAAAATGAGCTCATCATCCGAAAATGTTTCAGCCTGTGCATTTATTTAATTTGGCTGTATATCAGCCTAAATAATTCAAGAACAGATGATTCACTCAGCCTTTATAGTGCACATGTTTTAATGCATGTGACACATAAAGACACCTGTGAATCCTTTTCATTTAGAGTATTGAAGTTTATTATATCTCTGGGTTTGATCACGTTTGATCTCATCATGTGGCATGTGTAGCTCCCTCAGGAGCCAGTTCCAAATGTCCTCCCATTGTGAGCAGGACACTTGGCTCTGCTTTGGAGGAAGCTGAGCCAACTGTCCTGAGGAGAGCTACGAAGTGGTCTTTGGAGGAAGGATCCTGGGAATTGAGAGACACTCACAGAGTGAAGCTTTCGAGAGTTTCTTTCATGAACATGTGATGGGAATGGCCCACAGATAATGTGGGTGAGTGGATTTTGTTTGAGAATCACACTTTTTCTTCTACTCAACATTCTTTGTAATGCTTGGATACAGCACTGAACAACCAGCAGCCAGCAGCCAGTCAGCAGCCTTCTCCATGGATGTGGAACACACTGACCCAGACTGAGAGACCGTCTGTCCGTCTGTCTGTCTGTCTGTCTGTCTGTCTGTCTGTCTGTCTGTCTGTCTGTCTGTCTGTCTGTCTGTCTGTCTGTCTGTCTGTCTATCTGTCTGTCTGTCTGTCTGTCTGTCTGTCTGTCTCTCTCTCTCTCTCTCTCTCTCTCTCTCTCTCTCTCTCTCTATATATATATATATATATATATACGTGTGTGTGTGTGTCTGTGTCTGTGTATATACTGTACACTTTTTAGTGGGGCAGTGGCCATTGACTGTAACTAAATAATTTCTCAGTAAAGTTGAAGTGTGAGTGTTGTGGTGGTGTAAAAGCCTCTTTAAGATGAGTTGAGCTGATTCCAGGACATAGGAGGTGGCAGCTGAACGCTTTCCCTCCTTCTGTGCATTTGTGTGGCTGCGGGGGCACTTTGGGAGTGTGTGTGAGTGTGTGGGAGTGTGTGTGAGTGTGTGTGAGTGTGTGTGAGTGTGTGGGAGTGTGTGTGAGTGTGTGTGAGTGTGTGTGAGTGTGTGTGAGTGTGTGGGAGTGTGTGGGAGTGTGTGGGAGTGTGTGTGAGTGTGTGTGAGTGTGTGGGAGTGTGTGTGAGTGTGTGTGAGTGTGTGTGAGTGTGTGTGAGTGTGTGTGAGTGTGTGTGAGTGTGTGTGAGTGTGTGTGAGTGTGTGGGAGTGTGTCTGAGAGTGTGTGAGAGTGTGTGGAGTGTGTGAGGTGTGTGGGAGTGTGTGTGAGTGTGTGTGAGTGTGTGGGAGTGTGTGTGAGTGTGTGGGAGTGTGTGTGAGTGTGTGTGAGTGTGTGTGAGTGTGTGGGAGTGTGTGTGAGTGTGTCTGCACATGTGTGCAAAGTCTGTGGGGGCTATTTGTTTAAAAATGCAATAAAACATTTATAAAAAATATAAATAAATACATACATACATGCATTCATAAATACATACATACATACACGTATACACAGATGTAATAATAAATCATGTATAAAATATTAGAAAAGAGTACAGAAGAGAAAAAGCTGTAAGAAATAAGTTACAGTTACAGACAGTAGAGAGAAAACAAAAACACAGGCACTGTCACACAAATCTGTAATGTCTCACCATGTGTTTCCTCAGAAGGAGAAGTGAGAGTGAATGTGTGGATGGGATGTTTGTGACCTTTGTGCTTTATGAGTGTGGAAACCACTGTCGAGGATGAAACATCCAAGCTCCACAAGTACATCAGTGACAAGGCCCAGACTGATGACGCTCAGAGAATGTCTCAGACAGTGGGGCGCAGAGGAAGAGGTGCTGGAGGGACCATCATGGCAGGACAAACCCCTACATGGGGCGAACCACCGGAACATAACTGAAGTGGCTGATATCAAGAAATCCTACCAATGGCTGGAGAGGCCTGGTCTGAAGGACACACAGAGGCTCATCCTGGAGCACAGGAGCCTTGAGGACCCGAGCAATAGAGGCCCAGATCTACCACACCAGACAAGACCCAAGGTGTCAGTTGTGCAAAGAAGTGCCTGAGACAGTCCAGCACATAACTGCAGGGTGTAAGATGCTGCAGGGAAAGCGTACATGGAGCGACATAACCAAGTAGCGGGCATAGTGTACAGAAACATCTGTGCAGAGTACGGGCTGGAAACCCCAGGATCAAGGTGGGAAACACCTCCAAAGGTTGTGGAGAATGAGCCAAGATCCTGTGAGACTTCCAAATACAGACTGACAGAATGGTGATGGCGAACCAACCAGACATCGTGGTTCTGGATAAGCGAGAGAACAGAGCCGTGGTGGTGGACATTGCAATACCGAGCGATGGCAATGTCAGGAAAAAGGAACATGAGAAACTAGAGAAATACCAGGGGCTCAAGGAAGAGCTGGAGAGGGTCTGGAAGGTGAAAGCATCGGTGGTGCCTGTGGTGATCGGAGCACTCGGGGCGGTGACCCCCAAACTGGATGAGTGGTTGCAGCAGATCCCAGGAAGGACAACAGACATCTCAGTCCAGAAAAGTGCATTACTGGAACAGCAAAGATACTGCGCAGAACTCTCAAGCTCCCAGGCCTCTGGTAGAGGACCTGAGCTGATGAGAGCGAGAGTACACTTATTTTTTACTTGAATTACTTTTTAACACAATAGTTTAGTTCAAACACCATAGTTTTCTTGCCTGAGATCCAGAATACACACTTCTAGCATTACTACATAAAGATGTAAGTCTGGGTCACAGGTGAAGCTCCTTGAGTTCAGATGGCTGTGATTGACAGGTGGATTAGCCAATCAGGGACACACATGGTCTGTCCATATCAAAACACATATGCTGCTGAAGAGTATAAATTAGGGAACTGTAAAAAACATGCAGATTTCCACAGAATCATTGAGCAAAGATCAAACTCTGCATCCGAGGTGAGTGAAATGTGATTTCATGTGTACATTATGGTGACCAATGTGTTTCACATGCATCACTGAAATAAACACATTTGCACAGATTGTGTAGTACATTTGACTGTGTGACCACGTAAAAAACACCTGTACATTAGAAATCAAGACCTATTTAAACAGACAGATACAGTTGTGCTCATAAGTTTACAGACCCTGACTGAATTTATGATTTCTTGTCCATCTTTCAGAGAATATGTATGATAAGACAAAAACTTTCTTTCACTCATGGTTGGTGCTTTGGTGAAGCTGTTTATTATCAACTGTGTTTCCTCTTTTTAAATCATAATGAGAACAGAAACTACACAAATGACCCAGTGAAGCTGGAGTCTTTTGTGATAGTTGTGGATGTTCTTTTCTCTGATGGTAAAGCTGCTCATTCTTCTGGGCAAAAGGCTCCAGTTCCTGTAAATTCTTGGGCTCTTGTCTGAACTGCAGCTTGAATCTGCCCAGAGGCTCAGTGATACTGAGGTCAGAAGAGACGAACACTCCAGAACCTTCACTTTATTCTGCTGGAGCCACAGCTCCACTGGCCTTTGTGTTTTGGATCATTCTCATGTTGAATATCCAAGTACGTCCCATGTGCGGCTTCTGGACCAAGAAATCATAAATTCTGCCAGGGGATGTACAGCACAAGTGGAGCTGTCTCGCCCCAGTGTCGATACAATTACAGCATATCTTTACTTTCTGGAAGTGTCACCCACTGGATTAATCATTTATGAAGCTTTAATCAGACTCCCACATAACAATAGGTAATGTATTGCTCCTTACTCATTACTGCTGTGATCATGTGCAGATGTAGTGACCACATAAAACTGTGGGACGCACCTAAGATTGTTTTTCCCATTCATGTTCATAGTAAGACTTGACCTAACCCAAGTAATTCTACCTTCATTTCTGTCAGAGCTGTAGTCTTAAGGAAAGTTAAATTTACCAGGTCATCATAAGTTGTCTCCCTGGCCCACTCTGGCATCTCATTGGACCAAGCACACCTCATGTGTCTATGTTTTAATGTGTAAAATCCATGACCTCTCCACCTGTCCGTGTTGATCCTGCTGTCTGCCCCTGCTGTCTGCCCCTGCTGTCTGCCCCTGCTGTCTGCCCCTGCAGTCTGCCCCTACCGTCTGCCCCTACCGTCTGCCCCTGCTGTCTGCCCCTACCGTCTGCCCCTGCCGTCTGCCCCTGCTGTATGCCCCTGCAGTCTGCCCCTGCCGTATGCCCCTGCCGTCTGCCCCTGCTGTCTGCCCCTGCTGTCTGCCCCTGCTGTCTGCCCCTGCCGTCTGCCCCTACCGTCTGCCCCTGCCGTCTGCCCCTGCCGTCTGCCCCTGCCGTCTGCCCCTGCCGTCTGCCCCTGCTGTCTGCCCCTACCATCTGCCCCTACCGTCTGCCCCTACCGTCTGCCCCTGCCGTCTGCCCCTGCCGTCTGCCCCTGCTGTCTGCCCCTGCTGTCTGCCCCTGCTGTCTGCCCCTGCCGTCTGCCCCTGCCGTCTGCCCCTGCTGTCTGCCCCTGCTGTCTGCCCCTGCTGTCTGCCCCTGCCGTATGCCCCTGCTGTCTGCCCCTGCCGTATGCCCCTGCTGTCTGCCCCTGCTGTCTGCCCCTGCTGTCTGCCCCTGCTGTATGCCCCTGCAGTCTGCCCCTGCTGTCTGCCCCTGCTGTCTGCCCCTGCTGTCTGCCCCTGCTGTCTGCCCCTGCTGTATGCCCCTGCAGTCTGCCCCTGCTGTCTGCCCCTGCTGTATGCCCCTGCAGTCTGCCCCTGCTGTCTGCCCCTGCTGTCTGCCCCTGCCGTCTGCCCCTGCTGTCTGCCCCTGCTGTCTGCCCCTGCCGTCTGCCCCTGCCGTCTGCCCCTGCCGTCTGCCCCTGCTGTCTGCCCCTGCTGTCTGCCCCTGCTGTCTGCCCCTGCCGTATGCCCCTGCTGTCTGCCCCTGCTGTCTGCCCCTGCTGTCTGCCCCTGCCGTCTGCCCCTGCCGTCTGCCCCTGCTGTCTGCCCCTGCTGTCTGCCCCTGCTGTCTGCCCCTGCTGTCTGCCCCTGCCGTATGCCCCTGCTGTATGCCCCTGCTGTATGCCCCTGCTGTCTGCCCCTGCTGTCTGCCCCTGCTGTCTGCCCCTGCGGTATGCCCCTGCAGTCTGCGGCTTCCGTCTGCCCCTGCTGTCTGCCCCTGCCGTATGCCCCTGCTGTCTGCCCCTGCTGTATGCCCCTGCTGTCTGCCCCTGCTGTCTGCCCCTGCTGTCTGCCCCTGCTGTCTGCCCCTGCTGTCTGCCCCTGCTGTATGCCCCTGCAGTCTGCCCCTGCCGTCTGCCCCTGCTGTCTGCCCCTGCCGTATGCCCCTGCTGTCTGCCCCTGCTGTATGCCCCTGCTGTCTGCCCCTGCTGTCTGCCCCTGCTGTCTGCCCCTGCTGCAGCCTCACACACTTGAACTTTGCCGTTCATGTCACGTTCCTGTCACACCTGCAGTCAGCCCAGCTCTGGTAGCTGTGGTTCTGAGGTTTTACTTTTTCTCAGTGTTTGCATTGGACAAAGGTTATGACAAAGAGGATTCTGTGATAGAGCTGCACAATCAGTCACATTCAATCAAAATCTAAATTTGAGTTGATGCAATTAGTTAAATAATAGTTTCCTTTGCAAAAAGTCAAATATAATTGTGTTATGTTGTTTGCTTTTTATGGTAAAATCTTGCAGTACCTGTAGTTTATACCACTGCAAATAAAACATTCTTGTTTTAGTTTAACAGTTCATATTTCAGTCGTCTCTCTAATATTGATATAATTTATAATGTGAACATTGTAGCATTGAAATCACAAATCTAATCACAATCACAATTAGATCATTTTACAGAATTGTGAAGCTCTATTCAACTACACTATTTTATTGTTTTCATATTAACTACCTGACCAGACCTTTGGCTGAGGCATAAAGACTGAGAGGTGAAATGTTGCAGCAGCTGCAGCAGTTTGATCAAATCTTTTTTGGGCTACTTAAAATAAATGACCTAAGGGTTTTGATGAAGTCACCATCACAGCAAATCTTCATGCTAAGAAACAAGCCACGCATACATAACATACATTATTTTACAGTGGTATGGTGAGCCTAAACAATATGCAAAAGAATGACAGTCTTGGGCAGTACCATAGACTATTATCATAAGTGATGTTGAGTGGAGCTGGAGAACAGAGGAAACCACCTTTCACATGCTCCTTCTACAGTGCAGCTGCACGGCTTTTGCAATATTCATTCCAATGAAAGCAGGAAACTTTACTTGTGTTTCTCAGAAATTACAACTCAAGGCACAAGAAGGGAAGTTAATAATTCTCTCCTATGCTAATTGTCTAAAAACAATATCTAAAGTCCAAATTTAGTTTGATTTGTAAAGTTTCGAGAGTCAAACATGAACCAATATCTTCAAAATCGAATCATCAAACTATGAAACAAACAAATGCACAAAAGAGTCAAAAGAGCCATTTTATGAGTCAGTAAAAATGGTAATGTAAATGATGATCATAAAGATACATTTATGCAAAGTCATGAGCATGTGCTGGTTTGTTTTATTCCCTGAGCAGCTGACTTCCACATGACCAGATGCACTGTGTGCAATAACACAGAGGGAGCTATATAAGAGCCCTGAGGGAAGCCCCAAGATATTCCTCTTTGTGTACTACACTCAGGTAAGACCCAGGACACACACATGTGGGGCAGGTAAACTCTCAAGAGAACCCGTGAGAATGGGGAGGAATAGATGAGAGGATGCAGGAAGTGGCTGGCGGCTCTGTGTTGTGACTGATCTGACAGTGTTTCTGAAGCTGTGCACCTGTTGTTGTGTCAGGATGAAGCTGCTGCTGGGGTTTGCTGCGTGTCTGGTCGTGGCCAGCTGTGCCACTGTCTCTCTGGAAGACCTGGAGTTCCATGCGTGGAAGCTCAAGTTTGGTAAGAGATTTTTTTACATTGTTTTCTGAAACAACTTACTTATTGTTTTTGTGTCAATTCAGCTGAAATGTAGAATACACCGAAACTGTGTTCAGCTACTTGACATTTGCCAAATTTGAATGTTTCATTGACAAAGCAACGTTTGCCTTTTTATGGGTCTGTAAATACCCTGCAACAGTGATATGCAGTTATATGTAATAAATAATTAAGTGCAGTCTTACTGCAGTAGTGCTGGGGTCACTAAGGGGCACTGGTCGTAGAGCACTCTTTGAGGGCTGTGCTGACTCAGTCTCACTACAATTATGAATACTTTTACTAATACCACTAATATTAATACAAGTCAGAGGACCATTTCAAAGTGGCCCAGCAGGAGTAGGCCTACACTATATGTAGATGGGATAAACAAACATACAGGGTTGACAGGATTAGAGAGGGTGGAGATGGACAGACCACAGTGTGAGTCAGAGTGTGTGAAATCAGGTAATGACTTATCTCAATTCTTACAATTATTATCAGTAGAGCTGAGGAATATGAGAAAAAAGATCCATCCAGATTCTTCCCCTGATGACCAATCAAGATTTTTAGTTTGATTATTCAGTCTTTTCAAAAACAAAATAAAAAGACTTTTAGTATTGATAATAAACATAAACGATACAGACATGATCAGTGCTATTTAACACACATATATACACACACAATGATCCAGAGTACACACAGTCAGAAGTGTGTCTCATGTGTTTTTCTGTAGAAAAGGTGTACAGCTCCCCCTCTGAGGAGGCTCTGCGCAGAGATGTGTGGCTGCGTAACCGTAAGCTCGTGCTGCTGCACAATATGCTGGCGGATCAGGGCATCAAGGCCTACCGCCTCGGGATGAACTACTTCGGTGACCTGGTAAAAAGTCATTTTCTATTTTTTATTAAATTTGGTGGGATAATACCTGTTGAAAATATAAATGATCACCACATTACCAACAAAGAAGCAATTTGTGAAGAAATATGGAAAACATTTACAAGCAGACTTGAAGTAGACTTGAAGACATTTGGGAGTGTAAACTGTGTGCAACTTTTGGATAGAATTTATCCAAAAGTTATGCACAAGACAGTTGAAAAGTTGCGAATGCAATAGGCACGGGCCTAAAAATGGTAATAAACTGTGCTTTATTAAGATAGTACGCTAACCTGTGATCCTGTAAACTAATCTGTGATCCTGATCCTGTAGGAAAACCGAGAGTACAGGAGCCTGGTGTCCCGGGGCTGCCTGAGGTCCTTCAACAGCTCCCTGCCCCGTCACGGCTCCACCTTCCTCCACACACCTGAGCTCAGAGACCTGCCTGCCTCTGTGGACTGGAGGGACAAGGGCTACGTCACCCCAATCAAGGACCAGAAGCAGTGTGGCTCCTGCTGGGCCTTCAGTGCTGTGAGTGTTCAGTGTTCAGACTCGCTTCAGAACATGCTGTGTTAGCCTCACAAGCCTAATAATCCCATAAATATAATTTCCCACATTCTATGTGGGGAAGTATGTTCACTATGTCCCCACACATGTCCCCACCACAAGAATAACCAAACTTCCCATAACAGTAACAGCTATTAGGTTTATGAGAGTTCATTACATGTGTGGGTTCACACCATAGGCTGTATATACTGTATAAATGTCCACTAGACACCGCATTAACTTATTTAGCTATTTTGTCCATAGATTAAGATATGACAGACTATTCAGTTGCCTTGTTTCCCAGAGAGTGCTCCCGCTAAGGTTAGTAACAAGGTTGTCTAAAGGCTAATGTTAGCAACAAGTGTGTCTGACAGTTTTACCCCCTGTCCGGGCGAGAAGGGGCAACTACATTCAACGAGTTCACTCCAGATTGGCTCTGGTTGCTATGATGCTAGTGGAATGAAACTTCACTCCAAATGAGCAGCTAGATAGCTATAGCCACGATGAAGGGGGTTAGAAGAACAGCCATTGAACCAGGTGTAATTTGTCTCCATGGAGATTCCTACGTTTTATACCATTTTATAGAAAATTATAGGAAAAACAGCTTGTCTAGGGAGAAAGATTTCAGACCCTTCGCCTTCAAATTTTATATAGTGCCCCTGTAGATGTCAAAATTCAGAATATTTTTTTCTGTAGCACTAAGTGTGTTGTTTTCAGACGGGCTCACTGGAGGGCCAGACCTTCAGGAAGACTGGTAAACTGGTGTCTCTGAGTGAGCAGCAGCTGGTGGACTGCTCTGGAGCCTTTGGGAACATGGGCTGTATGGGAGGACTGATGGACCAGGCCTTCAAGTACATCCAGGCCAATGGAGGTATCGACACAGAGGACTCGTACCCATATGAGGCAGAGGTAAGTACCAACAGTATACGAGCGATTGTGACCACGGCACATCTGACTACAGTTGTCTTGTGGTAGGAAAAGGACATTTTAGACTTTTACATTCCCTCTAATGAATGAGGGAACTACTTAAAAATACTAAGCATGTTCAAACATAAAGATGCCACATGAATGAAGATCTGATGTACTAAAAGTTGAGTTGAAACTTAGTAAAGATCCTGCCTGTCTCTTGCTGACTGTAGGGCCATTTGTTCCAGTTCACATAGCACTAGAAGGCTATTTCCTGCTTTATGTGTCAGTTTAGACCATAGAAGATTAGACCTAGCCTTGTTTTCATGTAGTTCCATGTTATAAACTATTGTTGGTCGGCTGTAGTGAGGCATTATCATGGCGTAATCATTGCTGTGAGCTCTGGCGGCTGATAGGAAGCACTGGGGATATACGTGTCTCTATTGGCCCAGTTTTTCCACAGATAAAGTGTATGTGTATTTTAGCATATAAAACAAGACCACGCTCTCACTGGGCTTCACTTGCTTTTTTCCTCACAGAGCATGGCCCAGATATCCCGGAAAAAAACAGCAGTGAGCAGTTCCTATACAGCTGTAGAATGTTCAGCCCTTTTTTTCTTCTATCACGACATTTATAGACCAATAATATTTAATGTAGATTAAAAAGGTCTAGGCTGATGTCACTAATAGAAATGATCAGGTTTAACTTTTGTGAATTTACCTTTTGGATATTTTATGACACAGTGTATAATGTAAGCAATAGGAAAGAATGGGCTCTTGTTTCCCATCTGGAAGTTTGACCTTCATCACGTTCTAGAACCTGAAAACCAGATTATGTGCTGGATAAGGAGGAGCTTTAGTCCTGGTTTAATCCCGACCTTCTCACTGACCATTAATCCAAGTTGTGTATTTCTTTACATATGTATTTTAGCTCAATATTGTAGAATAATGGAATAATTTGTCCGGATTACTACCTCTGAAACCTTGTCTACAATACTGGAACAAATAAAACTGGACATAGGCTGTCACTAAAAACCTGCAGCTTTGGGCAGGCAGGGAGTGTTTTTGAGTTTGGACAAGCGGAGGAGTGATTAACATACTTCAGGAAACAGCTTTCACATTACAATCAGTGTTGTGAAACAAAGGTTCATTATGTAACTTTTTTCATTTGAAACTTTTTTTTTTTTCCACCATATGACATCTTTCCTGAGTTTATTCAAGAACAAGTGTTTTAGTACGAAAACATCTTTAAGAAACATAAGGTCTTACTGAGTCAAGCCTTCCCTGCATCTTAGCTCCATGCAGACAGATGAGTTTAATGACGAACATTTGTGCTTACACTTATGCAACAAAAAAACTGCATGAGACATTTCACATGGATATCTCTGAAAAAAGATTTTTACTTATTCATCTGCGGAGTCTTACTTTCATTTTAAGTATGTGTGAAATGTATAAAATAGTGTCCAAATGTTCAATACCAATCTTTAAAACCGACCTGGCCTCGGATCCGGAATACACACTTTTCCAATACTTTACAAAATTATGAGTCTGGTCACGATCCATCTACTCGTTTTCAAATGGGTGTGATTGACATTTCGATTAGTTAATCAGGGACATGCACGGTCCATCTGCATCCAAATAAATCTGGCTGCTTACGAGGAAAAAAGAGCTACAGTTATTATAGGGGACTGAAAAACATTCTGCATCTCTGCAGAATCAATGAGTGAATCACTAGACTCTTTAAATCTGAGGTGATACAATTTTGATTTTATTTGTAAATGACAGGTGACCAATAAGCTCCTTTGTTCACTGAAAAAAAATTGTTTGGGCTTGAGAGGAGAGCATGGAGACCAGACTCGTATCAATCTGTATAAACACTACAGAGAGATATCATCTTGGATTTGCCAGGATAGAACCTACTCTGAATCTAATCATTTTGTGCTGTGTTTTGTATTGCAGGATATGAAATGCCGTTACGATCCTTCCAAAATCGGAGCCACGTGCACAGGCTACGTAGACGTGAAGAGCGGAGATGAGGACTCACTGCAGGAGGCTGTGGCCACTATTGGTCCAGTCTCTGTGGCCATTGATGCTTCTCATGAGTCCTTCCAGTTCTATGAATCAGGTACACTGTGGAGTCGGGTCATGTTTCTGCGCTGAGGTGGAGCTAATCCTGTCCTGTGTCATAGGAGTGTATGATGAGCCTGAATGCAGTAGCTCCGAATTGGACCATGGAGTTCTGGCTGTAGGATATGGGTCAGATGGGAAAGGTGATTACTGGCTGGTCAAGAACAGGTCAGTGGTAGTTACTGTACTATTCAATGGCATTTATGTTGCTTTTGTCTTTAAGGTTGATTATTTCTAAATAGTTTACATTCGAGAGGAGACATGGTCCACGTGGCATGGGAGGTAAATGTTTTAGTCTGGTTTTAGACCTGGTTTAGACTGGATTTTAGTTCTGGTTTTAGTTCTGGTTTTGAGGCATGGCCAGTGCTGTGCATGGGAGGAGGCCTGGTCCGTGTGGGAGGGTTTGCACTTTTGCAGCCGGATACCAAACGACCCACGGCCCGATACTAGACGGTCCCCCAGGGGTTGGGACCCCTGCTTTAAAAGACTGCAGTATGGACTGTCTGATGTGAGTGTGTCCCTGTGTCTGCAGCTGGGGAGAGAGCTGGGGGCACAAAGGCTACATCATGATGACCAGGAACAAGCAGAACCAGTGTGGCATCGCGACGGCTGCCAGCTACCCCCTGGTCTGAGCAGGTCAGGGCATAGACAGACGCACAACAGCACAACAGCAGTGGATCATGAAATACATGAATTGTTAGTCCATTATTAGAACACCAGCCATCTCACAGGGCTGTAAAATGACCTTAAATCTAAAGGAAAATGGCACCCTCTGTCTCAGGGTACAAAAGATTGGTGAAGTTGCTTTGTTATTTTGAAAGGTGGAGGTAAGGTGGAGCAAACATTCTCTTATTTACATGTGCCTCACAGTTCAACTCCAGACTACCTACTTTTACAACAACTACACAAATACTGAGTTGCCTGAGTAAGAGCATTGTTGTACATGTTATTAATATTATACATTCAAAAGCTGCTCAAGTAAATATATGGTACAACTTTCCTTCTCAACACACTAAAGCAATAAATGGTGCAGACAGTTGGCACCATTCACATATTCTCTTTTCTTTGTTTGCAGGTCTGGAGGAGTTTCAGCACAAACATGAATCACAGAAATTATACTAGAATATTTTTGTTTAGCACAATTGCTATTGCACAGTGTTTTTGTTCCACGTGAACACTGTAAATACATTTGGTGAGATTTACATGAAATAAATATGAACATCTGGAACATTTGTTGGTGTTTTTCAATCACTTGATCAGATTTCATACTCATGTATTCGAAGATGGATTTACACCAGGCATATATACAACATATGTTCAATTTTCAGTAAGCAAATAAGAGGGTGCAGTTTAATAAAAGGCCAAACCTCCTTGTTCAAGCCTCAAAGATCTCCTTGGATCTCAGAAGTTCAGCAAGGCCGGGCCTGGTCAGTACTTAGGAAAGCACTGGGAAAATCAGGTGCAACAAGGGGTCGCCAGTCAGAAAAAAACTGTTGCTGTGTTCTTAGGCAAGACGCTTCACTTACATTGTCTAGGATGAACATGGTGTATATTAATTAATTACTTAAAAGGATTTTATCAAAGTGTAAGATGCTCTAAGTAAAACCTGGCACCTCTGAAAAGACAAGTTTATAGTGGAGTCACTTGAGAACACTGGTCTACGGTGGTTTCAGGTAATGTAGGAACAAAATTCATTTGAACATGTTCTTGAACATGTTATAATTACTGTTGTAATTATCTGGCCCAGCTTCTGTCAGTACTTTTTCATTCCTTTCCCAGGTACAGCCCCTCACTGTCCAGCACTCATCTCATTATTTATGCCATGATTCATGATCTGTACATCCCTTTGTATCTGCCTGTAGAAAACCCAGTGTGGGACTGCCCCACGTTCTCTCTCTTCTCTCCTTCTTCTGATCTACTCTCTTCTATCTCTGCTCTTTCTCTTGCAAGACAATAAACCCCAAAAAGACAATTATTTGACGCAAGATCTTTATATTGTTCTCACCTAAATATTTCCGCAACAGTAATTAGACCCCTATGAACTAACATCAAGGACCATGACGTCCACCCTCCTGTGGGCTCACCACCTGCAGAGGGGTTCATAGGGGGTCAGGTGCTATGAGGATTGGGCAGCAAACTGCCCCCACGACCCAGCTGGATTAAGCAGGAGAAGATGGATGGATAATTACACATGCAGTTCAATTAATTGGACATTAGACACCCTCTGACCACCACCAAGCACTACACTACAAACTTACACCACTTTCATACTAAGCAATGTGGGTGAAGTGTCTTGCCTAAGGACACAACAACAGAACTTGGTCTGAGCGGCAATCGATCCTCTGACCTTCGGGTTGGGGAAACACTACAGAGCAACACTTGGCCCTATGCTGTTGTTTGTTGGTGCAATCTTAAAGTGACAAAATATGTGCCGAATCTGCACCTATGTGTAAATCCTGTTTAACACTGACCATAAGATACAATATAACAGCTAGCCAGTTAGCTAGCCAGCAGGTAGATAAACTCTGATTGTGAAATACTGACCCCTGTCAATACCACTGGGTGTTGGTGTATACATGTGACACAGGCTAAGTTCACAAGATTTACTGTAGCTGATTTACAGATAAACAAGACACAAACTGCAGTTACCAGTTCTCTTATGTTCTGATCAAAATCCTGTCATTGCGCCCTCTGACCACCTTTTCACCAAAGCTCCAGAAGAGGCTGACAGAAATTCCTGGTGACAGAACAACTTTGTGCAAGTTTAGGAAAAGCATTTATTACCTAAACAACATGGCCTCATGTACACATATTTTCTTAATGAGAAATACAATAAGTTATCAAAACAATAGTTGGAATGAGAAACAAAAGAGTCCATTACCATATGTAAAAACACTGCTAAAACACAATGTATTTTTATTTGGGCCTTTCAGCGTTGGAACCTCCACAGACCCATGCGGGGTTGCCTCTCGGGGCTCCCCGCTCGCTTTGGTGACTCTGGATAACCTCGAGCCGATCGCTGGCCCTCGTGGCGGTGACGTCTCATTTGAATGTCGGCCCATCAACTTTCGATGGTACTTTCTGTGCCTACCATGGTGACCACGGGTAACGGGGAATCAGGGTTTGATTCCAGAGAGGGAGCATGAGAAAAAGCTACCACATCCAAGGAAGGCAGCAGGCGGCAAATTACCCACTCCCGACTCGGGGAGGTAGTGACGAAAAATAACAATCGGACTCTTTCGAGGCCCTGTAATTGGAATGAGTACAATTTAAATCCTTTAACGAGGATCCATTGGAGGGCAAGTCTGGTGCCAGCAGCCGCGGTAATTCCAGCTCCAATAGCGTATTTTAAAGTTGCTGCCGTTAAAACGCTCGTAGTTGGATCTCGGGATCGAACTGACGGTCTCTCGGCGCCCCCTCGATAACCACAGACTGTCTCCACTCAGAAACAGGGTGAAGGATGTAAGATGGGAGGACAATGATGTGACCAATGCTGGAAATGCACTTGCTCCTTTCAGCCAAAATGCTCTTGATTTGGAAAGTGAAGAGGCCTGTGCACAGTTTTTCCCCATGCAGCCTATTTAAGCCAAATGTGTCTTCCTCAGGTTTGATCCCCCTTCTGTGTGGAGTTTGCATGTTCTCCCCGTGTCTGTTTCCTCCGGGCACTCCGGTTTAAAACCATCAACCCAAAACACGCCCTGTAGGTGTGAAAGTGGTGTGTGTGTGAGTGATGGTGGTGGTCCGAGGGATCGATAGCGCCAATTGGTCTGTCAGTCTGCCCCAGGGCAGCTGTGGCTACAACAGTAGTTTACACCACTGGGTGTGGAGTGAATGAATGATCTGTAAATAATGTCCTGTAAAGCGTCTTTGGGGACATGTGTGTGTGAAAAGTGTTATATAAACTTACCGTACCTGTGTTCAGATATAGGGTAAAAGCAGCTCTTGAGGTCATAAGTCCTGTGTGCCGCCTAATCTAATCACTAAGAAATAACTTTGGATCACTGCAAACTGTTTCAAATGGACTAGTTCTGTTTTTCACGTTTTAAAACGGTTAAAGTCAGGGACAGCTCCTTGTAGTGTTTTAAATTCTGCTGTTTTTGTGTTGAAAACAAATAATGCTCAATATAGGGTATTTGGGAGTATACAGTATACTGTGAATATATTTCAAATAATACTATGTCTGTGTTAATCCACCCGAAATGTGTTCAAGTGTTTTATTTGAGGTTTAAGTATCTTTAAGGTGAAATGTGAAAACACTTCTGTTTTTCATAATTTGGTAAAAAACTAAGATATCGGTAAGTAATCAATAGATTACTCGATTACTAAAATATCTAAAAATATCTAAAACAAGAGCCATATTAGAGCCATATTAGCTATAACATAACTCTTGCTCCCTCTGTTGGATGAGAATAATCCAATCTGATGAGTCTGACATATGGTTGACAAATAGTTAGCATCAGTGTTGTTCTGGCTTTTCCAGTCCGTGCCTGAAGGTCTTCTTCCATCCCGCTGGTTTTATTACTATGCTGCAGGTAAAAGGGCCACTTCTTCTGTTGTTCTTCTGTTCTGACTGAGACGTGTAGTGGGAGTGTTGCAGCAACATTAGCTGCAACAATTTGCTGCAACAAAACTTGAATTTCCCTTGGGATCAATATCTCTCTCTCTCTCTCTCTTTATGGCAGTGACCTCATGGTTTTGTTCTTCGTCACCTTTGTTGTGATGATTGTTGTTCTTTTTAAGCCTAGTTCTGCAAAATCCAGTTTGTCCAGTGGTTGGGCGAGGCTCCATTGCATTTTATTTCTGTAATTTTCTGTGACCTTGGTAATGATCCAGTCCATAGCTCGAAGAACGTGTGATGGTGAAAGCCGACGTCTTTAGCATCCAGTTCCTCAGAATAAAGAGTTTACTGTCCTCTGAATCAGTCATAGGCCCCTGATCCTGTCAGGCAAAGACTTTGGGTTATGCTTTCTTCTGAAAGTGCTTTGCAGAGTTAGAGTCTGGATTTTAGGCTCTTAACTCGGCTCTTGGGTCTTTACAGGATATAGTGTTGTGACTAGTTGCTAAGAATATATCCTCCACATTTTGCCCTCCTGCACTCTCTTTGATTTTTTCAGCTCCTTGTTTCTCCATGGAGGTTTTTGTTTGGTTTTGTTGCCACTTCAGGGGTCAGACGGTGCTTCCTCACAGTTCTCACAGAGGGCTCCCACTGTATAAAACCAGTGAAATAAATATAAAAATAAAAAACCACACACACAGTAGTGGTCAGACACAGCCCAGTCAATAACAGAGGACACACTCGTGGTCAGGCCATAGGTGATGACCAGATCCAGAGTGTGTCCTCTCTGTGTGACGTATTGGCTAAAATCCATATAATTAAGAACATTTAAACATTAATTTGCAACAGGGTTTAAAAGGTTATCTATGTGCAAGTTAAAATCACCAGTTATAATAATCATATTAAAGGAATTGTGTAAAATAGACAAAAATGAAAGAAAAGAAAAAAAGATTGCATTTTTTTGATGGTTTGAATACTGTGACACATACATTTCTGGGTTGTTAAAACAACTGAGTGATATTCAAAACTTTTCAACCTAATTATTCAATAAAATATTTTTGGTGGCCAGACTGTACATATAGAAGCAGGTCCACCTCCCCTTTTACCATTCCTAGTGGAAAATGCAAAGTTAAAAGTGGGTGGTGAGGCCTCTGTGAGAACTGGTGCATCTGTACACAGCCATTTTCAGTTTCAGTTAAAAAGAAGTCAAGTTTGTGGTCTAAAATCAGGTCGTTAACAATAAAAGACTTGAGAGTGGACATTTAAAGCTGTGTTTAAAGTTACTGTATAACTACAGGAATTTGTGGTGGATGTGCTTTTGGAAGAGATCTGAGATGAATGATGTTGGCAGCAGATTTATGGAAGGTTTATGAAAGTTAATTCCTGTGATCAGCAGAAAGCTGAATGGTGGTTGATTATTTCGTCGTGCTTCTTCTAGACTGAGTCCATATTGTATCAGAGCAGACGGGATCTGAGGATGTTAAGGTGTAGGCGTCTCTTAAAAAGGATTAAAGCAGGAGGATTATGAGAGCTGATCTGAAGGTAAGACTTAGAAATGCGTACATTTTTAAATTTACAAACTTGCTGTTGGCCTAGAATGTAGTCAGTGATACATGTTTGTGTTTGCTTTATTTGAAATAAAGGTTAATTCCATAAAACACATTGTTAGCATGACTGCCCTACAACACTGTGAAAACTGTTCTGTAAAGATCTGAATGCGCTGCTTCCACAGTCTGCAAACATGAGAGACCTCTGCAGCTGCAGGTAAACTCATGAGCGTTAGAGTTGATGTCAGTCATTTTGTGCAGAACCATTGTTGATGTTGAATGTTTATTTCAGTTAAAAGAAAAATACAAAAACAAAATAAAATCTCTGTATCTTTCAGAAAAAAGGACGATGTTTGAGAACCACCAAAACACAAACCACAGATGAACAAATCAACTAATATTATTTTAACAGAGTTATATATTTTTTTGTCCAAGTGAACATTTATCACTTGTTTCTACAGGATGATGAGGCAGTAGGATGATTTTGTACATTGTTCCTGGATGTCTTTTGAGGAAGAAAAGCACATGTTAAGTTTTGTTTCTGCATGTACACTTCTCCATTGTTCACTGTGATGCTGATCCATTACTGAATTACAAAGTCATATACACTTTAAGTATATTTAAACAGTCATCCATCCATCTTCTCCCGCTTAATCCAGCTGGGTCGAGGGGGCAGCTGCCCAATTCTCATAGCACCTGACCCCCCTGTGAACCCCTCTGCGGGTGGTGAGCCTGTTTTGCTGGCATGTTTTGAGTTGATGGGGCGGCACGGTGGCTGAGTGGCAACACTCATGCCTCACAGCAAAAAGGTTGTGGGTTCAATCCCCGGGCCTTTCTGTGTGGACTTTGCATGTTCTCCCTGTGTCTCAGTGGGTTTCCTCTGGGCACTCCGGTTTCCCCCATATTTAAACATGTACATTATAAAGTAAGATCATATTGTCCATCCATCCATCCATCTTCTCCCGCTTAATCCGGCTGGGTCGCGGGGGCAGCTTGCTGCCCAATACTCATAGCACCTGACCCCCCCTATGAACCCCTCTGCAGGTGGTGAACCCACAGGAGGGTGGACAACATGGTCCTTGATGTTAGTTCATAGGGGTGCTGCATGAGTATAACAAAATGCCATGCAGAGTATAAATGTGTTAGCATTCCAGTTTGCTTTAAGTCTAACTGGAGATAGAGCTAGAGTGAGTACTATGCTGTTCTGGCCCTGGCTTCTTCAGTTTTTATTGTAATGATGATAATATTCTGATATTGCATTGAAAATATTGCCCCCTCGACAATTACACAAAGTATATCTGAAGAAGCTAAGACTAAGCTGTCAGCTGCACCTGATTAGCTCAGCAGCACTTTATCTTCGAACCTCAAAGCTAGACCATGGGCTAAGCACTCAGTCCAAGTCACAAGTTCCATTTTGCACCCCATTTCTGTACCATGGCTGTTCGTACGGATTGCAGTCAAACATACTCACAGTTGGTGAATGAAGTCATCCGACTGAAGCAGGAACTTAGAGAAAAAAACAAAGTTATCCTAAACTTCTCAGCCATGGCCAAAGTCGCCCCGATGTGGAAACTCAGGGCAATGCCACATTTCCCTGGAATGGCATCTGGTCTACATGAGATGAGTCTGTACATCTGAACAATGGCTGGATTACAGTATCCAGCCCTGTATCCTGTATCCCAGTATCATGGGCGCTATGCCCAAGACGCGCGTTACATTCTCCACTCCGCTGATTTCTGAACCATGGATCTAAGTCAAAGAATCCACTAACTGTCATCGTCCTTCTGACTTTGTCCATCTCGACAGCAGATTTCAGGCACTGGTTGGTGTTAATGAGGATGCTCCTGGATGTGGTCCAATCACAACTTTTGCATCAGACGGATTCGCCTGTCCAGCTGGCCATTGGATGATGCTCTTCGTCGCCACAGGCCCCAAAACACCTGCACACACAGCCCGCCACCACAAAGGATAGGGCCAAAGCAAAAGCACAGTTATCCCAACATGACTTGGGGACAGGGAGGCGAGAAGAAACAAGTATAAACCCTCCCCTCCTCTTCAGCAGCGCACTGCTGAAGATCGTGGATTTGGTGGTCCCTCTGAATCCATGCAGTGATTTAAAGTTGTGGGAACCTCAGTGATGTGGCATGTATCGCTGCATAACTGTCACTCTTTCTGTTTTCCTGGAACGCACATAAATGACATAAAGGTCAAGGCAACAGAAGTCATCAAATCAAATAGCACTGTATCCACAGTATTAATGATTGAGCCCAAGAACAATCTGAAATCCTCACACAGGACTTTGAGAGACAACATATCAAACAGTGAAAAGCAGTGTGTAATCTCTGGCCCTTTACCCCCGCCGTGTTTTGGTAATGTGAAGTTTAGCCGACTTTGGCAACTGCCCATCTGTAGAGACAATTTAACATGAGTTTAACTCTACAGTCAATCCAGAGTAATGCTGTATGACGTCACAAACACCTGCATATACTCAGTCCTCCTAACTCTTTAAGTGATTTTAAGGCAGCTTCTCTTTGTACAAAGCTCAATGAACATAACTGTCACCAGAAATCACAGCCATGGAGAAGAGTTCTCTCAGTAGAACCACAATGAAACAGAAAGAGCATAATCTCGTTCAGAACTGAAGGCCGAGGGGGTGGTGTACTAATTTACATATGACAGCACTACACTATGCTACTAAACTTGAACTGAAAGTCCTGGGATGTCTTGGGCTCACTGTCACCCTTTTACTCAATATGAAATTCAATATTATTGTACTCTATAACCCCCATCCCCTGATGCTTTTACAATGAACTTAAGCCTTTGTCTGTTGTTGATCAGTATAATGAATGTATAATATATGGTGAATTAAATATTACTTGGGTGACGAATGGTGCAAAATCAAAGTTAAAAAAAAGATGATAAAATATCAATACAATCATCTTAGATAAGTGCCCTCTCGAATGACTAGAAAACTGTAAATTTTATCTTCACAAACACAACTGAAAGAGTAATAAAAACATGCAATTTCATTTCTGTCCCTTCTGATCAAAATTTGATCTTGGCAGTTAGAAAACTGTCTAAAAAAAGCACTTTATCCACCATAACAATGTGGGCAAATTAAAAATAACTACAGCAATCCCAAAATCAACATGGGATCATTTTGATCAGATCAGAACTCAAAAACCTCAACTGGGACAGATAGAAGTACTAATAAATTTGACTTGGACCTCTGTGTAAACTGTTTCACATCAACTTTAGGTGACTTCATGAATGACCAGACCAGTTTCCTGACCATTCTGGGTCATGAGAAAATGTGACCTAGACCCAGAAAATATGGTCTTCCTTGGATCAACACCAATGTGCTCCAGCTAATGAAAAAGCGTGACCTAGCATTAAAACGCTCACTGCTCCACACCAATACTGATCATCAATTGTTGTTGCTATGAGGATTGGGCAACAAGCTGCCTCTGTGACCCAGCTGGATTAAGCGGGAGAAGATGGATGGATTTTCTTGTCATTCAGACGGGCTCACTGGAGGGCCAGACCTTTAGGAAGACTGGTAAACTGGTGTCTCTGAGTGAGCAGCAGCTGGTGGACTGCTCTGGAGACTTTGGGAACATGGGCTGTAATGGAGGACTGATGGACCAGGCCTTCAAGTACATCCAGGCCAATGGAGGTATGGACACAGAGGACTCGTACCCATATGAGGCAGAGGTTAGCACTTGTTCCACTGCATCTGTAACATAGTCATTTCATGAATTGTACCTTTCACATCAAAAAAACATCTATCATGTTTCTGGCAGTGCTATCTACAGAAACATTAGCCAGAACCATGTAAACAACCTGATAAAGTGGGTCACTACTGATAAATACATTGATCACAATAGAATAAATGTGTTCTAGTCTGATAGAATACTTTTGAATGAATGCAAAATGTAGTTTCTTTCTTTTCAGTTCCTGGCAATATTTATGGCTTTGGTAGGTTAACCATAGGAGTTTCAGAATTTACACTTGGTGTGGGGCTGTGCTGAGCAATTTGCTCACAAAAACTGTGCAATTTTCACAAGAATGTAGTTCACAATACAAACCTACTGTGCTTTAAATGTGCTACAACTGATTTGAAAAGTATTTATGGAACACCTCTTCTTTTCTTGTTGTCAGTATTTAAAAATACATGTAGCCCTAAACAAATATTTGTAAATTGAACCATAAAAAATATATTGTACATATTTCCTTTGTTTTTGTTGAAAAATCGCAATGTTTCCCCTCACAATAATTGTACCTGTAAAACTTTAAATCTTGATCTCCCTAGAAAAGCCGGGTCAGGCTGGGGTCTGTAGATTCACATGTGCCCCTCTGCTATTGCCCCAGTGTTTAACTTCTATCTAAGTAACTTTGCACAAGTAGAGATGTGGAGAGAAGTTTATTTCTGATGGATAAAAACTGCTCTGTTGTGTCCAGGATGGTGACTGCAGGTATGACCCCTCCCACACTGGAGCCACTTGCACAGGCTACATGGACATAAGCAGTGGGGATGAGGATGCGCTCCAGGAGGCCTCTGTTGGACCTGTCTCTGTGGCTATTGATGCTTCTCAGGAGTCCTTCATGCTCTATCAATCAGGTGACATTAGATGATCATGTGACAGTGTAATGTGACATCAGTGTAAAGTGGATATCATATTACAGGAGTGTACGACGAGCCCCAATGCAGCAGCAGCGAATTGGACCATGGAGTTCTGGCTGTGGACTACGGCACCCATGGGTGTCATAAATATTGGCTAGTTAAGAACAGGTAAGTGTGTGTGTGTGTGTGTGTATATATATATATAAAACAAGCCTCACTCAACATCTTGTGATGTTATTTTGCGGCTGGGGAGAGGGAGGCTACATCAAGATGAGCCGAAACAAACACAACCAGTGTGGAATTGCCACCTCAGCCAGTTACCCCCTGGTCTGAGCACAACCGACTGCCACTGTGAATCTATCTGGTGATGCTCTAAGTACTTATTATTATAAGTAGTATATTACATTATACTGTGATCAATGATGTGGATTGATCTTCTTTTTTTTTTTAAACAAAAAGTTAAAAAGTTATTCAATGTTGCAGTCTGAGCCAAAAGAACAATATCCAATTATCCAAGAAAAAGAGAATCATAATGTGTTAAATGATACCAGGGCTTAAAGTGAAAAATAAAAATTCTGATCCTGAACTTTTTGTAGCTTGGTCAGTATTTATATTCTCTGGCATTGTTAATTTAGCCCCAAAATACAGTTTAAATGAGTACAAACATTATCCAGTGGGTTTGAGAGATTCATTTGGTGCATTTGAAGTAGATCATTTTTTGGGTTGCCTGTCAGATTGAGGAAACAGAAAGTACACACATATGGTGACGTGCCACATGTTACAAGTGTGGAACTGTCACATGAGTTAAGGAGAATTCAGGTGAAGTGCGACATGAGTGAAATTATTAAGTCATCAGAAATATGTGACCTGCTTCTAGACCTGAACCACGGTGCCCTAGAATCCACAAGCCAGACCCTCCGGTCCTCAGGTCAGGGCCTCTTGATGGTCCCAATGACCTGTTTTAAAACACGGGGGGCCAGTCTTTTCAGGATGTGGGCCCCAAATGATGGAATGCCCTGCCCCTGGCCCTCCGTGAGACTCTATTGACTTAAAACGCAACTCAAGACACTGCAATTTAGACATTTAGACACAGTCAACCAAAAGTTGACTGTATTTCCTCTGTTTTTGTACGTGTTGTTTCTTGCACTTTGTAAAGCACTTTGTGATTTCTTTTCTGTGAAAGGTGCTCTATAAATAAAGTCTTACTTACTTTGAGTATAAATATATACTCACTCAGGCTCTTGGATATCCAAGTAAATAATAGAATTTAAAAGGGCATTTTAGATCAAAGCGCTTTGTGTTGCATTATTTGTATGAAGAAATATAAAATATAAATATAAAATCTCTAAATAAAGTTTGATTGATTGATTTAGAAGCCAAACAGAGTGAAAGAACTGGGTGGACAGACCTGAGTTCTACAGCAGGAGCGCTACAGGCCACCAGCAATGGAGGCACTGACACTGAAGGAGGACTGTGTGTTACAGTCTGCAGTGGCCCCTAGAGCAGTGGTCCCCAACCTTTGTATCACCGCGGACCGGCCAACGCTTGACAATTTTACCGTGGACCGGGGGTATGTAGATTGTTCATATCCTCCTAACATTGCACCAACAACATAACCCGTGTTCAAAATAGCCGTCAGTATTCAGGGGTCCCCATCTCCAAATTGTTGAGCAATGCAGATACATTTTCAATATGCAGAAGCCTGTGCAAAGTTGTGTATTACAATGTGAGCAAATGAGTGAATAAATGTTAGGTATCGACACGCAGTCAAGGACCAGGGTTTTCAAGACAATAACTGGGGACAGAACAGTCACATAAATAATGTGCTGTGACCTGAGGTGGTTCTCATTACTGAGGGACGTCCAGTGATCTGTTTGTCATCCCAACTCTCGCTGTACTCGGGGCACTCGCGCTGGGACTTTGGGGCCGTGTCGTGCTCGGATGCGGTTGTCTGGAGTTCTGCATTCGCACCTGTCGGGCTGTGGACAGGGAGTTGACGCACGGTGCTCTTTGCGGGTCGAGCGGTGGAGCTGTGGTTTTGGCGGAGAGGGTGGGTCCAGCGGCAGGGGGTGTGTATTGCGTGGTGGGGCGGGTGTGGGTTCTGCTCCTCCGTGTGTTTGTGGATGTGAAGGCAGCGCGGGGGAGAGAAGTTGTCCGCGGTCCTTGTCGCAGATTCTCCGTATGTTTTGAAGTGGACTTTGATTGGCGTTTTCCTCGTGCGGGGGCATCGGTGCAGATGTGCCGAGCTTTGGTCCACCTCCTCCAAACGGGACTTCTCAGCTTCGTACAAATTGTTTTCCTTCCTGTTTATAACCAGATCGTGTCATTTTTTTTTAACGTTACAGCCTTTTTAGGGGGTGTGATGGGTTAATTGGGGGTCGGGCCCCCACACCCACATATTTGGCACACTGAACATAACGTGTATAACATGAAAATAAAAGATTGTTTAAAATTAAAGATTGTTCAGACTCAGATAATAAATACAACGGAAATAATTAATTATTTCTTGGGCGGCCGGTGGCTCGGTACCAATTGATCCACGGACCAGTGCCAGTCCCCGGCCCGGGGGTTGGGGACCACTGCCCTAGAGGATCCTGCTGCCGTCGGTCTGTTCGACTAACATTCAATCTTTTCCAAACAAGACGGACCTGCACAGATATGGAAGCTCACATCCTGATTCTGTTGTTATAGAAGCTGGTGATTTTAATAAAAGCAACTATCCCAGCTAAAGCAGCCACTGTTTTTGTGTCATCTGCACTTTCTGAACCCAGAGGTGCCACCGTGGACCACATCTGAAAACATACTTGAAGTGGCAGGTCAAATACCAGCAGAGGATCATTCAGATGGTGACATTTTACATGGCAGTGGAGCTGTGGAGTTACAGTTTTTTTGTTGTTGTTGTTTTTTTGCACATTTTTGAAACACTGGACACAGAGCACTTTTGCAACAATTCAGGTCTGTTCTCACATGATAAAAGACTTTGGCCTTAACTTTGTCACTTTCAATATATAAACTCAAACAGAACAGCAAATGAAAATGTGTGAGAGCCTAAAATCTAACAACAAAGGATTTCCCATGAGTCAAACAGGGAGAAGTGGCTCAGCACTGAGCACAGACAGTGAGTACAGAGAATACATATTTCATACATACAGTTCAAGAGCACATTGCATTTGTTTTTATTTGGATGGGACAGTGCATATTCATGAACATACAATCTGTATGAATGAAATCACACATATTGATGTAAATATGCCGGATTTAGCACAGGTGCTAATTTCCATCCGTAGTCCCATTTTAAAGTACAAACACAGTGTTGATGCATTTGCTATTCCAACATCTTTCAGTTTTCTTCCACATAAATATTATTCATCAAATAGTGCAAATTGCAATTGGTAATGTGCTTTTTATATTTTACATAATACAATACAGAAAATGAATTTGTGTTACAGTTACTGTTACAATTGTTTTATTCCATTTTTTTTCTTTACTTGGTGAGTTTGATCATTTGCTTCACACTTGTACTGAACAGGGCCACATGTGCTCATGTCCCTGGAACATTTCTCATCAGTTCACACAGTTCTCTCGTCAGAACACTTGACTCGGCTCTCATTCATAAACACACATGATCGGTGAATGCAGCTTGTTTTTTCAACACTAGAAGTCTGTTCTCAAGTGGTTAAGTGAATAATTATACCCTGTCTACCTCTTTTATGAAAGTTAGAACAGCATCTTCTGTATTTTGAGAAATAATTGCTCTGTATTATAACCTCCTGACCACCAGAGGAAAAAATGTATTCCAATTTGTATTTTTATTTTTGGTTTCCCCAGTTATTTAGAAGACGATGACTACACTGAAAACCTTTTTTTTTTCTTTTTCAAGTTTTTATTTGAAAAATACAGCATGTCCACTGTAGTGGACATCGGAACTTTATTGACGTACCAATTTAACTATTTCCATACAATTCAATTCCATAGAGAGTAAGTGTCACGGGTCCTCTTCAAAACACTCAGGCTGAGTCGGGATGCTCGTTTAGAATGTTTTATTCCACAGTGCAGAACAGGAAAACAGGCACAAAAATGTGTGCCGGAAATATTTACAGTGAAACAGTGGGGAAAAAAAGGTCTATTTACAGGGCAGGCAAAAAGGTCGACTTCTCCTTCAAGTCTCTAGGTTTAGCTCTCGCTCTCTCTCTTAGTCTCTCAGTCGTTTGCTCATTTGCTCCCTCGCCTTTCCAGCGAAACACGACCTTCATTGTAGCCAGGACACGACCAGACACGACGAGAGTAGAGACTAGACTGACACAGGTGCTGAGCGGCAGGGCGCACCTTTATACACCCCTCGCCCCTCCCACCTTACGTAACTCCCCTCTAAAAGCTTAATTAAATCATTTCTACAACTAAATGATTATTACTGGGGCCAACAGTTACACAGAGAGAATTGCTTTGATCTCACCTCCATAAATGTCTGAAAATGGGTTAAACACAAATAAAACACAGTTAATTGTCCAGGCCAGTCACCTGTGGCTCACATGACCCCGGAGCGCGCACAACGGGAGGATTTAAGCTCCTGACGTGGATGTGTCCGTGTTTGCCAGTGCGCACCGGGATGCGACAGCAGCGGCAGCGCGGGGCAAGTAAAAGTCGACCACCGCGGGTCTCTGAAGGACAGCTCCGGCGCCTCCAAGTGCGCACCCCCAGTCACGGCCGAGAACACGCAAAAGCGAAGTCCACTGCGCGCCCGCACCGCAGCGCCCGCAGCGCGGGGCCCAGCAAACAAGGAAACAGGTGAGTACGCGTCTTCCCACGCTTTCCCCCGGGGACCGCGCTCTCAGGGACGGACCTGCTCCGTGACAGTAAGTGAACTCAGGATTTATGTCCCTCAACAACCTCAATACAGATCTGCAGTGCATTTATTTTAGAACATTGGACTTTGAACTTTTTCTGGTTTACTTTGTGTGATATTTGAGGAAGCAATTCCCCTTTTTTGAAAGACACAGAAAGACTTGGCACTTAGTGCACATCACGTAGGTTTTGCTGTTACAGGCAGATCTACGACACCTCCATAAAGACCTGGAGGAGAGAGTTTGGTGTGGAGGAACTTGACTCCTGCAGAGTCCTGACCTCAGACCGATAAAACACTTTTGGGATGAATTAGAGCGAAAACTGAGAACCTCAGACCTTCTCCAACATCAGTGTGAGAGCCTCAGACCTTCTCCAACATCAGTGTGTGCGCCTCAGACCTTCTCCAACATCAGTGTGAGAGCCTCAGACCTTCTCCAACATCAGTGTGTGAGCCTCAGACCTTCTCCAACATCAGTGTGTGAGCCTCAGACCTTCTCCAACATCAGTGTGAGAGCCTCAGACCTTCTCCAACATCAGTGTGTGAGCCTCAGACCTTCTCCAACATCAGTGTGTGAGCCTCAGACCTTCTCCAACATCAGTGTGAGCCTCAGACCTTCTCCAACATCAGTGTGAGCCTCAGACCTTCTCCAACATCAGTGTGAGCCTCAGACCTTCCCCAACATCAGTGTGTGAGACTCAGACCTTCTCCAACATCAGTGTGAGCCTCAGACCTTCTCCAACATCAGTGTGAGCCTCAGACCTTCTCCAACATCAGTGTGTGAGCCTCAGACCTTCTCCAACATCAGTGTGAGCCTCAGACCTTCTCCAACATCAGTGTGAGCCTCAGACCTTCTCCAGCATCAGTGTGTGAGCCTCAGACCTTCTCCAACATCAGTGTGAGAGCCTCAGACCTTCTCCAACATCAGTGTGAGAGCCTCAGACCTTCTCCAACATCAGTGTGAGAGCCTCAGACCTTCTCCAACATCAGTGTGAGACTCAGACCTTCTCCAACATCAGTGTGAGAGCCTCAGACCTTCTCCAACATCAGTGTGAGCCTCAGACCTTCTCCAACATCAGTGTGTGAGCCTCAGACCTTCTCCAACATCAGTGTGAGAGCCTCAGACCTTCTCCAACATCAGTGTGAGACTCAGACCTTCTCCAACATCAGTGTGAGAGCCTCAGACCTTCTCCAACATCAGTGTGAGAGCCTCAGACCTTCTCCAACATCAGTGTGAGACTCAGACCTTCTCCAACATCAGTGTGAGCCTCAGACCTTCTCCAACATCAGTGTGTGAGCCTCAGACCTTCTCCAACATCAGTGTGTGAGCCTCAGACCTTCTCCAACATCAGTGTGTGAGACTCAGACCTTCTCCAACATCAGTGTGTGAGCCTCAGACCTTCTCCAACATCAGTGTGTGAGCCTCAGACCTTCTCCAACATCAGTGTGTGAGCCTCAGACCTTCTCCAACATCAGTGTGTGAGCCTCAGACCTTCTCCAACATCAGTGTGTGAGCCTCAGACCTTCTCCAACATCAGTGTGAGCCTCAGACCTCCAACATCAGTGGTGTCCTCACAGATGCTCTTCTGGAAGAGTGCTCCATAAACTCTCCTAAACCCCCCTGTGAGATTTGCCCCTGTGAGATTTGCCCCTGTGAGATTTGCCCCTGTGAGATTTGCCCCTGTGAGATTTGCCCCTGTGAGATTTGCCCCTGTGAGATTTGCCCCTGTGAGATTTGCCCCTGTGAGATTTGCCCCTGTACTTTGTAGTAATATTCTCTCTGCCTCTGACCTAGAACCAATTCCTTCAAATTTGAAAATAAATAAATAAAAAAATGACTCAAAATGTCCACTTAAAATATTGTTACTTTACTTCAAAAACAGTTTTGTGTTCATTAGACATTCATACAAATATAACAAAGCAAGTTTGATCCAACATTTGTTTAATAAAAAAGGTTTACAACATCCTGTTCTTTTTTGTGTTGATGCCATTTTCCTGAAAAGGAGGAGGGCCTTTTCAAAGCTCCACCCTTATACATTTGGTATCATCTGAAAGCTCTGAACGTCCTCTTTAAATCACAGGAGGAGTTGGTGAGGTAATGCGCAGGGGGTCGGAAAATATTTAGTAAAGAAATGTCCACGAGAGAGGACAAATATGAACTATGGGCAGTCAGGAGGATATAAACAGCACAAGCTTCAAACTGAAAACAATACTTTTTGTTGTTAAAATGTCATTAAAAATAAATGTGTCTTCAAGCTCCGAAATTAAAGTCAAAATAGAGAGCATTTTTACATGAAACTGATCAAAGATCTCTTATGGCAGCTTCAGTTCACAGTACAAGGTGTTACCCCACTAGTCACTGTGACCAACCTTAAAACTTTTCATGCACTTTTTGACAATGTCTGTAAAAAAATATACTTGAATATGCCAACGTACTACAAATGGCACATGAACTTCAAAATGGCCATTAATGGGTTAATACAATACAGACAAAAATGCACAGCTTTTCCACTCCAAAATTCATGTGTGTAAATGTGAACCCAGTGGCACTAAACCATCTGACCATCTGAGAGCTGCTCTGTCAAATGAATAAAAGAGCAAACAAGAGTTTGAACATTTTGATGAGAAAACTTGCTTTTGTCCATCAGTTTTGAATATAAAACTGCATTTTGCTGAGATTAAATTTTGTTTAGCAAAACTAAAATTCAGTATAAGATTATGTGTTTTGCAAATGCCAAATTTCAGTCGATAAATGTGCCAAAGTGAAAAAAACAAGCATTAAACTTGTAGTTCAGACGCCCCAGTTATACACTCTTGGCTCTCTGTGCTCATTCTACTGCCTCTGTTCATAGTGTTCATGGGGGATGAGGACTTCATTGTTTCCTTTGGCTTTGCTGCTGACAGCAGAGGAGCTCCAACACCTAAATACCTCACTGGAAACAAAGTACTGTATATTTTCCATTTTGCAGATATTATTTTAAGTTACAAAATGTCAAATACTTTTCCCATTTTGACCAAAACCATTTAAAAAAAAGCCACAAGAATGGACAATATATGTTCTTTTATTATGCAAAATATCTTCTTGCAGCTTTGTAGCAGTGTCATAATGTTGTTCCCTCATCACAAACCTGCCTGAAGACGTTCTACATGTCTGTTTGAGTATGTAGTGATCTCTCCTGGGTGCTGTTCGAACCCTCCTTTAGCTGTAAGATTCTCTCCAATGCACCGCCTACAAGTCTACATCACCCATGCCCCACAATAATTCTACATAAATATACAAAAATATAACACAAAACAGCACACAACAAACCTGATGTGGAGTAGCTGCAGCAGTTTTCATTAGCACAATGTAATAGCTCTAAAGGGGAAGGGGAGACACAAACCAAAGTGACTTATAAAACTGTTGTTTCTGTTGTTTTTGGTGAATATAGGATTTGGAAAACAATAAAGGGTCATATCTAAATATGTTACGTGTTCGCAGTTAATGCCCCATACAAGTAAATAGCTCTCTGTAAGATCTTCCACTATTCTTGGCCACTGTTTTCTGCCTGTTTTGCCTGATCGTTGTCCCGTGATGTTATCAGCAGCATTCTCCAGCAGAAGTGTGGCGATGATAAAATAGCCAGAGCCAAAAGCGGGACAACTGTGCTGCTGAAAATGTGGCCAGAATTCACTGGTTTTGCTTAATCCTCAGAAGGAGCGAGGCCAGTGCTGCCCCACAACAGCCCATTACTGCTGATCAATGTAAATCAGCTGGAGCCTTCCTGAGGAAACCAATTAGGCATTTTTTAATTTGGATGTTCTCATTCACAACACAGGACGTCCAACCTGCCACACACAGCCAGGAACAAGTGCAATCGGCAGGAGGTGGAGAAGGAATAAACAAATGTATTGATCCAGGACAGAGAGAGGGCAGAGGGGAGGAGGAGGTGGGGGTGAGAGAGGAGGAGAGAAAGGGAGGAGTGCAGAGGAGTTAATAAACCCGTCTCAGTGGTAGGTCCAGTACCAGCACATTCATTCATTAAGTTCATAGCAGGAGCGGAGGGAGAGCAGATTTAAAAGGTCACTTTGTATTAGTGCTGCACTGTAAAAGCAGCACCTTAAAGGCTTCTACCTCACATCTGTGTACACATGTTTGAGCAAAATTGAAAAAGCAACTTTTGAGATCAAAATAAGTGTCTTGTGTACTACATCTGAACATAAAATGTTTTATCATCAGGGAATCAGGAAGTTACTGTCACAACAAAACCCCATTCTGGTCTCTGAACGTTTGAAAAATGCTCATAAACTCTCATGTAGAATAATGAGGAGGTCCAGACCTTTGGATCACTGTGAATTGTTTAAAATGACAGGAGTGAGATCAGGTGACGTGCCTCAAGTATTCAAGTGTTTTGATTTTTCTAACACTGGAAGTTCTCCGTTGTGGGACAAATAAAGGTTCTTTATGGAGAATTTGTTAAATCATGTCTTTGCTTTGTCTCTAGTCAGTTTGCTTTACATGTTTATGGGTTCCAGGAGATTGTAAATTACTATGGAAAAAAAAATATTATTTTGTATTTAATTTTATTTAAGGCACTTTTATAATCCCGTGTGTCCTCTGCATTTGACCTTCAGTGCCACAGGGGCATCGCAGGAGCAGTGGGCAGTGCCTGGTGCAACAGGGATCCATCTCTGTAACCTTGATGCTTGCTCAGGTATATGTCAGCCTTTAGGATTTGTCCTATGGTATTGCTTTGGGTTGATGGGAGAAAGTGAAGGGCCCTGTGGAAACCCAGACACAGAGAGAACGTGCAAACTCCACCCAGAAATGCCCAGCGGACCCGGGGATTGAACCCTGAACCTTCTTTCTATAAAGTGGGAGTGCTAGCCACAGGTAACATGGTGATATAAATACGGAATATGGAAATATGGAAATATGTGTCAGCAATAATTCCCCTTAGAGGAAAATACCCTCTGTAATATTTGTTCTCTTTTAGTTTGGAGCACTGTTGCAGTCCTGTTTTGGACCTGGTTTAGACAAGCTGATTCAAGTATTTTCTTAGTAATATCTGAACACCTGAATCCAGTTTTAGTAGTTTTGCAGTGCTGTTACTGAATGTTAAGACAAGAGTCCAGCACTAGATGGCAGCACCGGACTGTAAAATGAGTTGGTGACCCGGGAAAGTCTGTGCATTTTCTGGGGAAAATAAAACACAGTCTTTTTGATGTTCATATATATATATATATATATATATATATATATATATATATATATATATATATATATATATATATATATATATATATGCATTTATTGTTGTGGTGTGCATAGCTTTCTAACACTGTATATATATATATATATATATATATATATATATATATATATATATATATATATATATATATATATATATATATATATATATATATATATATATATATATATACAGTGTTAGAAAGCTATGCACACCACAACAATAAATGCATGTGGATTTAAACAAATTGCTGGGCCTGCTCATTTGAAACAAAAGCAGGCACAGCTTTCATCTGCAATCAGATTAGAACAGAGCCACAATCCCAGAATCTACTCAGGGGATAATTGGTGTCTACTGTCTAGAGAAGACAAGCTTGTGCTGAGGAACATTATCAGGATTTTTGCCCGTAGGCTGCACATGCATAGTGATACATGCTGTTTATCACACACATCTCTTCCTCCTCATGGTCTATCCCCTCTCCTCTTCAGTGCTCCACACAGCTGTAGTTCTGGCCTGAGGTCCCTGTCCCATGTGGGAGATGCACTCTGTGAGGCCAGTTGCACCAGACAAAGCCCTGATCATATACTTGTGTTTGGGTGAACAGCTCATAGACTGGGCTTTCTAATGTGGAGGTGCAGGTATAGTTTTACACTGAAGGAGCTTTAGACCTTGTTCTACTGAACAAAAAGGTCAAATTAGCTGAAAACCAGCATTTCAATGTGGGACAGAGCATTTTGTGCTTTGCAGATGTAGACTAATAATTAAAGGTGTTCAGAAACAAAACACAACTCCAGGTCTGTTTTAGAGGAGACCACAACATTATAACACTGTTAAAAGTACAAAAGAGTCCATCAGTTCTGCATAATATAGGACTTTAAAGCATATCCATTAAAAATATTGTGTACAGAACTAAACAGGGGCGATTACACTTCTATATTTAGATCACCATGTTTCCTTCCATTATGAAAATGTAATAACTGCAGAAAATGCATTCAAAGGTTTAATTCAGTTCCGTTTTTGATGCTGTGAGTCTCCTCTTCCTTTGCTCGCGGCGCTTCCCCGTCAGAGTGACATCACAAGTCGTAGTGTGCAGGTGAAAGGTGCAAGGCCTGTGGGCGGAGCCTTGCACAAGAGGCATGAGATGGTGCTGCCGTACATGGATGATCAGGCCACTTCAGACATGAGGGAAAATTATAACATACAAAGCTCCAAAAGAGTCACAGTAATGTTAACAACAGCTAACATGCTGACAGTGCACTTCCTGATTCTTAGACAGAAAAATCTTTATAGTTAGATTAGAATCTTAATAGTTCGATACAGACAACACACTTATTTTGGCCTCAACAGCTGCTTCTACATTATTTTTGTACAGACCATTTTTACTCCAAAAAAATGGGGAAAAATGGGTCATGGGCCGTTTAGTACTGATGAACGGGCTGTTTATAACTGGCAATCACAATCCACAGCATCACATCCATTTAAACCATGTAAACGTGTTAAAACAGGTCAGACAATAAACACATGTATTAACTGAAAATCACATCTAACAAATATACAAGGAGAGAATAGAAAACGAGAGTAAAACGCTGATGCCGGCTCGTCCCTCCTGTTCTCTCCCACCTCTCCGTTGGGCCTGTGCCTGTGCAGTCCTCCTCACTCCCCCGGCTTCCTTTTATAGAACACTTGACAACTCCAAGCACAGCAGATGCATGGCTCCAGCCTACAGCCACAATAGAACCGCATGTCCACCATCTTGGCTCAAACAGATGTTCTTCTTTATGTGTCCTGCGCTCCGCTCCGCTCTCCAAAGGTATTTCTTTTTCTTTTCCTGGAGAGTTAAAGCCGAAGCTCGTCTGCCCAGGGCTAATGGGAACAAACTGCTGCTGTCAAGGAAACACAAACTAAAGTGAAATGAGTTAGTTCGTTGGACTAAATAAATGGTTTTGCTGCACCAGTTTATTGCAAATATCCTGTTCATTCCCATCACATCTTAACAGAACCTTAAACTAACCGCTGAGCCACACGGTTGTTACCACTGCAGCATTACAGCATAACTTTCCCTTTTCTGCATCCACAACTTCTCTTTTTTTCTTCTCTTCTTTTCCTTGCGCAGTTGAAATGAGCAGTCATCGCCACAGGGCTAATGGATATTAACAGCGGCTCTAATTTACTGTCAACAAAACACAAATTGAAAATGAAATTAGTTGAGGGCCGGGTCCTTTCTATGCATTTTAAAAGGCGTGAGTGTCGTGTCGTAGAGGATTGTAATGCTAGAGGCTAATGGAATACTAAATGTGCCTCAGATACAGAGAGAGATGTTGTCTTCATCTATCATTGGTAAACAGGCAGAGCATTCTTCTCATGTCTCAAATCAGCAGCATCATTCGCTTACACGACTGGGCCTCCATATCTCAGCTCAAACCTACGCCTAAGAAGCGACAAATGAAGGGAATTCTGAATATAATCACTTCTCATTAATTAGTTTGGTCTTTTTGTGTAGAATCTTGACCAGGACAGATGCTTTAGGTGTCAGGGTTTGGTGTCTGTTGTGTGTTCCCCCTCCCTTCTGTGTCTCTCTGCTCCTCTCGGGGGCGTGGCTGGGCTAATGCTGCAGTGTGGATCACCTGCTCGGTGGTTCACCTGCAGCTAATTGTCTAATCAGCCCCACTATTTAGTTCTGTCCTCATCCTTTGTTCTTTTGTCAGTTCATTCCTCCTCTAATCCTTGTCTATGTCGTCATCCTGCTTGTCCACGTCCACGTCGTCATCCTGCTTGTCCATGTCGTCCTGCCTGCCCTTGTCGTCCAGTCTGTCTACCTGTGAGTCTTCCCTCCGTCTGTCTCCAGCCAGCTCCCATCACCACATCCTACAATCCCGGCAATAAACCTGTTTAAACATCTACCTGCGCCTATGTCTCTGCTTTGGGGTCCTCAACCACACTCAAACCATGACATTAGGAGAATAGTTAGGGAATTAGGGTTAGCGTAATATCATATATACAAGTGAGGAGAAGAATAGGAAATGGAAGAGGCTGAGGAGGAGGATAGTTCTGCACCTGCAGCTTGAGCGATACAAAGAAAAATAAAGTAAAGGCTGATAGCACCAGAGTAAGAGCGTGTGAGAAGCCTGTGCCTATGTGAGGGTTTCTCAAACTGTGCATGTATCTGCTGGTACTGGAACGGCTCTTAAGTTTGTCTAATTTGTCCAGTTTTTTCTCCTTTGTCTTGTTGTCACAATAATAAAAACTTGATTTTGATAATACCTGTGGATGGATGAAGATAAAACTCTTCAGAAAAGATCAAACTGTATTAAATCATGAAGTCAAATTTACTTTTCTTTACTTTTTTACTCAACATTTACTTTCTTCCGTAACTATACTTGCTCAAATGAGTGTCTGGTTTTGATACTAGCTTTAATATTCATTAGTATTTTAGTGATTATTGATACTTTTGACATCCCTGCTCCTTTGGTTAAGTTCTCACTACAGTGGAAATGTCATCCACTTTCAGACCTGATATAGTTCTACATTACACCTGGAATAGTCCTGTTATACACTTTTGGAGGTACTTGAAAAGCCCGATCTGTTTTTGTGGTGATAGCATGGATCTGTAATAAGGCCTGGATAAAACACCACCCCTCGGTCCTAGTGGCTGCTCCAGGTACTGCAGCTCCAGAGAGCCTGGGTCCACAACAAGTTCTTCCACAGCACAGTGCAGTTTTTGGGAATTCACACGGCCTGTGTTTGGGTGACGGGGCATCCACAGCTTTCAAAATGGCTGGATTTTGTAGGATTCTTCTATTCACACCATGAATGTTTGCACCTAAAAGTTAATGTGGCGGACAGCAGGGGGCGCTCTTATGGTTTTCAGGTACCTGGCACCACCTCAGCAGAGGCTGGGGCTTCAATAGGCCACTCCATAAGACCTCAGTCCTGACTTCTGCTGGCTAGTGTCAGGTAGATTTTAACACGCTCTCATATTTGAATGATTTTACCTCTTAAACTGGTTTTAATGGGTTTTAATTTGTGTGTTAGAACTAAGTCAACTCCGCTGGCAGATCCTTTTACCCCACAAGCATTTGAAGGTAGGACAGGTGTTTTTAAAGGTGTCTGTGTGTATGTTTTACTCATCCAAATCTTGGAACGCCCTTAGAGGCAACTTCTTTTAACACTTGTCTGTCCTTTTTTATTGTAGCATTTGGCCTGCTACTGTTTTGCATTTAGTTTTGTTTTGTTCGACATTGTTTTATTTTAAGGTCTTTTATTATTTAGTTGACTTTCACTTGGACTGATAATAAACCCAGTGTTTAATAGTTGCTGTCCCTGGGCCTTTAGGTTTTATGTGGATTACGTTCCCGGGCATACTTGGGAGGGGTTTAGTTCAGTTATTTGGTCATGACTGCCTGGTCGCACTTTCTGTTTTGTGTGGGCCCCTCTCAAGATGTCCTTGTTTGGTTATTTTTAACATTTATTTCTGTTTCAGGACTTGTTCATCTGCTGAGGGGCTGCAAGGTTTTACTCTGAGTTTTCATAGTTTATAATCCACTGGACCATTTTTTAATAGAACTTTTATTTATTTTTTATTTAACCAGGAAAGTCCCATTGAGATTTTAATCTATTTTTCAAGGGAGTCCTGCCACGCACACATCACTTTCTAGGCAATGTGGGTGAAGTGTCTTGCCTAAGGACACAACAACAGTTTTTGCTACTGGCGCCCCCCTGTGGCACCTGGAATTCCCAGTGTCTCCCATCCAAGTACTAACCAGGCCCTGCTGAGCTTCTGAGATCTGACGGGATCAGGCTTTGACGAGCCGGTATGACCACATAGCCAGAATAAATCCTTTTTTAAAAATTGACTTTACTTTTAGACTTTTAATAAATTTTAATTACTTTTTATGTCACGTCTCTGTCTTGTTGTTATCTTATAAAACTTATCTGTGGCCTTTTGATATTGTATTTTAGTAGTTATATCAGAGTACCTCAGGTCACATCAGCATTGTAAGGTTTCTTGTAGCCCCTCTCTGAGCCTGAGCTCTGGCAGCTGTCACTCTGCTTCATGTTTCTGACGTCACACATCTTCCAGGTCTTATTATACTTCCATGCGTGGGAATTGTGGGGGAAGGTTTGACAGTCACTGGCCTATGATGTTAGACCTGAATTTGGGCTGTGCAGGATTTCCCTGTGCTGTTGGATGTGGTCAGGTGCAGGTCCAGGGCACAGAGCCACAATGAGGACATGTGTTCTCCACTCTCACACACGCTCTTCATCTAAAGTTGACATTAAACACATTTTGTCACAGAGATATGCTGTGCTTTGGTTTTTTGGATCATCAGTGGGGCTCCAGTGGCAAAAAGTGCCGTAGTGTCCTTAGGCAAGACACTTCACCCACATTGCCTAGTATGAAAGTGGTGTGTGTGTGAATGGTGGTGGTGGTCAGAGGGGCTGATGGTGCAGATTGGAGCCTCACTTCCCTCAGTCTGCCCCAGGGCAGCTGTAGCTACAATAGTAGTTTACCACCACCGGGTCTGGAGTGAATGAATAATGCTCTGTAAAGCGTCTTTGAGTGTCCAGAAAAGCGCTGTATAAAACTGATGCATTATTATTATTATTATTATTATTATTATTATTATTATTATTATTATTATTATTATCATTATCATTAGTATTATTATTATTATTGTTATTATTATTATTATTATTATTATTATCATTATCATTAGTATTATTATTGTCATTATTATTATTATTATTATTATTATTATTATTATTATTATTATTATTATTATTATTATCTGTGCATGGTGCACAGATAAGAGTCGGCTAAAGAAGTGGATGAGCAGCCATTGTGTTTTCAACAGCTGCATTGTCTTCAGTACAGCTGTGTACAGGCTGCAGTCTTCATCCTCATTCGTTTGTGTCACAGTTAGAAATCGGCCAATGTGTTTTTTTTAATTGCCAATGCTGATATCAGTTGTTTAGAATCCAGAGAAATTGATATTATTTATGCAGCATTATTTTCCAAATATTCTGTTATCAAAATGTAGTAAATGCTCACTGAAAGCTCTCTTTGCTCTCGTGTTCAAATGAGGCTCAAATATCAGCTTGTGCTGGAGATTTAGGGGCAAGAGCTGATGTGCTAAAAAAGTGCATAGATCAGCCTGATATATCAGTCTAGCGAGCAAATAAAAATCCTAAATATATATAACCCCTGTAAATAAAGTGTAAAATGCAGCTGCAGCTGTAAACACATCAGAGTCAAAAAGTTTATTTTGGTTGAATACATTTCTCAGCTCTTCCAAGTGTATTGATCAGTTCTGGTCAGACGCTGGAGGACACAGCTCCACCTAAAAGTCATGGGACACTCCTTTGAGGACCGCGAAGTGCAACTCTGAGCCAGAGAGAAGAAATAGTTTGAGAGGAGAGTTAAAGAGGCTAAGTGAATCCTTCCTCAAACAGAAATGGAGGGCTCCTGTTTATAACTCCATCCTCAAACTTCAATCAAAACAAAGTAAGAAAACATTAGCTGTAGCCAGGTCAGGCCCAGAGGTGTGAGAGCATTATGGCCCTGAATGATTCTGCTAATATGAGCCCACAGGGCAAGTTCAATAGGCTAAGCTAACAACAGAAACTGTAAACAGATAGTTGTATTAGTTTCAGAGTAATTTCATAGTAGTTAGTTCCTCCCTTCAAGCAGATTTAAGGCAGTGTCCTTCAGCATTCTGACTAGAACTGAAGAAGCCGCTTGGATGAGCTGCGAAACATATTTGACTAAATAAACTCTTGTCGAGTTGACAAACTGAACTTCTCCTTTTGCTGTGGATTCTACTTGGACGAGGGATTTCACACACATCAGCGTCCACTTTGTGCTTTTATTATGGACTAGTACTACAAGTACCTACTACAGTTTGAGAGATTAGGTTAAAGATACATGTTTAAATGTGCATGTGCACTGTGTCCTCCCCTCCATGTCCTGTCCTCTGTGAGCTCTCACATGAGTCTGTAGTCCCCTTGTACTTTGCTCTCTCGTCTCTTCTATCAATATCCTGAGCTAATAAGGCAATTACAACCTAATTAAAGGATCTGTGCGAGGTAGAGGAGGGCGGCAGGGTTAGGAAGCACCTTGTTTACTTGTGTCTCTCCTTCTCTGTCTCCTTGGACCAGCCATAAAGTGAAACAAACTGAGCAAAGGCAAAGTGACTAAAGTACCATCCGTCTACTGGAGAAAACAGTACAAAATAACAGGTGGATACAATAGGACATATTCCCTGACTAGTTTTCTCATACCTGAACATGTTTCAGATACTTGTGCATCCTTCAGAAGTGTACAAGAGTTACAGTTACACAGGTTTTGGTGCCATTCTCCTACCTGGATTGGCAGGGGAATAGTGCCATCTGCAGTCTGGCTTCTCTGGTATCCCACGTCCTGCTGAAACAGCCCTGTTCACTGTTCTGTGGTACTTGGAAGACAAAGATGAACCTCTTTGAAGTCATCTGAGTAAGTCGGCCCGAGGTCTTTGCACACTGGCCCTGCCCTGTTTACTGTGAACCAGGCTGTTGTGTTCACACTGGTCCAAGCTCTCAGATCAAAAACCTGTATGTGGACCTCTGTCCACTTTGTCAAAATAACTGTCTGTTTACTTTCAGTGAAATTCCCTTGAGCTGTGTATCTTTATTTATCCAAGCCCATTACCACTAACTATGGCACAAGGGATCCTCTTTGTGTGAGTGTGAGCAGGTTCCATCTGTCTTTGTTCTGTCCTCCCCGTGAGGCACAAAGCTCTCCTCTGCACAGCTCTGGTTCAGCTTGTCTCCTCTCCACTTACACCCCGCTGCCTCCCATCGCTGCGTGCACTTGTAGGCTGAGACAAAATCTTTACTCCTGATTTAGAAGGCACTTACAATGCATTAGGCTGCTGGTAATTACTCCAAACTCAATTAGAAGAAACCGCTGCAGATCCGGACCAAGTGTAGAGCTCAGAAGAGCCCATTTCATTTATGGAGCCAGAGGGTGAAAGGGTCAGAGGGCTTTGGATCTGGAGATACAACCAGGGAGAAACAGGAAAGTACAAATACTTTTACAAACAAAAAGAGAATGAAAATGTTAAGTACAATAACATGAAATACATATTTAAAATCGTACTGCCTGTAAGGAGGGTTTGAATAGGGAAACATATCTGATCTCTCCAGGCTCTATTCAAACCCTCCTTACAGGCAGTAAAATTCTGTACAAGACAGTCCACATATGCAAGTATTTTTTTTATCAACTATACAAAAGTATAATACAAAACAGCAAACTACAATTCACAAACCTGATGTGATGTGCAGTTTCATTACCAGGATACATCACAATTGTTTTGTGATAAAAGTTTATATGTGTTTATATGAAGTGAAATACCCTCTTTAATGCTCAACACAATCTACATTAAAGGACTTTCAAACTAACTGTGTTTCAGCACTGAAACTGGGAACCCAAATGAGAGATTTAAGTGAGGTTCATTTCACGTTCTGACTGGATAATCATCTTGAGAACCAAAACACCAAAGTATAATATTAAAAACGTGACCATCATGTCAGCGGGATGGGAACTAGGTCCACGGCCTGGGGAAACTGTGAGGTCCGACATAGACGCACGACATTCGGACAAACTGTGCTCTCAGTCAGAGGCACAACGTTTTTAATTTGCTGTTAAATCTGTGATGTCACCTGCCGAGGGACTACAGATGGAAATGAGCATTTTTGCTATAATCTGTCGTATTTACACTGCAGCATTGTAGATGTTCATTAATATGCACTGTTCCTATTAAATAAATAAATAAATAGATAAATAAAATAAAATAAAATAAAAAATGTAATAAATCCGCTGTTCGTCAGTTGTCAGTAAAAAGCCATTTTTGATTTGAACACATCACATTCGGGACAGTTGGAGTTTATGGAAAATACAAATCTTACAGTTCCTTTAAGTATAACATGTGTGAAGAGTTAGACCCACTCGATGAGGTGAACAGTAAAACCTGATGGCATAAGCATCATACGTAAGCAAGGCGTGTATGACATGTATGTTTCGTCTAATTGCTGTGGGATTTGAAGTCCCGGCTGCATGTGTTTGTAGTCTTTACCTTTACCTTGTCTGTTCTAGGCTTCGGTTTACACTAAAGCTCAGATGTGCCTAGAATCCTTTTAAAACCAACATGTATTCAAATAAGTCAAATAAGAATAAATATAAGAAATAAAGATATACTTTCTTAGAGACATACTCTACTTCTACTTCTGGTCTCAAGTTGTATTTTCTTAATCTGTGCTATGCGTAAGATTCAACAGCGTCACGTAGTCATGTTTATCCAAAAGAAAAATTATTTGCATCTAGAGCAGGGGTCTCAAACTCAGTTTAACTGGGGGCCGCTGGAGGCAGAGTCTGGGTGAGGGTGGGCCACATAAGGAATTCCACAAAAAAAAAGTTTTAAAAAAAGTCCTCAAATGTCATTAACAGTTTTAATGATTTCTTCTGAACGCGAAGTGTCCTGAACATGAATGGAACATTGAGTGAAAATCATGAACGGTTCTTCTGAACATGGCTTCTCTTGCCTACTCCTTGCTGCCAGAGACTCACTAACCCTGGAGCTTCGACTGCTACAATATTCTCTTTGGTTACTTTCTTGAAGAAATCTTGTTGCCTCAGTAGACCTGCTTTAAGACTGGTGACCCGCTTGGCTCTCTCATCCCCCTGGTATTTTGCACATTCCACAGCATGTTTAGTTGAATAATGGCATTTAACGTTGTTCTTTGTGCACTGCAACTTTCTCTGTGCAAATAAGACATACCGGCTCGTCAAAGCCTGAACCCGTCAGATCTCAGAAGCTAAGCAGGGCCGGGCCTGGTTAGTACTTGGATGGGAGACCACTGGGAATTCCAGGTGCCACAGTGGGGCCAGTTGCAAAAACTGTCGTAGTGTCCTTAGGCAAGGCACATCACCCACATTGCCTAGTATGAAAGTGGTGTGTGTGTGAGTGTTGGTGGTGGTCGGAGGGGCTGATGGCGCAGATTGGCAGCCTCGCTTCCGTCAGTCTGCCCCAGGGCAGCTGTAGCTACAATAGTAGCTTACCACCACCGGGTATGGAGTGAATGAATAATGCTCTGTAAAGCGTCTTTGAGTGTCCAGAAAAGCACTGTATAAAACTGATGCATTATTATTATTATTATAAGACATGTGGGGATGCCCCTGTGCTCAACAAAGAAATACTGCGTCTCCCACTTTTCTTGAAATTGTCTGTGCTCGTCACCAACCTTTCTCTTCACTGCAGGCTTTGATGAAGACATGACTGGGGTATGACAAAATCTAATTGATTCTGCTTAGTGGCGCTCTTGTTTCACGTTTCAAACAAGTGTTTAGCTAGCTAATTGCGCACAGAGAACGTCTTAACGCTTTGTGACGGAGCCTTAACCAGGAGAGCGCTCTGTGCGCTTTGCCGCTCTCGAGCCAGAGCGAGAGGCACCGGTCGGGGAATGTCAGGGCAGCTACAGATGCTCCGTCACACGCTTCTATCTGTAACAGCAGCGTAGACGATAAACAGCCCGGTAACAGTCACCGTTCTTTTTGCGCTCGATCATGACATTTGTGGTAGAAAGTACGATAGATGCAAGCGCAAAGGCGACTGCTGTCTGACTGTTCATTACACGCCGTGTTGTTGTTGCTAGTGTGAAGTGCACGAAGCTGGTGTAGCTTAGCCCCGACCAGGGATGGCGCGCGGGAGCTGGCTGGCTGACTTTCTCCGGGGGCCACACTAATATTATACTTTCATATTAAGGTGCGGGCCACAAAATATTGTACTGCGGGCCGCACTTGGCCCCCGGGCCGCGAGTCTGAGACCCCTGCCCTAGAGTGATGTGCGGCTGTGCGTATGAAGTGCCACCAACTGTGCAGCTCTTTGTTGTGATGATGTCCAGGCTCCCGCTGGACACGAGTTTTCTAACAGGGAAAGCAGTGGACACATAACATAACATAACATCATAGATTTTAACTACATAGCACCCGAACGCAATAAGTATTCTTTATTCTTTAATCCATTAATCTAAAGTTGTCTAAAAAAAATAGTTGCATCACAGATAATATTCCGAACTTCTGTGCAGTTTATTTTAGCCAATAAACCATCACTGGACTCATTCTGTGATCAAATTGTGTTCACAACATAGAATTTAGCAGTGAAATACAAGTACTCGCTCCTATAGTCTGCTGGATGACTTTCCATTGCAAGTAGAAAAACCATTTAGTATTTACCCCTCTGAGACCACTGACTGTTTGTGACACCAAGGTGGTACCTACAATATATTGTCAGAGGGTTAAAATGTATATTGTTATTACACTACTGGTTCACTTATTTTTAAGCCAGTGAAGTCCAATACAGCTACTTCTGGTTATCTCTCTAATTGCTGTGGGATTTGTAGCCCCCAGCTGTAGGTGCTTGTAGTCCTTTATCCTGTTTGTTCTTCACACAGGCTGATGTGATGTGATGGTTGTTGCCGGGTGTCCTGTTCAGAGATATTAGAGTGTATAGGCTTAACTCCCTGTGTGAAGCACCACCTGCACTGTTGGAGGGATGAACCACAGGACTGGATGTCAAAGGGATTGGAGTTTTATCAAGTGGCACATTTGTCAGTTATTGGAGAGCTACGGGAGTGCAGCAACTAAAAACTGGTGGATAAAGAAGATGTTGCTGAGGACATATTTATTATTTATATTCATTGGCTCCCGGTCGAGTTTAGAATTAAGTTTAAAATTCTTCTTCTCACCTATAAAGCTGTAAATGGGACGGCCCCATCCTATATTACTGACCTGACAGCACCTTACAAACCAAACAGACACTGCGCTCACAAAATGCAGGGCTACGAGTGTCCCCAGATTTAATAAACTTACAATGGGAGGTAGAACTTTTAGTTACCAATCTCCTGTTTTCTGGAATCAGCTTCCACCTCCTGTCAGAGAGGCAGACACAGTCTCTACATTTAAGGTTAAGCTTAAAACATTCTTCTATGAGAAAGCTTATGGCCAGGTTAGAGGAGCAGGGTTAACTCCACAGCTGAAGTCAGGCTGCTCTAGGAGTGAGATGCTGGGGGAAGTCTGGAGCCCTGAGCCTCTGTCCTCTTATTCAAACTGCTCCTTCTCCTTCATCTCTGTCCCATAACCTCATGTCTTACAGACAAATCAGTTCACTGCTGTTCACCAGTGTCTCTCTCTCTTCTTCTCTTCCGCTCCCCTTGGGGAGTGGAGTTGTTTCAGATTTTTCAGAGGTTTCTGATGTCCTCCCGTGAGCAGACACTGACCAGACCTTAGCTCTACCCCTCTCCACTCACCTGTATCACCTGTGTCACCTGGATGGAGCCCCCACCTGACTGGATCTCTCCTGCCTGGTTGAAGACTTCAATTCAAATGAGTTGATGTCCAGTCCTCCACACATCTGCCTGTCCGTCTAAACTTCTGCTCTTTATAAACTGACTGGTTCCTCAAAGCTCTCAGGTCTGAAGGTGCCGCATGATGACAGCTGGTTGGCAACAGTGTCTGGAGAGAATTTTCCCATACTGCACCTGCCCGTGGGTTTTTTTGCTCTGGCACCAAGGATCGTGTGTTCATCAAAAGACTGAGGATGGGACAATTCAATTCAATTCAATTCAATTTATTTTGTAGCGCCCAAAATCGCAACAACAGTTTCCTCTAAGGGCGTTCCAAGATTTGGATGAGTAAAACATACACACAGACATATCAAAACAGGAATAAACAACATTCATGTAAAGCAGCAAATGAAACATTGTCCAGTCATCCCCTGTCCTTAGACCCTCCTTCTCAGCAAGGAAAAACTCCAAAAAACCCAGGGTCCTGGGAAAAAGAAGAAACCTCGGGGAGAACTACAGTGAAGGAGGGATCCACTCCCATGGACGGACAGGCTATAGATGTCCAGGCCCGTGGGCCAGTTCAGTATGACCACAGCTACCCAGGTGGGGAAGGAGCCGGGCGAGGAGGAGGAGCCGGGCAAGGAGGAGGAGCCAGGCGAGGAGGAGGAGCCAGGCGAAGAGGAGGAGCCAGGCGAGGAGGAGGAGAGAGGTCCAGCTGCCATCAGGCGTCTGAAAGAGTTCCACTCCACAGGGGGAGTGGGACAGGGGACAACATGTGAATAGCAATGAACAAACTACAGATGAGAACATAGTGAGTGATGCTGGTGAGAAACAAGGAGGAACCACAGTCCAGTGCACAGGTTGCCACACTTCCCCCAGCTTGTTATCTCCTGGCAGCTTATCTTAGTGACATCAACTAAGTAACCTGGTCATAAGCTATTCGAAGAGGAAGGTTTTAAGCCTGGTCTTAAATAAAGAGACTGTGGGTGCCTGTTTAACATCAACAGGGAGTTGATTCCATAACACAGGAGCTTGGTAACTGAAGGCTCTCCCCACTGTACTTTTAGACACTCTAGGAACCACTAATAATCCTGCATTCTGAGAGCGAAGTGCTCTATTTGGCTGATAGGGGACAATGGCATCCTGAAGATATGATGGGGCCATATTGTTTAAGGCTTTGTATGTCAGGAGGAGAACTTTGAATTTAATTCTAAACTCGACAGGAAGCCAGTGAAGTGATTTTAACACAGGACTGATGTGATCACGTCTTTTAGTTCCTGTTAGGACCCTGGCCGCTGCATTTTGGACCAACTGGAAGCTTCTTAAAGTACCTTTAGTGCAGACGGTGAGCAGAGAATTACAGTAATCTAGTCTGGATGTAACAAATGCATGGATAAGTTTTTCAGCATCATTTTTAGGCAAAATTTTTCTGATTTTAGTTATGTTTCGCAGGTGAAAATATGCAGTTTTACAAGCTTAGTTTATATGAGCTGTGAATGAGAGATTTTGGTCAAATACGACTCAAGGTTTTTTACAGTAGAGCTAGAGGCTATACTCACATTGTCAAGTGAGATTATCTGGTCTGACAGAGAATCTCTCTGACCTTTAGGACCCATTAACAATGACCTCTGTTTTTCAGGGTTTAAGAGCAGGTAATTCAGGGTCATCCAGGTTTTGATGTCCTTCACACAGGCACTGAGCTTATTGATTTGATCGGTCTGATTAGGTTTCATTGATAAGTACAGCTGAGTGTCATCAGCATAGCAGTGGAAATTAATGCCATGTTTTCTGATAATGTTACCTAATGGCAACATATACAGAGTAAACAGGATTGGACCAAGCACAGATCCTTGTGGAACACCACAAGCTACTTTAGAGCAGGGAGAGGTGCACTGGTTTACACTAACAAACTGGTACCTATCTGATAGATAGATTTAAACCATTTGAGGCGGTCCCTCTGACACCTATGTCACATTCTGACCTCTGCAGTAGAATGTTGTGATCAATGGTGTCAAACGCTGCACTGAGGTCCAGTAGGACCAGGACTGAAGCCAGCCCGTTATCAGCAGCTAGTAGCAAATCATTTGTCACTTTAAGCAGAGCAGTTTCTGTGCTGTGGTGAGCTCTGAAACCAGACTGAAATTTTTCATATAAATTATTGCCCTGCAGATGGTGACAAAGCTGTTTCACCACAACTCGTTCCAGAATCTTTGAGAGAAATGGAAGATTCGAGATAGGTCTGTAGTTGGCTAGTTCATCAGGATTTAAGCTAGGTTTTTCAAAAGCGGTTTAATTACAGCATATTTAAAGGACTGAGGAACAAAGCCATTTTCTAATGACATATTTATTATGTTATGGATGGAACCTATTATTAGGTGGAGAGCTTCTTTGAGGAGTTTGACTGGAATAGGTCGAGCAAACAAGTTGATGGTTTGGACGACATGATGACTGAGGTAATCTCCACCTCATCGACAGGAGTAAATTTGTCTAATGCTGTTAGAGGATTTATGTGGGATATTGGTGTTACAGACTGGATTTGCTGAATTTGCTCGGGCTGATTTTTGGAGTGGCCGTTGATCTTGTCTCTAATGGTTATAATTTTGTAATCGAAGAATTCAAGAAAGTCATCACAACTGAACTTCAAGGGAGAAGAGACTCAGGGGCAGTATGCAGTTTGTCAGCCTGGCTACAGTGCTGAACAGAAATCTGGGGTTGCTTTTGTTTACTTCTATTAGGTTTGAATAGTATCTGGTTTGTGCTGCAGAGCGCCTTATAAGAGAGCAGGCAGAGCTTCCATGCCTTCAGAGACTGCTCGGAGCGCTTGAGCGGCGCCAGAGCTTCTCTGTGCGTCTTACGTGTTGTTTGAGTGATCGCAGTTCTGGAGTAAACCAAGGTGCCGGAGGTCTTGGTGTAATGCTGTTCTGTTTTAGCGGAGCTGCAACATCGAGCAGATTTTAAGGTGAGCATTGTCCTATCAACAAACTGATCCATGATAATTGGATTAAAGTTGTTCTCATTGTCACATGGCATATCATTTAATACTGGCTCGATTATTTCTTTGAACTCGGCTACCGATTTTTCTGATATTGTTCTTTTCATTATAGTTTTCTCCTGCAGAGCTGGATAGTCTTTTTAGTGAATTGAAAGGTTATTAAAAAATGGTCAGAGAGTATAGGGTTTTGAGGAATTACAAGTAAATCACTAATCTCAATACCATAAGTTAGGGCCGAGATCGAGAGTGTGATTGTGACAGTGAGTCGGCTTGTTCACACTCTGGGTAAAACCGACCCCATCCAGGAGAGCACCAAAAGCACTGCTGAGGCACTCACTGCTGTTATCAACATGAATGTTGAAATCTCCAACTATAACAATCCTTTCCCATTCCAAAACTAAACTTGAAATAAAGTCAGAAAACTCTGTCAGAAACTCGGCATAAGGACCAGGAGGTCGGTAGATTGTTATAAATATAACAGCTTTTTGGTTTTTCAAGTTGGTGCACGTAATAGATAGTGAGGCTTTCAAAGGAGCGGAATGTATAATTAGATTTGAGGCTGAGAATTAGGCTGGAGTGAGAAATGACGGCCACACCGCCACCTCGACCAGTGCTCCTGGCACTTTGAAAGTTCACGTGACTTGGAGGTGTAGATTCGTTTAGTCTAACATAATCATTTTCCTGAAGCCATGTTTCAGTTAAAGCTAGAAGATCAATATTAAAGTCGCCAATTAATTCATTTATTAAAAGAGATTTAGAAGAGAGGGACCTGATGTTTAGCAGTCCACATTTTACACACTTATCATTTTGTTTATTTGCGACACATGTATTTATTTTTATTAAGTTATGAGATCTGACGCCTTTCCTATCAGAGTTCAGTTGACTTTTATTTGTGCTTTTTACATGCTTAATTTGTTTATTTGCAACACATGTATTTATTTTTATTAAGTTATGAGATCTGACGCCTTTCCTATCAGAGTTTAGTTGACTTTTATTTGTGCTTTTTACATGCTTAATTTGTTTGTTTGCGATGCATGTATTTATTTCTATTGAGTTAGGAGATCTGATACCTTTCCTATCAGAGTTTAGGTGTGTTTTGTTTGTGCTTTTTGTGCGTGGGACATACACAACCTCAGCCGGTCTGGGAGAATTGTTCATGCAGGGTGGCTCAGAGGAGGCCCCTGTCGTGGCGCACACACAGTCTCAGCCTGTTTGGAGCTGTTCTCGCTAACAGAGCAGTGCCTCACTAGTCTACTCTGCTCCCTAAGCGTCACTGACACTCCCTGAGCTAGTCTGTGTGCTAGTCTTACCTGATGGTCATCTAAGACTAACCATAATATTCTGCACTAGGAGGAGGACCCAGCCGCGGTGGGATGAATGCCGTCCACTACGTATAAGCCTGGGCTTCCTCAAATGCCCTCCAGTTGTCTATGAAGACGACATCATTCTGCGGGCACCAATTGGACAACCACTGGTTGACAGCTGAAAAGCGGCTGAACATTTCACAATTGGCATAATTTGGAAGGGGCCAGAGAAGTACACGGACTCCGACATCGGCTTAGCCAAATCACAAACTGCCGCTATCTGCAACTTCACCACCTCTGACTGACGCGCCCGAGTATCGTTACCCCAGCGTGTATAGCGATCCGGCGGTACCTGTTCTTACTTTTCTTTAAAAGCCTAAGATTCCCCTCGATGTCACCCAGTCTGGCTCCAGGGTAACACCGTGTGGAAGCTGCAGGCAGTTCCACGTCCCCTGACTATGGAGCTCCCTATGACTAGAGTGTCCCGCGTCCAGCTCAAGGGGCGAACCTGTTCCGAGACGGGGCGCCCTGCTCTCAGCCCTGTGTCCCTGGTCTCCTGGAGTCCTGCGGCTCAGCTATGTGTCCCTGATCTGCAGTCCTGGTCTTAGCCCTGCGCTTGCGTCTAAATGTCACAAAACTGTCCTGGTCTGGTCCCGGCTGCACGGATGCGCCGGGGCTGCTCTCGCTAGCTACGCTCAAGCTAATGCGGTCGCGGTCCCTGCTACTGCCTGACTATAACTCGGCTTGAGCGCCTCCAATGAGCCGGATCCGCGTTTCTAACTCTGTAACCCTGGCCTCGAGGACGGCCAATACGCCTGCACTTAGCGCAACTATCCCTGTCACTATCAAATAAGCCAGGGTTCTCACTCCACATGTTGCAACTAGAACAGGAAAGAGGGGCGAGAGTTTTAGCCATGATGCTAGGCTAGGCTAGATCAGGCTGAAACTACAAGCTGAAACTACAGAGAGAGAGAGGCTTAGACCACGAATTACGGAGCGCTAGATGCTGAATAAACTTCGATGGTTTGACGAAGTACTCAGGCACTAGTTTAGATGGATTCGTGGATTAACAGATTCAGTAGAGAGATGCTAGTAAGAGTGCTTCGCAAAACAGCTCGCAAACAGAATTCACTCACCCGGAAGTGACGTCAGCAGTGACCTCGACGAGATCCCCACAAAGGATGCAGATGTTTCAGAGGACATGCCACTGCAGATGCAATGTGTTTGCTGATGTCTGTGTCAGATTATATGTCCATGTTTTTCACTGTGAAGCCCATTGGGGAAACTCTTGTTGTGATTCTGGGCTATAGAAATAAAATTGAAATTGAAAATTTAAATATTTGAGGGGACATGTACAAAAGGACATGCTGAGGATATGTGCAGCTGAAGAGGACGAATTGGAGAGGACATATTGTAGAGGACAGGTTGAGGACTAGTTAAAAAAAACATAATGCAGAGGACATACTGGAGAGAATATGTTGGGTGGACATGTTCAGGACAAGCTGAGGACTAGATATAATGCAGGACATGTTGCACAGGACATGTTGTACAGCAAATGTTGACGACTTGCTGGAGGATATATTGAAGAGAACCTGCTAGTGTGGACATGTTCAGGAGATATTGTAGAGGACCATGGATCTACAGGGTTAGGGGTTAGGGGTTAGGGTTGGATCTGTAATAAGAACATGCCCCCTCTGTCTGAGCCGGATCGATTAGTGGCCGCTCCAGGTACTGCAGATTTGACCCCACAGTGGATTTTTTGTGTAATCAAACTGCCTGTGTTTGGCTGACAAGGCATCGACAGCTTTCATAAAGGTCAGATTTTGTAGGGATTCTCTATATTTTTACAATATTTTACAACATTTTTAATCGTCAAAGCGTCTAAAAGTCAGCTTTGTAAGAGTTAGCCTAGCCCCACTCTGAGCCTACACTGGCTCCATTCTAGCAGCTCGCGTTCTGATTGGTCAGAACTGCACATGCTGACGTCACACGTTTTGCGACGTGAGACTAGTATTCAGGAAGTAATGCTGAAGTAAAAATAATTTTTGGTGGGATGAGCCAATGAGCACACTGAAAACAATACAACATCATCTTGGATTCATCTTCCAGAATTTATTATAGTTCTATGTCGAGGACATGTACAAGAGGACATACTGGAGAGGACATGTGGACAACACGATGCAGACGGCATGTTGAAGACATGTCTGGTGTGTACATGTTGTAGAGGACATGCTGTAGAGGACATGCTGTAGAGGACATGCTGTAGAGGACATGTTGAAGAGGACATGCTGTAGAGGACATGCTGTAGAGGACATGTTGTAGAGGACATGCTGTAGAGGACATGCTGTAGAGGACATGCCACTGCAGATATGTTGTAGAGGACATGTTTCAGAGGACATGCCGCTGCAGATATGTTGTAGAGGACATGTTTCAGAGGACATGCCACTGCAGATATGTTGTAGAGGACATGTTTCAGAGGACATGCTGGTGAGTACAGTTGTGGTAGATGACATGTTGAGGACAAGGTGGAAACAACATGTTGTAGACGACACAGAGAGGACATGTTTCAGAGGACATGCCACTGCAGATATGTTGTAGAGGACATGTTTCAGAGGACATGCCACTGCAGATATGTTGTAGAGGACATGTTTCAGAGGACATGCCACTGCAGATATGTATGAGAGGACATGTTTCAGAGGACATGCCACTGCAGATATGTATGAGAGGACATGTTTCAGAGGACATGCCGCTGCAGATATGTATGAGAGGACATGTTTCAGAGGACATGCCACTGCAGATATGTATGAGAGGACATGTTTCAGAGGACATGCCGCTGCAGATATGTTGTAGAGGACATGTTTCAGAGGACATGCCACTGCAGATATGTATGAGAGGACATGTTTCAGAGGACATGCCGCTGCAGATATGTATGAGAGGACATGTTTCAGAGGACATGCCACTGCAGATATGTTGTAGAGGACATGTTTCAGAGGACATGCCACTGCAGATATGTTGTAGAGGACATGTTTCAGAGGACATGCCGGTGCAGATATGTTGTAGAGGACATGTTTCAGAGGACATGCCACTGCAGATATGTTGTAGAGGACATGTTTCAGAGGACATGCCGCTGCAGATATGTTGTAGAGGACATGTTTCAGAGGACATGCCACTGCAGATATGTTGTAGAGGACATGTTTCAGAGGACATGCCACTGCAGATATGTTGTAGAGGACATGTTTCAGAGGACATGCCACTGCAGATATGTTGTAGAGGACATGTTTCAGAGGACATGCCGCTGCAGATATGTTGTAGAGGACATGTTTCAGAGGACACGCCACTGCAGATATGTTGTAGAGGACATGTTTCAGAGGACATGCCGCTGCAGATATGTATGAGAGGACATGTTTCAGAGGACATGCCACTGCAGATATGTTGTAGAGGACATGTTTCAGAGGACATGCCACTGCAGATATGTTGTAGAGGACATGTTTCAGAGGACATGCCGCTGCAGATATGTATGAGAGGACATGTTTCAGAGGACATGCCGGTGCAGATATGTTGTAGACGACATGTTTCAAAGGACATGCCACTGCAGATATGTTGTAGAGGACATGTTTCAGAGGACATGCCACTGCAGATATGTATGAGAGGACATGTTTCAGAGGACATGCCACTGCAGATATGTTGTAGAGGACATGTTTCAGAGGACATGCCACTGCAGATATGTTGTAGAGGACATGTTTCAGAGGACATGCCACTGCAGATATGTATGAGAGGACATGTTTCAGAGGACATGCCACTGCAGATATGTTGTAGAGGACATGTTTCAGAGGACATGCCACTGCAGATATGTATGAGAGGACATGTTTCAGAGGACATGCCACTGCAGATATGTTGTAGAGGACATGTTTCAGAGGACATGCCACTGCAGATATGTATGAGGACATGTTTCAGAGGACATGCCACTGCAGATATGTTGTAGAGGACATGTTTCAGAGGACATGCCGCTGCAGATATGTATGAGAGGACATGTTTCAGAGGACATGCCACTGCAGATATGTTGTAGAGGACATGTTTCAGAGGACATGCCGCTGCAGATATGTATGAGAGGACATGTTTCAGAGGACATGCCACTGCAGATATGTTGTAGAGGACATGTTTCAGAGGACATGCCACTGCAGATATGTTGTAGAGGACATGTTTCAGAGGACATGCCGCTGCAGATATGTATGAGAGGACATGTTTCAGAGGACATGCCAGTGCAGATATGTTGTAGAGGACATGTTTCAGAGGACATGCCACTGCAGATATGTTGTAGAGGACATGTTTCAGAGGACATGCCACTGCAGATATGTTGTAGAGGACATGTTTCAGAGGACATGCCACTGCAGATATGTTGTAGAGGACATGTTTCAGAGGACATGCCGCTGCAGATATGTATGAGAGGACATGTTTCAGAGGACATGCCACTGCAGATATGTATGAGAGGACATGTTTCAGAGGACATGCCACTGCAGATATGTTGTAGAGGACATGTTTCAGAGGACATGCCGCTGCAGATATGTTGTAGAGGACATGTTTCAGAGGACATGCCGCTGCAGATATGTATGAGAGGACATGTTTCAGAGGACATGCCACTGCAGATATGTTGTAGAGGACATGTTTCAGAGGACATGCCACTGCAGATATGTATGAGAGGACATGTTTCAGAGGACATGCCACTGCAGATATGTTGTAGAGGACATGTTTCAGAGGACATGCCACTGCAGATATGTATGAGAGGACATGTTTCAGAGGACATGCCACTGCAGATATGTTGTAGAGGACATGTTTCAGAGGACATGCCACTGCAGATATGTTGTAGAGGACATGTTTCAGAGGACATGCCGCTGCAGATATGTTGTAGAGGACATGTTTCAGAGGACATGCCGCTGCAGATATGTTGTAGAGGACATGTTTCAGAGGACATGCCACTGCAGATATGTTGTAGAGGACATGTTTCAGAGGACATGCCGCTGCAGATATGTATGAGAGGACATGTTTCAGAGGACATGCCGCTGCAGATATGTTGTAGAGGACATGTTTCAGAGGACATGCCACTGCAGATATGTATGAGAGGACATGTTTCAGAGGACATGCCGCTGCAGATATGTTGTAGAGGACATGTTTCAGAGGACATGCCACTGCAGATATGTATGAGAGGACATGTTTCAGAGGACATGCCGCTGCAGATATGTTGTAGAGGACATGTTTCAGAGGACATGCCACTGCAGATATGTTGTAGAGGACATGTTTCAGAGGACATGCCACTGCAGATATGTATGAGAGGACATGTTTCAGAGGACATGCCGCTGCAGATATGTTGTAGAGGACATGTTTCAGAGGACATGCCACTGCAGATATGTTGTAGAGGACATGTTTCAGAGGACATGCCACTGCAGATATGTTGTAGAGGACATGTTTCAGAGGACATGCCACTGCAGATATGTATGAGAGGACATGTTTCAGAGGACATGCCACTGCAGATATGTATGAGAGGACATGTTTCAGAGGACATGCCACTGCAGATATGTTGTAGAGGACATGTTTCAGAGGACATGCCACTGCAGATATGTTGTAGAGGACATGTTTCAGAGGACATGCCGCTGCAGATATGTTGTAGAGGACATGTTTCAGAGGACATGCCACTGCAGATATGTTGTAGAGGACATGTTTCAGAGGACATGCCGCTGCAGATATGTATGAGAGGACATGTTTCAGAGGACATGCCGCTGCAGATATGTTGTAGAGGACATGTTTCAGAGGACATGCCACTGCAGATATGTATGAGAGGACATGTTTCAGAGGACATGCCGCTGCAGATATGTTGTAGAGGACATGTTTCAGAGGACATGCCACTGCAGATATGTATGAGAGGACATGTTTCAGAGGACATGCCGCTGCAGATATGTTGTAGAGGACATGTTTCAGAGGACATGCCGCTGCAGATATGTTGTAGAGGACATGTTTCAGAGGACATGCCACTGCAGATATCTTGTAGAGGACATGTTTCAGAGGACATGCCACTGCAGATATGTTGTAGAGGACATGTTTCAGAGGACATGCCGCTGCAGATATGTATGAGAGGACATGTTTCAGAGGACATGCCACTGCAGATATGTTGTAGAGGACATGTTTCAGAGGACATGCCACTGCAGATATGTATGAGAGGACATGTTTCAGAGGACATGCCACTGCAGATATGTTGTAGAGGACATGTTTCAGAGGACATGCCGCTGCAGATATGTTGTAGAGGACATGTTTCAGAGGACATGCCACTGCAGATATGTTGTAGAGGACATGTTTCAGAGGACATGCCACTGCAGATATGTTGTACAGGACATGTTTCAGAGGACATGCCACTGCAGATTTGTATGAGAGGACATGTTTCAGAGGACATGCCACTGCAGATATGTATGAGAGGACATGTTTCAGAGGACATGCCACTGCAGATATGTTGTAGAGGACATGTTTCAGAGGACATGCCACTGCAGATATGTTGTAGAGGACATGTTTCAGAGGACATGCCGCTGCAGATATGTATGAGAGGACATGTTTCAGAGGACATGCCACTGCAGATATGTATGAGAGGACATGTTTCAGAGGACATGCCACTGCAGATATGTTGTAGAGGACATGTTTCAGAGGACATGCCACTGCAGATATGTATGAGAGGACATGTTTCAGAGGACATGCCACTGCAGATATGTTGTAGAGGACATGTTTCAGAGGACATGCCGCTGCAGATATGTTGTAGAGGACATGTTTCAGAGGACATGCCACTGCAGATATGTATGAGAGGACATGTTTCAGAGGACATGCCACTGCAGATATGTTGTAGAGGACATGTTTCAGAGGACATGCCACTGCAGATATGTATGAGAGGACATGTTTCAGAGGACATGCCACTGCAGATATGTATGAGAGGACATGTTTCAGAGGACATGCCACTGCAGATATGTTGTAGAGGACATATCGGAGAGGACATATCGGAGAGGACATGCTGGTGCGGGGGCCGATGCGTGGGCCGCTCGGTGCTGCTCTGGACCTCCTCGTCGCGGGGAGCAGATGGTGACGGAGCCACTGTCTCCACAGACTGTTCCTGACACCAGCTCTGCCACACAAAATGCAGACATTTACAAGTCATTACTTTAGTTCATTCGAGAGCTTCATACGCCACTTCTTTTTTCCAATTATATCTCATTTATTACCAAACAAAAGCGTCCTCAGGAGACTGTGTGAAAATGTGTTTGTTTTGCTCTGATTATGCAAAATAGTGCAAACTTTTGGTTGGAACTCTAACGCTGAGGAATTTCACGATTTCACGCAGCCTGAATCAACATTTGTTAACTGATCACTGAGTACCATTTTAATTAAATAATAAATAATAGCACAAAGTCAAGTAAACAGCTTCAACAAATGAAAATGAATATGGATTTAGCTCTGCAGAATCAAGGTCTTTTTTATTTTTTCTTTTAAATTAATTTAACTTCCAGCACATTATAGCCCACCTGTATTGGGAACCATCCATCCATCTTCTTCCGCTTATCCGGGGCCGGGTCGCGGGGGCAGCAGTCTAAGCAGGGGCTCCCAAGCTTCCTTTTCCCCAGCCACTTCCTCCAGCTCCTCTGGACGGACCCCGAGGCGTTCCCAGGCTGAGAGACATAGTCCCTCCAGTGTGTCCTGGGTCTTCCCCGGGGCCTCCTACCAGTGGGACATGCCCGGAACACCTCCCGAGGGAGGCGTCCAGGAGGCATCCGGACCAGATGCCCGAGCCACCTCAGCTGGCTCCTCTCGACGTGGAGGAGCAGCAACTCTACTCCGAGCTCCTCCCATGTGACCGAGCTCCTCACCCTATCTCTAAGGGAGCGCCCGGCCACTCTGCGGAGGAAACTCATTTCGGCCGCTTGTATCCGCGATCTCGTTCTTTCGGTCATTACCCAGAGCTCATGACCATAGGTGAGGGGAGGAACGTAGACTGACCGGTAAATCGAGAGCTTCACCTTTCGGCTCAGCTCCTCTTCACCACAACGGTCCGATACAGTGACCGCATCACTGCCGACGCTGCACTGATCCGCCTGTCAATCTCACGCTCGAACAAGACCCCGAGATACTTGAACTCCTCCACTTGAGGCAGAGACTCCCCACCCACCCGGAGAGGGCAATCCACCTTTTTCCGGTCGAGAACCATGGCCTCGGATTTGGAACAGCTGATTCTCATCCCGGCCGCTTCACACTCGGCTGCAAACCGCCCCAGTGCTGCAGGTCCTGGTTCGATGAAGCCAACAGGACAACATCATCCGCAAAAAGCAGCGATGAAATCCTGTGGTCCCCAAACTGGACCCCCTCCGGCCCCTGGCTGCGCCTAGAAATTCTGTCCATAAATACAATGAACAGAACCGGTGACAAAGGGCAGCCCTGGCGGAGTCCAACATGCACCGGGAACAGGTCTGACTTACAGCCGGCAATGTGAACACAGCTCCTGCTCTGGTCATACAGGGACCGGACAGCCCTTAGCAAAGGGCCCCGGACCCCATACTCCAGGAGCACCCCCCACAGGGCACCATGAGGGACACGGTCGAATGCCTTCTCCAAGTCCACAAAACACATGTGGACTGGTTGTGCAAACTCCCATGAACCCTCAAGCACCCGATGGAGGGTGTAGAGCTGGTCCAGTGTTCCACGACCAAGCTGAAAACCACACTGCTCCTCTTGGATCTGAGGTTCGACTATCGGCTGGACTCTCCTCTCCAGTCCCCTGGCATAGACTTTACCGGGGAGGCTGAGGAATGTGATTCCCCTGTAGTTGGAACACACCCTCTGGTCCCCCTTCTTATACAGAGGGACCACCACCCCGGTCTGCCAGTCCAGAGGTACTGTTCCCGACCGCCACGCAATGTTGCAGAGACGTGTCAGCCAAGACCCACAACACCCAGAGACTTAAGGTACTCAGGACGGATCTCATCCACCCCCGGAGCCTTGCCACCGAGGAGCTTTCCGACCACCTCAGTGACTTCGGCCAGGGTGATGGATGAGTCCGCCTCTTGGTCCCCAG
>CM068364.1:36807995-36847995 GCA_034769755.1 Odontamblyopus lacepedii | reverse complement strand
AGACACGGGGAGAACATGCAAACTCCACACAGAAAGGCCCGGGCGACCCGGGGATCAAACCCGCAACCTTCTTGCTGTGAGGCATGAGTGCCACTCAGCCCCCGTGCCACCATAACAACAGTGTTTGTCACTGGCACCTCCCTGTGACACCTGATTTTCCCAGTGGTCTTTCATCTGACCAGGCCTGACCTCTGAGCTTCTGAGACCTGATGGGATGAGGCTCTGACACACCGGTGTGACCAACCTTCAAAGTGCACATCAAATAAGGTGATGGGAACGTCGACTATTGTCCCTTCATATATTTACCATCTCTGTGTCAATGGAACCACTCACCCATTCATAGACTGGGGGCAATGTGGGTTAAATGTCTTGCCCAAAGACACAACAGCATTTATCTGTAAGAGCTGGAATCACAACCTGTGGGCCGCTTTACCAATGATGTTTATGAGAGCAGGATTCAAACCTCCAACCTGTGGATCAGTGGATGAACACTGCCGCCCCATATACCACTGTATATTCAGGGTTTATTGTCACGTGAGAAAATAAAATGATTTTGTCGCATTATTGATCTCAAAAATCCTTCATGGAGCAGAAGAACGCTCCCATTGTGCTGGACCACGTGACACATTCTATAGGCTGTCCTCAAATAATGACTCTAATCTCTAGATTGGCTTCTTACTCTTTTTTCCGACTCTTTCTCTGTCCTTTCTTCATTCTTCATGTTTCTTTTCTCTCTCTTCATCTTTTCTTGTCTCTTTATTTTTCTCTCTCATCATTATTCCCCTTTCTCTCTTTGTCTTCCTTCCATTCTTTCTTTCGCTCTCATTCTCATCTCTCACCCATTCTTTCTGTATTTCTGTTCCCATCGTTGAATTCTTTCTCGCCTTTCTTTCTTTGTCTCTTCTACACTTTCTGTCTTGTGCTCTCTTTTTTCCTCTATCTCTGTTTCCACTCTTTTCTTTTCTCTCTCTCTTTCCCCCGTTTCGCTCTCTTTCTTTCTGCTAAATGAGGCCTGTAATGGACTGGGAGCCAAACCTCCCCTCCGCTTCCTGCTGCTGCACGTGGCCCGGCCAATCAGCTGCTCCCACAAAGGCCTCATTTGCATATTCCCTTAATTGCAGCTGCACTGGGGCCCTGGTCTGTCTGCCCTCCGTCTCTCTCTCTCTCTCTCTCTCTGAATGCCTCTCTCATCTTCCTTTTCCCTCCTTTTATATGTCCTCCCTCTCTTCCTTTTCTCTCCTCCAACTTCTCCTCCTCTTTCTCTCTCTCTCCCCTCCGTTCGCCTTTCCAAGTGTCTTTTTTACCGCTCGGCTCACCCTATTCTTACCAATCAGTGCGTCTTCATCAGGGCTTTTGTTGGTGTGCAGAGGAGGGAGGAGGAGTGATGCGGGGAGCGAGGGAGGAGGGTTTTGGCGCTGTAGGAACAGGCTTGTCAGGGTGGAATGATGCTCCCATAATCGTGGCGCTGGAGCGAGTGGCGGACAGAATGACAATAGCTGCTGATGTCTCTGCGTCTCGGTGCTCCCTTTCTTTTCCTTTTTGGTTTATGTTTTCAACCTTATTATAGTTTCTGTCTCTTTTTTTCTTTGGTTTAACAGTTTTCCTGATCTCCTGTCGTGATGCTGTTCGTGTCCACCTCAAACAGAACAGCAGAAGTGTATGTTGATAGGACAGAGTAGTAACGCCTTTATTCCTGTTCACACACATCCAAGGGCCTGTGTAAAATATGCACATATCTAATAAGCACTGTGTTCATTATGTTCTGGGAGTGCGACGATTCACCTGTTTAATGTATCAGTAAACTTTCCCTTGCAATCCATCAAGTAAAGGTGCACTGTGTAACCTTCTGCTTGTCTCATTGCTTTGCCTGGGATGTTCCACAGTTATGGCAGTTAACAAATATGTTCTGTATCCTGTATCTATTCAATTACAGGTGTTTTTATTTACAGCCAAAAATTATGTGTTATTTCTCTCAGGGGGTCCACTTCTCCACAGATCTGACCTGTCACTTGGCCTGGTAATGCTGCTTGTCTCTATGAAGATAAAAATAAATACTATACTACAGAACATTACTCAAGTAGTTTAGCAGCTTCTGATGGACCTGCAGACACCAAAAAGCCATGATGAACTTTTCACAAAAGGACAAAAGCATTATTATTGTGGTCATGTGTCATTATTTGTTAATTCTTAATCTCATTGAGGGTCTTTATTTGTATTGAGTTTTAATGACACACACACCCACACACACCCACACACACCCACACACACCCACACACACACACACACACACACACACACACACACCCACACACACCCACACACACACACACACCCACACACACCCACACACACCCACACACACCCACACATGCAAAACACCGCACTGAATCGAAATAAAGGAGCTGTATCAAATCCAATTGAATAATTCCTGAAAAGACAAAATGTTTATCTACTGTATGTATGTAGAAAAAAGCCAATAACTGCTATAACAGTGACTACTGCCTGTATCTGTGTCTGCAGGATCACAGACCATATATATGAGTGGACTAAGCTAACCCGTTAGCCGCCGTGTGCCAAACAGGAAGTGCTCCAGGAGGCTCTTCCAGCTCCTTCTCTCCGTTTTTTCCCATTGACTCACATTGAGATCTGATGGCTCCTCTCTCTGTACCTGTTGCTGTGGCCTCGTCACTCACTTAGTCCACTTCTTTTATACGGTCTATGGCCTGGAGACTTATAGCTTTGAAAAACATGCATTCTGAGTGAGGCTGCCTCTCCACAGACCTGACCCCTAGTCTGGTTATGTCACCTGCTTCTCTTCCTGGAGAGAGATCAGTGTGAAAGGCAACAACTCTATGGACACAAGCAGGTGGCACACCCGACTCCAGAGTAGACCAGCCTCCTAATGAAATGTTGATGTGGAGCTGAGTAGATGTGATAAACAATATGTTTGTGGAATTGACTCTTTCTCTTTTTTTTGAGGAAAAGCCTGAATATTTGACAAATAATTTGCACTAAGTGTGTGTAGAAATATGTCCAAAGAAACAAGTCCATTCTGTCTGAAAGGAGTCAAGGAAGCAACTTTCCTAAATGTGGACATTCTCTCCCTTAACAGCAGTATAGTTATAGGCTAAGTTTTCTTTCACTTCTTGATTGTGATAAAACTGTTTGGTAATTATCATAATGTGGCAGTGGACAACAGTTTAGCCATTATTAGAGAGATTCAGAAAGCACTTGCGCTGAATGAGAATAATTCAGAATGCATTAGACATGATTACAGAGAATTAAAAGTGTCAAATTAAATAGTCAACAACTTGTTTTGCTCTTGGGTTTTGTTCTCGTGTTTTGTCCAGCCTTCCAAGCTTCTCTTTTGCAGGTTTGTGAAATGTGATATCCAAAGATATGTTACTATGCAAAGAAAATGCAAAAGCCAGGTCTTAGTTCTCTGGTGTAGGTTTTAAAGTGGTCATAAGAACAATTCTGCAGTCTAACATCTTAATACTTATATATACTTCTACGCACAATATGGACCATCCTTAACTAGCTGCCCTTTTGATTTGTGATGTCACATTCATCTAAATATGTCTTTACCTCTTTAGCACAGGCCGTTATGACTGTATGAAGCTCCCCCTTCCAGGAATGACCTCTCCTCCAAGGTACACATCAGTACATCCCACTTAGCTCCAGCTCTGCATCTGGCCACTTTGCAGTTCCTAATAGTGCACTTTTCTGGACTGAGATGTCAGATGTTTCTCCTCGGATCTACTACAGCTCCTCCAGTTTGGCCATTACTGCCCCAAGTGCACCGATGAGCACGGCACCACTGAGGCCTCCACCTTCTAGGCCTTTTCCAGTTGTGCTCTGAGCCCCTGGGATTTCTCTAGTTTCTTGTGTTTTCATTTTTCCAGATGTTCCAATCATCTGGTATTGTAATGTCCACCACCACGCCTTTCCTCTGCTTGTCCACCACCACAATATCCGGTTGGGTTGTCATCACTATTCTGCCAGTGTTTCCCACCTTGATCCTGGGGTTTCCAGCCCGTACTCTGCACAGATGTTTCTGTACACTATGCCCGCTACTTGGTTATGTCGCTCCATGTCGCTTTCCCTGCAACATCTTACACCCTGCAGTTATGTGCTGGACTGTCTCAGGCACTTCTTAGCACAGCCTACACCCTGGGTCTTGTCTGGTGTGGTAGATCTGGGCCTCTATTGCTCGGGTGCTCAAGGCTCCTGTGCAGCCAGGATGAGCCTCTGTGTCCTTCAAACCAGCCCTCTCCAGCCATTGGTAGGATTTCTCGATATCAGCCACTTCAGTTATGTTCCGGTGGTTCGCCCCATGTAGGGGTTTGTCCTGCCATGATGGTCCCTCCAGCACCTCTTCCTCTGCCCCACTGTCTGAGACATTCTCTGAGCGTCATCAGTCTGGGCCTTGTCACTGATGTACTTGTGGAGGATGTTTCATCCTGGACAGTGGTTCCCACACTCACTAGTCCTCGGCCTTGTTCCTTCCGGCTCGTGTACAGTCTCAGGGTGCTGGACTCGGGATTGAACCCTCCATGCAGGTCTTAACATCCGCGGTCTGTATCTCCACCTTTGGCTAGTGCATGATTCCTACTGGGTATCTGATCACTGTAGCTGTTTATTGGCCTGGATCTTGTTCTCGCCATTGTCTTCTTAGGACTTGCCTTACTTGTTGTAGGTATATGACTGTTGTTACCACTACATGGTAATTACTGAGCATTAGACATATAATGTATTTCTGAAACTTTATAAACCTAAAAAGGTTAGACATAATTAGGGCTGGGCAATATGGACCAAAAATATATCTCAATATCTTTTTTTTATTGAAGTGCAAAGAGGAAGAAGAAATAATACATATTGCCTTCTTTTCATTCAAAAATTAAAAAAAAATCCCTGACTACATAATTGCAGTGATTAATTTAAAACTGATTAATTTAACTGTAAATTAAAAGTAATAATACATATTGCCATACCTCTACTCAAGCTCATCTTTGCATTAACTCTGTTGTAGCCATCAACAAATACCCAAAAAACAAGTTTTACTCTTTTACATTTTAATATTTTAAGGAAGAAACACCAATTTATCCACTGTTTCGGGCTTAAGTGCAGTGCTTTGACAAAACTCTTTCCACTGTCCACAATCCTTTCAGAAGGACTGCTAGTGGCACACAGAGGGATTTTTACTAGAGTGATCAGTGCTGGATAAGCAACCTCATGTTCCTGCCACCATTGTAGTGATGGATCCGTGCTCTGCAGCTCCACGCTCCACGTTTAGTCCTGGTTTAGTCCTGGTTTAGTCCTGGTTTAGTCCTGGTTTAGTCCTGGTTTAGTCCGCGACCGAACTCTAGGCTCCACGGAGGAGCTTGGGGAGACAAAAGAAAGGAGGCGCGGGCGAGCGCAGCACAGAGATGGCAAACAAGCGAAGCGGCGAAATAAGAAGTAAACATAAGCATTAGAGCGATAATGCATCAGTTTTATACAGCGCTTTTCAGGACACTCAAAGACTCTTTACAGAGCATTATTCATTCACTCCAGACCCGGTGGTGTAAACTACTATTGTAGCCACAGCTGCCCTGGGGCAGACTGACGGAAGCGAGGCTGCCAATCTGCACCATCGGCCCCTCCGACCACCACCACCACCATTCACACACCACTTTCATACTAGGCAATGTGGGTGATGTGCCTTGCCTAAGGACACTACGACAGTCTATGCCCCCCTGTGGCACCTGGAATTCCCTGTGGTCTCCCATCCAAGTACTAACCAGGCCCGGTCCTGCTGAGCTTCTGAGATCTGCCGGGATCAGGCTCTGACGAGCCGGTATGGCCACGATATAGCACAATATAGCGATATGTCAGAATTCATATCGAGTTTTAAAAATATCTCAATATATTTTAAATATTGAGATATCACCCACCCCTAAACATAATTAAGCCAAAATTTAGATTTTCAATATGTTCTCTGGACTAAAAATGATAGTTTCACAGACATGCACAATGGGTAATTAACAATAACTGTTCTACTGTAAGCAGATCCAATGTATTATTTTGTTTAGTGTGTCTACAAAGGACTGGACTAGAGTCAGAGGCTTGGTGACATTAGGCTTTGATCTGAGTGGAAGTCCCTGTCCACCTGGATCATTCAGAGTCAAGTTTGCAGAACATTTCACTTCATAAAACAGCCTAGAACAAGCCCGCAGGCGTGTTTTGCCTCTTGTCTTCACCACCTCACAGTACTTGACCTGTCTCTCAGCCTCAACAGCACGGTGCTCTCCAGTTTATTCTGCCAGTCAAAGCTGCTGCTGCGTCAGTCATGTGAGTGGGGAGGGGGAGGCGCAGGCGGGGAGGAAAGAGGAAAGACGTTTAGGTTCTCTAACAGCCCCCTATGGTGTGTACACCGGTGCACTGGTGAGATAAGCCCGGGCATGGACAGACACAGAGCTCATTTCCATAATTCTCATACTCTGTGGAGAGATGGACACATGTCAGAGGGAGAAGCTGTGTGCAGTGGTTCGGAGGGGGGACAGGGGGCGGTATTCAAAGCAGCAGCCTCTTCAATGACAGGGTCAGTGCGGGGGTTGCAGGAAGATATTTGAAATGGACAAATGTTGGAATTGGACATTTCAGGAGGACTCCACTCTGAAAGTCACTGAGCCATATGATATCTATAACCCTTTGTCAAATAACCAGGTTAAAGGTGTAATTTGAACTGAATATTTAGAGTAACAAACATGATCCTCTTCATAATGTATTAGAGCAGAGGTTTTCAACTGGTGAGGCACACTTCCCCTGAGGGGCACCAACACACATACAACATGTGTACACATCTGCAGCAGTACTGATATTGGTAATTGTGCATGTGTGTATATGTAAAATGCATTGTTTTCTGACTCCATCTAAACAGAAATCAGCAGTGAGGGAGGAGCCAGGACCCAGCAAAAAACAAAGGAAATATGATCCTGATTATTTAAAATTCGGTTTCAGCTGGTCAGGTTCTGAGACTGCACCTCTGCCACAGCATCATGTATCCAGTGGGAACAGCTGTGGTTCAGAACGGGCTCAGAGGAGCTGGAGCGGGGAGTGGTTCAGTGCTGCGGCCTGAGAAGTGTTTTCCCCAGGATTAAGCAAGTGAGAGGAGGATGGAGCGCTCCAAACAACTGAACAATGAACCAAACACATGATTACATGATACAGAGTTTGCATGTTCTCCCCGTGTCTGGATGGGTTTCCTCTGGGCACTCCGGTTTCCCCCATCAACTCAGAACATGCAGCATCCCTATGAACTTATATCAAGGACCATGACGTCCACCCTCCTGTGGGCTCCACTCACAGAGGGGTTCATGGGGGGGTCAGGTGCACAGAGGACTGGGCAGCTGCCCCCGCGACCCTGCCGGATAAAGCAGAAGAAGATGGATGGATGTATCTATGAGTCTCACAGCTGTGATCAGAGCCTTTATCTTCACATGACCTCGGTACAATAATGAACTATGGTTATGGTTATTTATACTCCAGCTTAAACTATAGGGTTTCTTGAAAGTTGTGATGTCAGCTTGAACCCTGTTTTCCTGCAGGGTTTGATCGTAGAGTAGAAGAATTGAGCCAAGTGCTACGCTGCCCTCTTCACAACGCAGGACTGATTGGGGTCACAAACAAACTTAACCCTGGCCTTAAACTTGAACTCAAAGTACACAAACATAATGCACTGTGGGAAAAAGCCTTAGTAACTTAAGAGGATAAATGCAGCACAGTTAGTCTCTTTTGTCTGCTGCCTTTCTCGCATTACCACCATTATGTGAAATGCTCTGCTCCAGATTCTCTAATAGCTGCACACGACTATCTATGTGTGTATAAATGAATGAACTGAATAGGTTTAAAGGTTCTATATATATTTGAACAGAATTTGTCTTGCCCCTGTACTGTCTGCATCGAATCCTATGTAACCAGGTGTCCACTAGATTTTCTTACCCCTGAGTGTCCTCGAACGCATCAACCTGTACGTCGCTGTGTGTAGTGCAGAGCATAACTGATTACAGAGTAGAAATAGATGCCCACACCATATGAGAGTATTCAGGGTTTTCTGCTCATGCCGTTACGTGGCACATGTAAGTAAAACCTTAAAGCCCTAATGCTTTGTTAACTGGTTAAAAGTGGCCATACTGTCTTGTCAAAGCCTGATCCCGTCAGATCTCAGAAGCTCAGCAGGGCCGGGCCTGGTTAGTACTTGGATGGGAGACCACAGGGAATTCCAGGTGCCACAGGGGGGCGCCAGTGGCAAAAAAAAAAACTGTCGTTGTGTCCTTAGGCAAGGCACATCACCCACATTGCCTAGTATGAAAGTGATGTGTGCAGGGCAGGACTCCCTTGAAAAAGAGATTAGTGTCTCAATGGGACTTTCCTGGGTAAATAAAAGGTAAAAAAAAGTGCTGTGTGGAGTCAGCAGGTAGATCTTTATGTGCTCCGAGCCCCATGTAGGGCGCCCTGGTCTTCTGAATACCCAGTAAATGGTTTGTGTTCATTGTATACCTGGGGTGGTAGTTGGTAATGTCCTACCCGAAGTGAACTGATTGTAAATATAGGGTTTAATTATTTGGTTTGGTTTTCATTCATATCTGGTTTGATATTACTAACTTTGATTTGTGTGTTTAGTTAGGGGTGGGTTAAATCCTGCATCTACAAGGGTTAATTTATTAGTATTTATTCATGTACCCCCCCAAAAAAAGGATGAAATAATTTTTAAATGTCTAAAATATTAAACAAAGAGGTCACTTTTTTATATCACGTTGCCCTTGTTCTATATTATGCCAGAACGGATTGTGGGAGCAATTAATAAGGGGGTCCTACCCACTCAGTTACACATAAATCAGAGAATCAGAGGCTGCACTGTTAGCATGCTAGTTGTTGTTAGCTTTACAATGATGCCAAAACTACACGTTGGTCTCTAAAAGTGGTGAAATGTACTTAGAAACTATGACTACAAGTCCCGCAAATCATTAAAAGCAATGCACCTGCCACCCTGACCTCTGCACCTGCCACCCTGACCTCTGCACCTGCCACCCTGACCTCTGCACCCAGCCACCCTGACCTCTGCACCTGCCACACTGACCTCTGCACCTGCCACCCTGACCTCTGCACCTGCCACCCTGACCTCTGACCTCTGCACCTGCCACCCTGACCTCTGCACCTGCCACCCTGACCTCTGCACCTGCCACACTGACCTCTGCACCCAGCCACACTGACCTCTGCACCTGCCACCCTGACCTCTGCACCTGCCACCCTGACCTCTGCACCTGCCACCCTGACCTCTGCACCTGCCACACTGACCTCTGGACCTGCCACACTGACCTCTGCACCTGCCACCCTGACCTCTGACCTCTGCACCTGCCTCCCTGACCTCTGCACCTGCCACCCTGACCTCTGCACCTGCCACCCTGACCTCTGCACCTGCCACCCTGACCTCTGATCTCTGCACCTGCCACACTGACCTCTGCACCTGCCACCCTGACCTCTGCACCTGCCACACTGACCTCTGCACCCAGCCACACTGACCTCTGCACCTGCCACACTGACCTATCATCTCTGCACCTGCCACACTGACCTCTGCACCTGCCACCCTGACCTCTGCACCTGCCACACTGACCTCTGGACCTGCCACCCTGACCTCTGCACCTGCCACCCTGACCTCTGCACCTGCCACCCTGACCTCTGCACCTGCCTCCCTGACCTCTGCACCTGCCACCCTGACCTCTGCACCTGCCACCCTGACCTCTGCACCTGCCACCCTGACCTCTGCACCTGCCACACTGACCTCTGACCTCTGCACCTGCCACCCTGACCTCTGCACCTGCCACCCTGACCTCTGCACCTGCCACCCTGACCTCTGATCTCTGCACCTGCCACCCTGATCTCTGCACCTGCCACACTGACCTCTGACCTCTGAAATGCATGGGAGGGACTGCCATGGTCTGTGTGCACACAAGATGGCGCTCTGACAGGAGGTGCTGAAACAGGTAACAGCACAGGACTCGGAGCAGCCGGTCATCCGTCACTGTGGTAACTGCAGCCGACAGCTCCACACAGGTGAACATCCATGGAGTCTGTCAAACCTGTAAACCAGTATTAACCCTGTTTCTCCAAAGTGACCACCCTCACCCACCACTCCAAACACAGACACTTTTCATTTAGGAGGAACTCTAAACCGCTGCCTGTCCCATCAGCCATCAGCTTACTCAGTTTAAAGGGTCCATTATCATGCTCTCACAATACTTACATTTCAAACTGGATTTTGATAGAAAGGAACTGGCTCGATACTCAACACTAATTCAGATACCACAATGATAATAAAAAGACAATCTGTAAATACAATTTTGTTGAAAACATCAACATAAATCCTGGTACTTTCTTTTCTATGCCCATGTGGTCTTATATGTGTGTAATCCTCAGTGGTGCAGGTAGGTTCCACAGTGCTCCTTGGGCATATACTAGTTTATGTGCTCTTCTGCTTGTTCTGATACAGCTCCAGATCATTCCAAAGCTGTTTAGGAGGTTCATTTGTGTGAATGACTTTTTTTTTTTTATTTTGCTGTCACCAGGTGTACAAACATATGACATTGCAATTACATATCACAGGTATAGTGCATTTACATACATTAGACAGCAGAGAAAAAGGGAAGAGGGTATAGATGTATGTATATGGGTGTGTATGTGTGTATGTATGTGTGTGTGGATGTGGGTGTGGGTGTAACATTGTGGGTCGTATGAAGGACAGTTAGATAATTAGAGAGAAGCAGGTTCAAAGGGTGATTGGCAGTCAGAGTAGAACAATAATAATAAAAAAAAATAAAATAGAATAAGTAAATAAATAATAACAATAATGACAATGATAACAATAATAATAATAATGATAATAATAATAATAATAATAATAATAATAATAATAATAATAATAACAATAATAATAATAATGATAATAATAATAATAATAATAATAATAATAATAATAATAATAATAATAATAATAATAATAATAATAATAATAATAATAATAATAATAATAATAATAATAATAATAATAATAATAATAATAATAATAATTAATAATAATAATAATAATTAATAATAATAATAATAATAATAATTATTAATAATAATAAAAAAAATTATTAATATAATTAGTAATAAAATAAATAATAATAATAAAAATATTAATAATAATAATAATAATTAATAATATTAATAAAAATAAAAAAATTAATAATATTAATAATAAGAATAATAATAATAATAATAGTAATAGTAATAATAATAATAATAATAATAATTAATAATAATAATAATAATAATAATAATAATAATAATAATAATAATAATAATAATAATAATTATAATAATAATAATAATAATAATAATAATAATAATAATAATAATAATAATAATAATTAATAATAATAATAATAATAATAATAATAATAATAATAATAATTAATAATAATAATAATAATAATAATAATAATAATAATAATAATAATAATAATATACAAATTCTAACTATTTGATATGTTCCTACCACAGAGATATGAGTGTATTTGTGTGATTAGTAGTGGAGTATTATGGAAGCCAGAGAGTGGAGAGTGGAGATATGGTGGGGCTCTGCTCTGAATGTGATGGGTTATATTCTAAGGAGAAATGGTCCGCAATGAAGTTTTTCCATGTGTTAATGTGTATTTTTTTCCGGCTTTTCCAATTAACTAATATGACTTTCTTGGCGATAGTTAGCGACACAAGTAGATGTTTTGTATTGTATTGGTTGAGAGTGGTTGTGGAAGTATCACCAAGAATGCACAGAGAGGGCGACAATGGGATGTGGCAGCCAAATATTATGGAAAGTGATTGAGTGATGGTTTGCCAGAATGTATATACGGGAGTGCAGTGCCAAAATGCGTGTAGGTAGTTGTCCCTTTCCCCTTGTGTGCAGTGTGAACATATGTCTGTTGTGAAACCCATTTTTGATAGTTTGTAACCTGTATAGTGGTATCTATGGAGAGTCTTGAACTGTATCAGCTGTAAGTTGGAGTTTGTGGTCATTGAATAAATGTTTTTGCAGATTTCGGTCCAGAAATTGGCATTGTGTGAATGACTTTTTAGTATTGATACCTGCTCAAATGTGTATCTAGTTTGCAGTGGTCCAAAATGATTCTTCATTTACTTTCATTTGGAGCATCCTAATTATTCACGCCGTTTATAATCACTTTTCACAAGTTTCAGAGGACAGAACAGAGTTTGACATCACATTAATACTAACAACTAACATGCTAACGATGCACTTTCTGAATCTCAGACAATAAAACACTTCATAATTAGATGCAGACAGCAAGCAGCAAATTATTATTATCTGAAGAGCTTCTCTGAAGAGCTTCTCTAAAATAAATTTCAGTCCATCCTCTTGTGAAGAGCTGAAAACACACTGTTCCACCATCTGATGGAATCAAGTGCTCCATAAACTTCCATAAACTTTTATTATTTATTATAATATAATTTGCAATGGAGATTGAGCAATGATGTCTTGAATAGAGAATAAGATGACTCAAACATGCATGAATCACTCTAAATACAACTTAGAGACAGTAAATGAGAAGAGAAACGTCTGCACTGTTGCACTTTGTAAATATTCTAGTACATTCTGCCTGTGAGCAGGATCACCTCTCCTCAGATCTGACCTGTAACTTTTCCAAAAACCCCATAGCCTAAATAACAAAAAGGCTCTATTATAATTCAAAAAGTTTCACCTGTATAACCCTGAGAATAGCTGGAGTGGAGGAGGAAAATGGTCACCCTGACAGGAAGTGTGTGACAGCGGGCCACACTGCAGGTAACAGGGAGCAGGACGATGTCATCCATCACCGTGGCAACTGTGCCTGTCAGCCCCCACCTGTCAGCCCCCACCTGTCAGCCCCCCACCTGTCAGCCCCCACCCCGCACAGAGGGGAGGGGCAGATGGTACGGGACAGTCCTGTACCACTATGGGACACTGGTCACCAAGTCACACACTGGAGAAAGAACAGTATACTGTATATATTTGGATGAAGGGCATTGATTATTTTCTTATTAGTGAAAAAAGGAAACTATTTTGTTCTTATTTCTCAATATCCATCCATCCATCTTCATCATTCCGCTTTGTCTGGCTGGGTGGCGGGGGCAGCTGCCCAATCCTCTGTGCACCTGACCCCCCCATGAACCCCTCTGTGAGTGATGAGCCCACAGGAGGTGGTGAGACCAGATTTAGAAATAACACACAAAAAAGTGAAACATTATAAACCTACAGCATCAGGTTCTGACTCATTTTTGATAACTTAGGCCACGTTCAGACTGCAGCCTGAAGTGACCCAAAGCACCTATGTGACCTGTATCTAATGACAAACTGAACGACACAGATCTGATTTTGTCAAATGTCACCCAGGCCATTTGGATTTGTGCTCCTAAAACGGAAACATATCTGATCTTTTGCCATGCGACTTCAGTCTGAACAGCCGAGTTGCATTCAGCTGACCTACATGCGACCTACATGCGACCTACATGCGACCTACATGCGACCTACATGTGACCTACATGCGACCTACATGTGACCTACATGTCATCAAGAGTGTAGGTCAAGAGTTTGGCTGTTGTGCTGTAACAAGCTCCTGTTGTGAGCCAGTACAGCCCAACACCGACACATTTGCTCACTGAAATATATATATATATATAGATATATATATATATATATATATAGATATACTGTATATATAATCATTAATGTAAATAAATAAAAGTGTATAAAGTTCTATGACCGTAATTTTGTTTCATATTTTTGTGGGAGAGGTGTCTTCAAAAGCCTTTTTGGCTTCTACCACTCCCTGCACATCTGTCCTTATGTGTCTTGTCCATTTTTTTTTCATATTGTAATTTATATGTTTTTATAAATTTCTTTTAATGCTATTTTTAAATATGTGCGAAATAGATAAATCAATCAATCAATAAATAAAATGAACACTGCAGATCACAGACAAGTCGCATTTAATTTGAAATGTGAACGACCTTGCCAAATAATTGGATTTCACACAAAAAATCTGAATTGAGTATTAAGTCCTGTAGTCTGAACGTCGCTTTAATAACACCTCTGACCTACTGAACTACTCCCTAAAACTAATAAAACTTATATCATAAAAAACCCAGCTCTGAGCTGTTGTTCTAAACTCAGGGAGGAGAGTATCACAGCAGGACTCATATCTGTATCACTATTGAATACGCTGGACTTATTTTCTCTGCTAAAGTGTCGCTCTGCTGCTTTGTACAGATCCACAAGCTGCTGCCACATGTAAACAAACAGCACTGTGACATCATCACCCAGCAGGCACTGGGGCAACTGGGGCGGCGCAAACACATCTGCACAAAGCCTATCCACTTTTCTATGTGGATAAGAGTATTAAAATGATGATTCAAGGGACAAAAATATGTGATTAATTTACGATTAATCGCAAGTTAACTATGACATTCATGACATTAATCGCGATTAAATATTTTCATTGATTGACAGAACTCATCCTCACAGCCTCACTCTTACTCTGCTCTGATGTTTCAGTTGGTGACAAAAGTGCTGCCTCTGAAAGGTCTCGGGAGGGTTTCTTCTGGAAGGTCTTCTGCCACATTCACTGCTGCCTGTGGTGTGAGGCCTGTAGCATCTCACATGTTCAGAGCTCCTTCGCTCACTTCATGGATACAGGAAAAACAAACAAGAAAGAATGGATTTAAACAGCACATTTCCAGGAGCCTGTTATCAGTGGTGCTGTTTGGGAGTTTGATTTTTAATGAAAAGGTGAGAGTAACTACATGAAAAAAGCTGTTGGCTAATGTTAGCTAGCTTGAGACTGTAATGTTATTTGATTCCGTAACAGAGCTTCAAACAGAACCTCTGCAAAGAAAAGCTTTCAGTATTCAAAATTTGGAAATAGACCAGGAATATATTAGGGATAAAGTTATTACGATTTTCCCCTGTGTAGTTAATGAAAATGTACAGTCCAGATATACTGCATAAACTCCTGAGGTTAAAATAAGTCCCCTGTATCCTGTCTGCATCTGATTATAACACATTTTACAAAAGTGCTTATAAAGTCATCATGGTGAATAATTAAGATCTTCAGAAACATGAGGTTTCATAACTTTGGACCACAGGAAACAGTTTCAAATGAATGAGTTCTGTTTTTTCTGTTTATTACAGTGGTAAAAGTACAGCGCCTTTAACAGGACATTCCTTCACACATGGGGAGCATTAGTGTCATTTGTTATAAAAACCTAGTGTCTGTATAAAATACATTTTTCTAAAAATTGAATTCAACATTTTTACTGTGCACTGCACCATGTTGGGCTTAAGTGTGCCCTCCTGATGCCCTCCTGATGCCCGCCTGATGCCCGCCTGCCCCCCGTCCACTGGAGAAGATGGAGGCAGCACATCCATCATACGCCCCTCTGGCCTGTGGGACGTCCCGACAGCAGCAGACATGTGTGCGTGTGTGTGTGTGTGCGTGTGTGTGTGTGTACGTGTGTGTGTGTGCGTGTGTGTGTACGTGTGTGTGTGTGTGTGTGAGTGTGTGTGTGTGTGTGTGTGTGTGTGTGTGTGTGTGTGTGTGTGAGTGTGTGTGTGTGTGTGTGTGAGTGTGTGTGTGTGTGAGTGTGTGTGTGTGAGTGTGTGTGTGTGTGTGTGTGTGTGTGTGCGTGCGTGCGTGCGTGTGTGTGTGTGTGTGTGTGTGAGTGTGTGTGCGTGTGTGTGTGAGTGTGTGTGTGTGTGAGTGTGTGCGTGTGTGTGTGAGTGTGTGAGTGTGTGTGCGTGTGTGTGTGAGTGTGTGTGTGTGTGTGTGTGTGTGAGTGTGTGTGTGTGTGTGTGTGTGTGTGTGTGTGTGTGTGTGTGTGTGTGTGTGTGTGTGTGTGTGTGTGAGTGTGTGTGTGTGTGTGTGTGAGTGTGTGTGTGTGTGTGTGTGTGTGTGTGTGTGTGAGTGTGTGTGTGAGTGTGTGTGCGTGTGTGTGTGAGTGTGTGTGTGTGTGTGTGTGTGAGTGTGAGTGTGTGTGCGTGTGTGTGTGAGTGTGTGTGTGTGTGTGTGTGTGTGTGTGTGTGTGTGTGTGTGTCTGTGTGTGTGTGTGTGTGTGTGTGTGTGTGTGTGTGTGTGTGTGTGTGTGTGTGTGTGTGTGTGTGTGTGTGTGTGTGTGTGCAGGGTGTTTGGCACAGGCCCTGTACAGTCTGTCCTCTGCGTGAGTCCCATTAGTGGGAGACAGAGGAAGGTCGGCTGGAGTGAGATCTGCCTGTAGTTTAACCAAACTTATTTAAAGTGGATCTGTTCTCAGAGTTGTTCATGTCGTGGTGTTTTTCGAGTGAACAGCTCTTTTTACCTTTTGTCCTGTAGGGATCAGCGATTCCAGGGCTCAATTCATCCAAATGATGACGACACAGTGGAGCACTTCCTGTTACCACATGACATCACAAGGTGGCGCAGAGTGTTTTGGGTTGAAGAAAAGAACTGTGTGTTACACATGTGAATGAACCAAAACAACTGTGGATACAACATTAGCACATAATGTAGGACCTTTAAGAATGATGACTGGCTAAAGACAAAGGATCAAGAGAAAAGGAACCGAACTCACATGTTGATGTATTGGACTCAAACCAACTAAAATATAATGTCCCAGTTTAGCCACTGAGATGTAAGAGGTGATGTGGATGAGACCATTTATCTACAGAGTCCAGACGAATAAGGAAAGTCTCTCAGTTGGTCCAAACATTTAGAAAATGTTCCATGTTACGTATTAACCTTTATTTAATAAGGTGTGGAATATAAACATTGTAAAATTACAACATTACGAGCAACATTAGAACAAGACATTTCTGTAAAACCAAGCAAGAAATCCTCAGAGGAGCAGAGTGGTTTCAGCTCAGTTTATTGAGTGTTCCAAGCAGAAAGCAGCAGAACTCAAGGCCAGATCAGTCCGCTGTGGAGGGACCAGCACATGATAAATGTGCCCGATCAGAGGCACATGTGGACCCCTTTAACACCAGCTGGGCCATGCTGCCAACCACTGCTGCTCATGTTTGACCCTCACCCCACTGTTCATATAACACTGCACTTTTCTTCAGTTACACTCCAGACAGAGCCAAAATAACTGAACCTGCAATTAAATCAAACTTTATTCACAAAGTGCTTTTCACACATATCTGTAATACAAAACAATTCTCCACCCGACTCCCATCACCGTATATCCACAGTATGTGCATTAATGCAGAACTAACTAACGTTTTGTACTTCAGTGCACATCTGTGTAAATCTCTGTGATTTTCAGGGTGTTTGAAGCATCTGTTGTGTCTTTGTCAGTCTCTGTGTAAAGCAGCCCTCCTCTGTGTGTAAAAGCTCATTCGTTCTCTGTGTAAAGCAGCCCTCCTCTGTGTGTAAAAACTCTGTCAGTCTCTGTCAGTCTCTGTGTGTAAAGCAGCCCTCGTGTGTAGCTCTGTCACTGTGTAAAGCAGCCCTCCTCTGTGTGTAAAGCAGCCCTCCTCTGTGTGTAAAAGCTCTGTCAGTCTCTGTGTAAAGCAGCCCTCCTCTGTGTGTAAAAGCTCTGTCACTGTGTGTAAAGCAGCCCTCCTCTGTGTGTAAAAGCTCTGTCAGTCTCTGTGTAAAGCAGCCCTCCTCTGTGTGTAAAAGCTCTGTCAGTCTCTGTGTAAAGCAGCCCTCCTCTGTGTGTAAAAGCTCTGTCAGTCTCTGTGTAAAGCAGCCCTCCTCTGTGTGTAAAAGCTCTGTCAGTCTCTGTGTAAAGCAGCCCTCCTCTGTGTGTAAAAGCTCTGTCAGTCTCTGTGTAAAGCAGCCCTCCTCTGTGTGTAAAAGCTCTGTCAGTCTCTGTGTAAAGCAGCCCTCCTCTGTGTGTAAAAGCTCTGTCAGTCTCTGTGTAAAGCAGCCCTCCTCTGTGTGTAAAAGCTCTGTCAGTCTCTGTGTAAAGCAGCCCTCCTCTGTGTGTAAAAGCTCTGTCAGTCTCTGTGTAAAGCAGCCCTCCTCTGTGTGTAAAAGCTCTGTCAGTCTCTGTGTAAAGCAGCCCTCCTCTGTGTGTAAAAGCTCTGTCAGTCTCTGTGTAAAGCAGCCCTCCTCTGTGTGTAAAAGCTCTGTCAGTCTCTGTGTAAAGCAGCCCTCCTCTGTGTGTAAAAGCTCTGTCAGTCTCTGTGTAAAGCAGCCCTCCTCTGTGTGTAAAAGCTCATTCGTTCTCTGTGTAAAGCAGCCCTCCTCTGTGTGTAAAAGCTCTGTCAGTCTCTGTGTAAAGCAGCCCTCCTCTGTGTGTAAAAGCTCTGTCAGTCTCTGTGTAAAGCAGCCCTCCTCTGTGTGTAAAAGCTCTGTCAGTCTCTGTGTAAAGCAGCCCTCCTCTGTGTGTAAAAGCTCTGTCACTCTCTGTGTAAAGCAGCCCTCCTCTGTGTGTAAAAGCTCTGTCAGTCTCTGTGTAAAGCAGCCCTCCTCTGTGTGTAAAAGCTCTGTCAGTCTCTGTGTAAAGCAGCCCTCCTCTGTGTGTAAAAGCTCTGTCACTCTCTGTGTAAAGCAGCCCTCCTCTGTGTGTAAAAGCTGTGTTGGTCTCTGTGTGTGACACCAGCATTGCAATATGGCAGACACATGGGAAACCCTGGCTCTCTTTTTAATTTTGACACTGTTATTTGCTTTTAATGTGATAATTTTTGTCTTATTTCAATAAAAAAGGACAAGAAAAGAAATAAAATAGTGCATTTCTGAGAGTGTATTTGCATAACAGAGTTGCAGGGGGAGCTGTATTGTTGAAAGTTGCATATTGTTGCATATTGTTGAAAGGCCTGTCATGATAACACATTTTGAAGTGCAATATAAGCTCTATTTACGCTTAGATCACAAATCAGGAAGACATTTGGAAACATGCGATGACAACTTCCTTTGGGCTCTGTTCACGGTGGTAAGTCTGAAAAAATGTAAGAAAAATGAGAACGTGTTTTGCCCAGTTTTCTTCATCTCCAGGTCGTTGCAGCATTCCGTTACATTCAGCGAATCAACAATTCCAACCATCCCTCAGTCTTCAAAATTTCACTGATGCACAACTCTCTCTCACACTGGGCACATGTGATTAGAAGAGACGAGGACGCCAAATTCCAAATGATTCCAAACAGCACATATGTGTGCTGGCTTCATTTTACCAACATCACATGTCTCCAAACATCTTCCTGTTTTATGACATAAGCATGAATAGAGCCTATATTGCTGAAGGGACTATAGATGATAAATGATAATACAGACACCAAAATTAAATTGATCTTATATATTTTATCATAGTATAAAAAAGAAAAAAAATGACAAAGAAAAAGGATATGTGATAAATATTGACCCCCCGAAATTGTTGTTCCATCTATCAAAAATGGAATATAGTATTTATCAAGACAGATCTGCTTTAAATCATGTGGCGTAAGATGACTAGAGAAGATTTACTGCACATAATTCTTCATAAAATATGAGTGCTGTCATATCAATAGCACATCTGTTGCTCCACTGTCCACATGTTACAGTCTCCTCTTCATGCCTCTCCTGACAGGGAAACGATCAGACTCTCTCCCCGTCTGTGTGCTTATAAATCTCAGTATTCACCATAAATCATCTGACATGCCTCTCTAGACCAGTCACTTCTAATCAGGCGTTTACAGCTGTGGCCGGGGCTGAGCGTTCATTTTAATATCTCATCAGAAGCATAATTACGAGTGAATAGCGTCCTCACTGTTAGAGGATTAACAGAGCACAAACAAGGCATTAACACGAGTGAGCAAACAAACAGCAGCTATTATCATATTAAACTCACCAGGCTCTGAAAAGACCAGTGCATGAATCCAGAAAAGGAGCTGTTCTGCTGTGCTAAGTGCTGTCACAGTCAACAGGCTTCATATCAGGCCGTTGTTCATAAGAGACGTGGTTCAAGACAACAAAAACAACAACACAACTGAAAAGAAAATGACGACAAATCAAACTGCATTCGAGAATTTGATCTAATCATTTCAGGTTATGGGTCAATGGGCGGAGTTGGGTTATATTGTAAATATGCTAAATACACCGGGTTGTAAATATACCGTGTAACTTAATGGATTCCATGAAAAAGAAAGTGAAAACCGTGCTTCAGTACTTTCTCTCTGGGCATACAGTCAGGACATGTTTTGTCAGTGCAATAAAAAACAATACATCAACAAAAAATCTTCATTTAATTATTTTTGGTTACAAAGTTTTAAACCATATTTACTTCATTTAACTGTACCCAGTTTTTCCCCATGTATTTGATTAAATAATTGTCTTGCACAGTACAGATTTATTGTATAACTCCCTCTTGTGCACAGTCTGCATCTAATTATACTGCATTTTACCTTCCAGTTATCAGGAAGTGCACTGTTAGCACTGTTAGCACTGTTAGCTAGGTGTTTACTGTGATGGCTCCACTCCCGTCTCCAAAAGTCATGAAAAGTGCTGATCTGAATAATCTGAAGAAAGACTTTGAACCGTTCCAAACACATGGGCGCAGCGCCTTTAACGGAGTCTGTTTCTGCTAAAATGTCACACGAGGCTCTGAAAACAAAAGCCAACACAAATAAGGAAAGGATTTTGTTTAAAAAGACATATCATGCTTGTGTGTGTTTTATAGTTATAATCTGTGACACCCACAGATCATTATCTTATAATGCGGCCGTGGCGGCTGGTGATAAAAAGATGTTTTACAGGCAATTACTAATATTCCATCCATCCATCTTCTCCCGCTTAATCCAGCTGGGTCGTGGTCCTCATAGCACCTGACCCCCCCCATGAACCCCTCTGCAGGTGGTGAGCCCACAGGAGGACTAATATTAATACTAATATTATTTTTATTTTATTATTTTAATTAGCCTTTAACCAGGTAAAGACCCATTGAGGTCCAGATCTTATTTATAAGGGGGAACTGGCCAAGTGGTCAGCAGCACAAAACAACAATCACTTAAGAAAATATTAAGAAAATATTTCCAAAGTGCAGTAGCTGTAACAAGATAAATTGCAGTAGTTGTAAACACTAAATGATAATATGCAATAATATCTGTTACAAAGAGCACTTTACAACTTTACATTCCAATATATGTAAGATATTTCTAAGACACTGTGACAAGAAGCTCTCACTCAGGCTGAACTCTGTGAACTCCCACAATGTCAGTCACAAGTTCTGCAATAGCCTGTACAGTGACTATAGGTTTATTTACAGGGCACAGATTATTCTCAATATGTCTGGGACATACTGTACATGTGGATGTGCCATTATTTTGACTCATAAATGCTGAATGAGTCCATTTTGGACCAACAAAATCGGACCAGAGGTAAGAAGTGTGTGTGTTGGGTTAGTTTACTTTAGGATTAACAATGGAGCGTCACATTTGAACATAATATGAAGTCTGTTCCGGAGAAAATCACACGTTAAGTTTCAAACAAGCACAGTATAGCACAGCTGTATTTACCAACAAATAGCTCGGTAAGTTCTGTTTTTGTTGATTTACTCCCTGTATTGTTCATCTGGAGTTTTGTGGGTGTCTCAGTGAATGAAGGAGTCCCGCCAGCGTTAGCTTCACCAGCGTTAGCTTCACCAGCATTAGCTTCATGTGTTGTCCAAACGTATTGGTGTTCGAGTAATCCTTATTTCCTCATAAGTCATAAGTTTATATCCCAGTTCTTAAAGCCAGTGCAGACTGTCCTGTCGTGTTTAATAAAAGGAATCAGATACACTTGTGAGTGATGCTACATGATGCTACATGATGCTACATGATGCTACATGATGCTACATGATGCTACATGATGCTACATGATGCTACATGATGCAGGATTAAACATCCCCATTATGGAGAAGAAACAACTGGTGTCCAAAGGAAGCTGATGTAGCCGTAAACACCATAAAAACAAAGAACCACAGAGTTGTCGGTTGGATCACTACACATCATGCGGGCAGCAGATTTTTTTTTTTCCTGCTCTATCAAAATGTCTATGTGGCGCTGCTGAATCCTACGTTTATCACAGATTAAGAAAATAACCAAGCAAAGTGTGTGGCACAGTGGGCGTGTGCCGGTCACAGTGGGCGAGTGCCGGTCACAGTGGGCGTGTGCCGGTCACAGTGGGCGTGTGCCGGTCACAGTGGGCGTGTGCCGGTCACAGTGGGCGTGTGCTGGTCACAGTGGGTGTGTGCCGGTCACAGTGGGCGTGTGCCGGTGTGGTGATAATGGGCATAGTTCAGAGCAATGACGTCTTGAACACAGGAGAATAAAGATCACTCAAACATGCACGACTCATTCTAAATAGTGAAAAGCTCTGAAGAGTTAATTTTGCCAAATAGATCTGCTTTTATACTAACTAGAATTGATCAAATTAGAGAAAGTCTGTGTTACAGATGTTCTTTTGCTTTAAGTCAACTCATAAATCACTTTGCCTTCAAATACAGTTAACGTCTCCTCACAGATGAAACCAGTGAGTGAAGATCATGGAGTTATTCTGACTGTCTCTGTCTCAAAGGAAACAGATGGGCTTTGTTCCCATTTCAATAAACAGCAATCCAAACAACACCGCACACTTATTTCTGTTGTCAAGAGCAATTTGAGGCACTTAGGCAATCAAATCTGACATTTACCTGCTGCACCGTCGCCATAACAACCCACAGCGCATCCTCCGTGTACCAGGCAGTGCTCAACAAGGACGCTGTTTTTCACTCATCTTTTTTATAGAAATGTGACATCATTTTATTTGACGTAAACTTGTCCCGCTGGTGTAGAGCTGGTTTTCTCGTGTCATTCTCAGGTAGTTTAGGTGCTCATGCAGTTTGGAGGTTTCTGGGGATCAGCACCAACAGAACAGAGTCTGTAAAAGTGCATATGACAGATAAAAAGACAGACAACACTTTTCGATTAAAACATAGTTCACATTATATTTAAAGGGCCCACGTTCCGCTGCATTCTGATCTATGTTATAATGTTTCCTCAACAAACAGACCTGCAGTTGTGTTTTGTTTCATTCATATGGGGCGCCAAGTGTAACACACTTAATTTCGTGGACGAAATGCCTTTCATGCCACGAAATGGATAAAAAGGTCACGAAATCCTAAATCATCACGATGCCTTTTGTCCATGAAATGTGCAAATCAGTTGCCATTGTGTCCACGAAATGTTAAAGGGAGCACGTCATTTCGTGGACAAAATACAAAACAGGTTATTCATTACGTGTACTAAATTTACTGCTGACTTTTCCTTTTGTGGACATAAGGCTGGATTCACTACTTATTTTCATGGACGAAATGAATTTATATTTGACAAAAGTAATGTTGTCCACAAAATGAATGACATTTATGCTTATGTGCCACTAAATGCATAACGTTTTCTTTTCGTGGGCCTGCAGATACCTTTCGTCCACGAAATGTATTTTGTGATTCAGGAAATGCATTTCGTGATTTAGGACATGGGTTTTGTGGACGAAATGCATTTTTTAAATCACGAAATGCATTTCGTGACTCACAACATGCATTTCGTCCACGAAATGCATTTCGTAATTCACAAAAAGCATTTCGTGATTTAGAAAATGCATTTCGTCCACAAAAAACATTTCGTCAATCACGAAATGCATTTTGTGGACGAAAGTCATCTGCAGACTCATGAAATCCATTTTGTCAATCACGAAATGCATTTCGTCCACGAAATTAAGTGTGTTACACTTAGCGCCCCATACATTCACACATACACTGTATACTCTGCTCCAAATGACTGGAATCATTTACAGCAAACTGTTAAACTTTCTTCCTCTGTGTTAATTGTTCTTTTTATAATGTATGAATTTTGTATTGTATTGTACATGTTTTAAATTATTATTATTTTGCCTTGCAGCTTGACCAGGTGGCCATTGTAAATGAGAATGTTCTCAACTGACTTACCTGGATAAATAAAGAATAAATAAATACATTTAACAAAAGTATACTGAGCCTGACTTCTTACTAATACAGGAAGTGCTCCACTGGGTTTGGAAATGTCTTACAGCTTCATTAGAATCATTTGGATGATTGCGGCCCTGGAATTGTCCATCTCTATGGAATGGTAAACAACAGTGTTAATCTGAAAACCACTACATGACATCACAAGGTGGAACAGACCGTGCTGAACTTTGGTGATGTAGACAGACTAAAAAAGGTTAAACTCAAGCACGTGTGAATGAAACAAAACACAACTCCAGGTCTGGTTTTGATGACAGCATTCTCACATGACTTAAAGCTCACAAGAGTACATGTTGTGTGATATAAAACCTTTAACCCTTCCCTATGATACCTGGGAAAATGGTTTATATAACCGCGCAGAATTTTCCAACCATAAAAGATAGAAACTTACTGACCTGAGCTGAGCCTTTCAGTTTTCCAAGCATATTTCCAGCATTATCTTACGCCACACATGCTGCGTGATGACATAGGGAAAACAAGTGTCCAATAGGAACTTTGTTTTCTGCCAAACACATGCTTTTCGTCTATTTTCATTGGTCCAAACTTTGCCAAAGAGTGTAGTGAGTCAAAATGGCCGTCTGCTCTGAGCGTCTGTGTTTGTAACAATTGAAAAAGATGCTCTAAGTGCAGTTATTTCTCTAATAAATGGTAAATTACGCATCTTGGTCTGTGCATCTCTTGCTATTTTTATTTGAAAGGTTTATTTCAGTCCAACTGTCCAAATCCAAATGTAATTTCCACCAGGGAAATGCAGAAGTGCTGTGGCTCTGGCCCTGGTCCTGACAGGAGCTGTTTCCAGGACTGGACCAGGAAAGTCATGGAGCCACTGCACTTTTTTTGTTTGGAGGCAATAAGGAGATTTTTTTTTTGTTTATTTACAGACTTGATATTTCACACTTTTGTAGCTAAGGCCCTAAATGAAGCATTTTTTATGTCCAAAAAGTTGTTCATACAGGTTTGCTGTGTGTTTTGTATGAAAGTGTGAATTTTATTTTTTTTGTATTTCTGGTCCTGTATCACAGGCACATGACACAACTACAGCAGCAGACTGTGAAATAACAGGTTGTACTAAAAAAAGGACATAGAACACTTCATTGGGGGTAAAAGGGGCAGTTTTAATAGAAATTAAGAAAAAAAATCCGCTGGAGGACAAATTGCCCTTAGGTCTTGAAGGGTTAAAGAGGAGGTATTATGCTAGTGATCTCTCCTAACGCCTATTCCAACCCATCACCCATGCTCCCACACAACAATTTTCCATATATATATATATATATATATACACTCAACAAAAATATAAACGCAACACTTTTGTTTTTGCTCCCATTTGTCATGAGATGGACTCAAAGATCTAAAATTCATTCCAGATACACAATATTACCATTTCTCTCAAACATTGTTCACAAATCTGTCTAAATGTGTGATAGTGAGCACTTTTGCTTTGCTGAGATAATCCATCCCACCTCACAGGTGCCACATCAAGATGCTCATCAGACACCATGATTAGTGCACAGGTGAACCTTAGACTGCCCACAATAAAAGGCCACCCTGAAATGTGCAGTTGTTGCTTTATTGGGGGTCTGGGGACTCAGAACCAGTCAGTATCTGGTGTGACCACCATTTGCCTCATGCAGTGCAACACATCTTCTTCGCATAGAGTTTATCAGATTGTCAGTTGTGGCCTGTGGAATGTTGGTCCACTCCTCTTCAATGGCTGTGCGAAGTTGCTGGATATTAGTGGGAACTGGTACGCGCTGTCGTATACGCCGGTCAAGCACATCCCAAACATGCTCAATGGGTGACATGTCCGGTGAGTATGCTGGCCATGCAAGAACTGGGACATTTTCAGCTTCCAAGAATTGTGTACAGATCCTTGCAACATGGGGCCGTGCATTATCTTGCTGAAACATGAGGTGATGTTCATGGATGTATGGCACAACAATGGGCCTCAGGATCTCATCACGGTATCTCTGTGCATTCAAAATGCCATCAATAAAATGCACCTGTGTTCTTCGTCCATAACAGATGCCTGCCCATACCATAACCCCACCACCACCATGGGCCACTCCATCCACAACACTGACATCAGCAAAGCGCTCACCCACACGACGCCACACACGCTGTCTGCCATCTGCCCTGAACAATGTAAACCGAGATTCATCCGTGAAGAGAACACCTCTCCAACGTGCCAGACGCCATCGAATGTGGGCATTTGCCCACTCAAGTCTGTTACGGCGACGATCTGGAGTCAGGTTAAGACCCCGATGAGGACGACGAGCATGCAGTTGAGCTTCCCTGAGACGGTTTCTGACAGTTTGTGCAGAAATTCTTTGGTTATGCAAACCAATTGTTTCAGCAGCTGTCTGAGTAGCTGGTCTCAGACGATCTTGGAGGTGAACCTGCTGGATGTGGAGGTCCTGGGCTGGTGTGGTTACACGTGGTCTGCGGTTGTGAGGCCGGTTGGATGTACTGCCATATTCTCTGAAACGCCTTTGGAGACGGCTTATGGTGGAGAAATGAACATTCAATGCCCGAGCAACAGATCTGGTTGACATTCCTGCTGTCAGCATGCCAATTGCACGCTCCCTCAATGCTTGCGCCATCTGTGGCATTTTGCTGTGAGACAAAACTGCACATTTCAGAGTGGCCTTTTATTGTGGGCAGTCACCTGTGCACTAATCATGGTGTCTGATGAGCATCTTGATGTGGCACACCTGTGAGGTGGGATGGATTATCTCAGCAAAGCAAAAGTGCCACTATCACACATTTAGACAGATTTGTGAACAATGTTTGAGAGAAATGGTAATATTGTGTATCTGGAATGAATTTTAGGTCTTTGAGTCCATCTCATGACAAATGGGAGCAAAACAAAAGTGTTATGCTTTATATTTTTGTTGAGTGTATATATATATATATATATCTATATATATATATATATATATATATATATATATATATATATATATATATATATATATATATATGTATATATAAAAACGCATTTCTCACCTTCCACGGTGGTTGGTCTCTCACCCTCATCAGCTCGGGTCCTCTACCAGAGGCCTGGGAGCTTGAGAGTTCTGCGCAGTATCTTTGCTGTTCCAGTACTGCACTTTTCTGGACTGAGATGTCTGTTGTCCTTCCTGGGATCTGCTGCAACCACTCATCCAGTTTGGGGGTCACGGCCCCGAGTGCTCCGATCACCACAGGCACCACCGATGCTTTCACCTTCAGGCCTCTCCAGCTCTTCTTTGAGCCCCTGGTATTTCTCTAGTTTCTCGTGTTCCTTTTTCCTGACATTACCATCGCTCGGTATTGCAATGTCCACCACCACGGCTTTGTTCTCTCGCTTATCCAGAACCACGATGTCTGGTTGGTTCATCACCATTCTGTCAGTCTGTATTTGGAAGTCCCACAGGATCTTGGCTCATTCTCCACAACCTTTGGAGGTGTTTCCCACCTTGATCCTGGGGTTTCCAGCCCGTCCTCTGCACAGATGTTTCTGTACACTATGCCCGCTACTTGGTTATGTCGCTCCATGTACGCTTTTCCTGCAGCATCTTATACCCTGCAGTTATGTGCTGGACTGTCTCAGGCACTTCTTTGCACAACCTACACCTTGGGTCTTGTCTGGTGTGGTAGATCTGGGCCTCTATTGCTCGGGCGCTCAAGGCTCCTGTGCTCCAGGATGAGCCTCTGTGTGTCCTTCAGACCAGCCCTCTCCAGCCATTGGTAGGATTTCTTGATATCAGTCACTTCAGTTATGTTCCGATGGTTCGCCCCATGTAGGGGTTTGTCCTGCCATGATGGTCCCTCCAGCACCTCTTCCTCTGCGCCCCACTGTCTGAGACATTCTCTGAGCGTCATCAGTCTGGGCCTTGTCACTGATGTACTTGTGGAGCTTGGATGTTTCATCCTCGACAGTGGTTCCCACACTCACTAGTCCTCGGCCTCCTTCCTTCCGGCTCGTGTACAGTCTCAGGGTGCTGGACTTGGGATGAACCCTCCTGCAGGTCAGGAGCTTTCGTGTCTTAACATCCGTGGTCTGTATCTCCTCCTTTGGCCAAGTTATGATTCCTGCTGGGTCTGATCACTGGCAGGGCGTAGCTGTTTATTGCCTGCACCTTGTTCTTGCCATTGAGCTTCTTAGGACCTGCCGTACTCTTTGCAGGTATTTGGCTGTCGCCGCTTTCCTTGTTGCCTCGTCAAGGAGCCATTTGCATGTGGGATACCAAGGTACTTGTAACTGTCCTCAATGTCTGTTATTGTTCCCTCTGGGAGTGAGACCCCCTCTGTGTGGACTACCTTCCCTCTCTTTGTCACCATCCTACTACATTTCTCGAGCCCGAATGACATTCCAATGTCTGTGCTGTAGATCCTGGTGGTGTGGATCAGTGAGTCGATGTCTCGCTCGCTCTTAGTGTACAGCTTGATGTCATCCATGTAGAGGAGGTGACTGATGGTGGCCCCGTTTCTGAGTCGGTATCCATAGCCAGTGTGGTCGATTATTTGGCTGAGGGGGTTCAGACCTATGCAGAACAGCAGTGGGGACAGTGCGTCTCCTTGATATATGCCACATTTGATGGTCACTTGTGCAAGATGTAGACAGACGAATAATAAAGGGTTATTCAAACGTGAATGAAACAACACAACTCTGGTATCTTTTTGATGAAGTAACAACATTGTAACATGACTTAAAGCTTTTGCACATTTTGCACAATATAGAACCTTTAAATAAAAATTAAAAAATAAAAACGCAGTTTTTTGCCATTGCAAATATCACTGAGTCCAAAGTTCTTAACATTATCAGGACTCTTAGACCCTCAAAGGCCAAGGACATATTCGGTATGGACACAAGCACATTGCTCACAGATCTTGGTCCAGTGCTTCTCCCATCACCTCTATCATTCATTTCTCTGTTTCTACTGGTCACTTTCCAAATGTGTGGAAATCTGCAATTGTTACTCCTCTTCTTAAATCTGGTAATTCAAGCATTTTAAATAACTACCGCCCAATAAGTATTCTTCCAACTATTTCTAAAATTGCAGAAAAATGGGTATCGGAGCAGATTATTCAATATTTGGATAGTAGCTCTCCCTCTCTTCATCCCATGCAATTTGGGTTTAGAACTAAACACTCAACTGAGATGGCCACTTGCCTCTTCATAGAGAAAATAAAATCTTTCCTGGACTTAGGCGGTGTGGTAGTGGCAGTATTTCTGGACCTCAAGAAAGCATTTGATACAGTAAATCATGTTATTCTCTGTTCAAAGCTTTCACATTTCAATTTTAATGCATCTGTCATTAACTGGATTGAATCATATCTGAATGCACCCACTCAAACTGTGTCATTTAATAATTGGAGCTCAGAGTCATGTACAATAGCTACTGGGGTCCCTCAGGGATCAATTTTGGGTCCCCTCTTGTTTAGCCTTTATATAAATGATCTGCCTGCAGTTTGCCCAGAAGTAGAATGCATAATGTCTGCAGATGATACTGTTCTATTTTCACACGGTAGTTCCAAAGATGCTGTTGCAGCCAAACTCACCAAATCAATGAATCATGTTACATCTTGGCTAAAGGAGTGCTGCCTGTAGCTGAACATCTCTAAAACTATGGGTATGTTTTTTAGTAAAACCAACAGGGTTTCCCGCAATCCTGAAATACATGTTGCAGGGGAAGAGCTTCAGATTGTAACTCAGTATAAATATCTCGGACTGATAGTCGATTCTCATCTCTTCTTTACATCTCATTCTAAAAAGCTGTGCAAAACAATTAAGTTGAATCTTGCAACTTTTCGTTCAATTAGAAATGAAATGTCAACTGAGGCAGCAAAAACATTTTTACATTCCATGGTTTTTAGTCATTTTAATTATTGCTTAATGAGCTGGTCTCAAGCGAATCAGAGCACTTTAAGATCATTGGAAACATTATATAAACAAGCTATCAAAGTCTTGGATAAAAAAACTAAACATTACCACCATTGTATAATCTTGAAAAAGTACGGTTTATTAAGTTGGTCAGATTTTCATAAATTTGCTAACTTATGCTTAATGTACAAAGTTCTCCATGATTTGGCTCCTGCTCCACTGGTAAGTTTCATCAGCCAAAAAAACAGTAGTGGCCGTGTGACTCGAGGCTCAGTGAGAGGAGACTGTGTGATTCCTCTGAGGAAGAGCAGCTTTAGTCCGTCGGCCTGGTCTGTGAGAGGAGCCAGAGAGTGGAACTCTTTACCTGAAGTTATTCAAAAACAAACCTCATATAAGACATTCACAAAACATTGAAGAGAATGGATGGTAAATACATACAGCTGCCAGCATTAAAAACTAGAACTTTGTGTCTATGTTATGTTTTTGTAAATATTTGTTGTCTGTTTCATCTTTGTATTGTCAGTGTCTAATTCTGTTTTAACAATGTTTTTCTCTGTATCAGTTTTCTCTGCCTTTTGACATCATGGCCAGGGGACTACGGATGAAAAGTAGCCTTTTGGCTAATTCTGGCAATTTTACTCATGTTTGTTCATGTGTTTTATTAAATTGCATTGTCCCCTAACAAATAAACTAATCTAATCTAATCTAATCTAATTCCTTCCTTGTGCGTAAATGAGCAAACTCAGTCAGCTGCAGTGATTAACGAGGGGATTTCACTTTATGGGGCATTAACTACTAACACACAACATATTTAAATCACCATTACATCCATGTTTTTATTTTTTTAAATGCGATATTCACCGGAATCATGTATTAAAATGTTTAATAAGTTTGAGGTTTAGTCCCCCTCCCCTCCCACACTCAGCGTGCATCCTGCTAATGAAACTGCAGCACATCACATCAGGTTTGTGAAGTACATTGTTTGTGCATGTTTTGGATCAGGCTTTTGAACAGAAGCATGGGTGATACAGGCCTGTAGACTCGGACACAATTGTACTAACTATGGAGGGTTTAAATAAGGCCTGGGAGACATCACTAACTTACTGAAACGTGCATGGATGATGTTTAAAACCTCTTCAGGCAGAATTTGGTGATGTTATAACATGGTAGAAAACTTTAAAATGATTTTGCATCTTGAAAAGATTGATTGAACATGCATGAATGAAACGAAACAACTCCAGTTATGTTTTTGACACTGTGAATTACCTTCTGAAGCCGACACTGCCTCTGGACTCAGAAGTCAAAGGCATTTTTAATTGGGGCTACTTATTGCGGGGATCAGAATATTGGATGAGGGATGGATTATTTAGAGGGGAGGTCGGCGCTGCGCTCATCGATCCGGCGCATCAATATTTCATGTGTTGCACAGAGAGAGAAACAGGAGTGGGACTGGGCTGTCAGAAGTGCGCAGCGAGGCCGAGGAAAGTTCAAACGGAGACAGGGGGCCCTGGAGATCTGCACATTATCTGAGACAGAGACAGCCACACAGCACACCGACATCACACTCAGATAATCACACTAATCACTGGTGCATATTCGGATGTGTGTTTGTGCGTACGGCAGTCCTCAGCCTGTGCGCAGAGCCCTGATCCTGTCGCATGCACCAGCAGCTGTAAACCAGTGTCATTTAAACAAGACGCCCGTATTCATGTTTCAGAGGCCTCACCCCCGGGATTTAGGGCAAAGTGCTGCGGTGAAAAAGTTGCTGTAAAATGTGGAAAACATGACTAAACCCTAAAATATCCCACATTTAATCATCTATAAACATTTTACTTTAGCTATATATTCATTCAACTTCCAAATCTCCTTTTATTCTTTTGAAAATGCATTTGCTGAAAATGATGTATGAACATGTTTTCTAGGTTTCACTTTCCTTTCTTCTTCCAGCTCTGACACAAAAGTCACTCCCCCTTCACAGCGCTAACACATTCCAGTTGGTGTTAATGAAATTCCTGCACATTACATCAGGCGTGTAAAGTAGTGCAGTGTATTGTTTTGTGTCAACTTTTTGTGTATGTAGAATTGTTGTGTGGAAGCGTGGTGACGTAGGCTTGTGGGTGGAGCATTGGACATATCTTACGCCTAACCCTAAAAGGGTTCGGTTAGAGCCTGGAAGAGAATACAACAGGGGTGTCAAACTCATTTTGGTCCGGGGGCCGTATGCAGCCTACTTTGATCCCAAAAGGGCCGGATCAGAAAACTCAGTTCTCTCTTCAAGTTATTGTATTTTTCTCCGTGTCTCGTAGTGGTGTTTAAGATTATATTCCTCGAGCAACGCCACTTGTTCCAAACACACTGAGCACAGATTTCCCATTCACCTCTGTCAACAAATAAGAATTAGACTATTTTTCTTGGGAAATCCTGAACTCAGCATCTGCTTTTCTCATTTTTTGACATTTTGCTGATGAGGGTCACGGTCGACAGTCAAAACGATCGTCCTTTAAGAGCGTTTGGAAAGAGGAAAGTCTTCATTTGTGCTGCTCTGGTGGGAGTCGCAACGTACAGAAACGCCGGAGACGCTGCTATGCTAAACAGTGCAGAAAATTAACAGAAAAATCTGAAAATTTTAAGTATTTTAATAGAAAAATCAGCCGAGGGCCAGATTAAAGGTCTCGGAGGGCCGGATCTGGCCCCCGGGCCGCATGTTTGACACATATGGAATACAAGATTACTCAGACACAGTGGGTCACTTCACCCACATTGCCCAGTATGATTGTGATGTGTGTGCGTGGTGGTGGTGGTGGGTGGGGCAGATGGCACAGACTGGCAGCCTCGCTTCTATCAGTCTGCCCCAGGGCAACAGCAGCTGACCACCACCGAGTGTGGAGTGAATTAATAATGCACAAAACTGTAAAGTGACTTTGGGCATCTGGAAAAGGCTGGAGGAACAAAGTTATAACAGAGGTAGAAAGTCACTTTTGCATAATACCTCTTCAACAGAATATTTTCATAATAGTAACATTCATTTAAAAGTGTTGACAGAGTGAACGTCCATGAGTTCCACCAGTCCATTAAAACTGCGGAGCTCATCTCCAGTGTGGGGTCCTGATGATGAAGCTGGAGAGAAGAGCACGATGACGGCCTCCTGCTGCTCCTGCACCAGTACGAGTCTGAGCTGAGGAGAGACGCTTCGGTTTGGATTTTTATCAGTGACACACATGGAAAAATGTCGCCTTCAAAGACGGTGCGAAGTGTAGAGAGGAGCAAAAACGAAATAACACCAGAGAGCTCTGAAATCACAGCCGACCTCTGCTCAGAAGAGCTGCTGTACCAGACAGACTAATGTACCAGACAGACTAATGTGAGAAGCACATGGGTTAAAGTGACTTGTGAAATGAACTTTGTATGATTATTATTATTATTATTATTATTAGTAGTAGTAGTAGTAGTAGTAGTAGTAGTAGTAGTAGTAGTAGTAGTAGTAGTAGTAGTAGTAGTAGTAGTAGTAGTAGAAGTAGTAGTAATAGTAGTAGATGATGGTAGTACTACTGGTGGTGATGATGGTAAGTAAGTAGGTAGTGGTAATTGCTAGTGGTAGTAATGATGATGGTTAATGAAGTAGGTGCTAGTAGTAGTAATATGGTAGTGATGATGGTGGTAGTAGTGCTCGTGGTAGTAGTGGTAGTAGTGTTAGTGGTTGTAGTAGTGGTGGTTGTAGTAATGGTAGTAGGTAGTGGTAGTGGTAGTGGTGCTGGTGTAGTGATGTAGTGAGTATTAGGTGAGTAATGGTGCTGATAGTAGTAGCAGTGGTAGTAATCAATTGGTAGTATTAATAGCTACTACTGGTGGTGGTATTGCTAGTGATGAAAGTGGTAGTAGTGGTGGTAATTGCTGGATTGTGGTGATGGTGGTAATTGTACTAGTAGTAGTGACCAGTATTGATGATGAGTGATGGTGCTAGTGAGTAATTGCTAGTGGTGGTAGTGGTAGTAGTGATGCTAGTGGTAGTAATGATGATGATGATGATGGTGGTGGTGGTGCTAGTTGTGGTAGTAGTAATTAGTGGTAGTGGTAGTGGTAGTGCTGGTAGTGATGATGATGATGGTACTGGTTCGTGATGATAGTAAGTAGTAATAGTAGTAGTAGTAGTGGTAACATAGTAATTGCTAGTGGTAAGTAGTAGTGGTAGTGGTAGTAGTGGTGAGTGCTAGTTTGTGGTAGGTATTAGTGGTGGTGAGTAGTAGTAATAAAAGTGGTAGTGGTAGTGGTAGTGGTAGTGGTGCTGGTGGTATTAATAGTGATGGTGATGATGTTGATGATAGTAGCTGGTTGTGGTAGTGATGATGATGGTACTGGTGGTGCCCCAGTGGTGATAGTGGTGGTAGTGCTAGAGTGGTGGTGCTGGTAGTGGTAGTAATTGCTGCTAGTGATGATGATGATGATGATGGTATTAGGTGCTAGTGGTGAGTGAAGTGGTGCTATTGGTAGTAGTAGTAGATGGTGGTGCTGGTAGCTGAGTATTGGTAATGATATTGGTAGGTATTGATGATGATGAGTGATGGCAGTGGTGCTGGCAGTAGTACTGGTGGTGGTGGTAGTGGTAGTAGGTAGTGGTAGTGGTAGCTGGTAGTGGTGGTGGTAGTAGTATGCTAGGTAGTGGTGGTATTGGTGCTAGTGGTAGTAGTGGTAGTGCTAGTGGTGATGATGATGGTGAAGTGGTAATGTGGTGGTAGTGGTATTGGTGGTAGTGATGGTGGCGGTACTGGTAGTAGTATTAGTGATGATGGTAGTGATGCTGGTAGCTAGTGATCAGTAGTATTGATGATGGTACTACTGCTAGTATTATGGTAGTAGTGGTAGTAGTGGTAGTGGTGCTGGTAAAGGTGGTAGTGATAGTAGTATTAGTAGTAGATCCTAGTAGTGGTAATTGGTAGTAGTGGTAGTGGTATGGTAGTGGTATGATGTAGTATTGTGCAGTGGTGGTATTGATGGTAGTAGTGGTACTGGTTGGCGGTAGTGGTAGTAGTGGTAGTGATGATGCTGGTATGGTTAGTAGTATTAGTAGTGGTAATTAGTGGTAGTGGTAGTAATAATGTCAATGGTAGTAGTAGATAGGTAGTAGTACTGCTAGTGGTAAGTGAGCACCGGTGGCCAGTGGTGGTAGCTTAGGTGCTGGTAGTGGTGGTGATGGTGGTGGTGCTGGTAGTGGTGATGATGATGATGGTGCCTGGTGGTGGTGCTGGTGGTGGTAGTATTGATCGTGGTAGTGATGGTGGTGCTGAGTAGTAGCTGGTGAGTAAGTAATGTGGTGCTAATTGTAGTGATAGTAGTGATGATGATGGTAGTGCTGCTAGTGGTGGTAGTGGTACTGCTAGTAGTGGTAACAAAGTATTGGTGGTAGTGGTGCTAGTAGTGGTGAGTAATTGCTAGTGGTGGTGCTAGTGGTGATGATTAGTGATGATGATGATGGTGGTGGTAGTAGTGGTGCTAGTGGTGCTATGGTAATGTGGTTAGTGGTCGGTCGCGCTAGTTGTATGGTAGTGGTGGTAGTAATTAGTGGTGGTAGTGGCTAGTGGTACTGGTGGTAGTGCTAGTAGTGATGATGATGCTGCTGGTGGTAGTAGTGGTAGTACTGGTGGTAGTAGTAGTGGTGCTGGTGATGAAGTGCACTGGTAGTGATAGTAGTATGGTAATTGGTAGTGACTGGTAGTAGTGGTAGTGGTGGTAATTGATGAAGTAGGTGAGGTAGTAGTACTAGTGCTAATGCTGAGTAGTGATGATGGTGATTGATAGTGGTAGTAGTAGTAGTGAGTGAATAGGTGGTGAAAGTGGTATTGGTGAGTAGTAGGTAGTAGTAGTACTAGTAGTGATGGTAGTATTAGTAATCGGTCACTGCTGGTAGTAATTAGTGCTAGTGGTAGGTAGTAGTAGTGGTGGTGCTGGTGGTAGTGATATTAATGTGCTGGTAGTGATAGTCAGTGATGGTGATGGTAGTAGTAGTGGTGCTAGTGGTAGTGCTAGTAACTAGTGAGTGGTAACTGGTAGTGATGATGATGGTAAGTAGTAGTGATTGGTAGTGATAGTAGTGGTAGCTAGTGCTAGTAGTGATGATGATAGTAGCTAATTAGTGCTGGTAGTGATAATGGTGAGTGGTGATAATGTTCAGTGGTGGTGGTAGTGATGGTAGTGGTGGTAGTAGTGGTGATAGTGGTGGTGGTATTGGTGGTGTAGTGCTGGTGGTAGTAGTATCAGTGGTAGTGATGGTAGCTAGTGGTGGTGGTAGTAGTATTGGTGGTGAAGTAGTAGTGGTATTAGTAGTAAGTAATGATGAAGTGACAGTGGTAGTAGTGACTGCTAGTATTGGTGGTAGTGGTAGTGGTAGTGGTGATGGTAGTGGTGGTACAGTGACTAGTGGTGGTGGTGCTAGTGGTAGTGAGTAGTAGTGGTGCTAGTGGTAGTGGTAGTAGTAGTGGTAGTAATTGGTAGTGGTAGTGATATTATTAGTGAGTAGTGCTAGTAGTGATAGTAGTGGTGATGATGGTGCTGCTGGTAGTAATGATTAGGTAGTGGTGCTGGTAGTAGTAGTGGTAATTGCTAGTGAGTGAACTGGTGGTAGTAGTGATGATGGTAGTGGTATTAGTGATGGTAGTGGTAGTGGTAAGGTGGTGCTGAAAGTGGTACTGGTGGTGGTAGTTGTGATTAGTGAGTGCTGGTTGTGTAGTAGTAGTAGTGGTGGTGGTAGTAGTAAGGTAATGGTGCTGATGGTGGTGGTGGTAGTGGTGCTACTGGTAGTGGTGATGGTGCTAGTGGTGGTGGTGGTGGTGCTGGTAGTGGTACTATTGATGGTAGTGGTAGTGGTATTGATATTGGTAGTAGTAGTAGTAGTAGTAGTGGTGCTGGTGCTGGTGCTAGTAAGTAGTAGTAGTAATGGTGGTGATGGTAGTATTGGTAGTAATGGTGGTAGTAGTGGTAGTAAGGTGGTAGTGGTTGTGCTAATTATTGGTAGTAGTAGTAGTAGTGGTAGTGAGTAATTGCTACTGAGTGGTAGTAGTAGTGGTACTAGTGGTAGTGATGATAGTGGTGCTAGTGGTAATTGCTGGTATTAGTAGTAGTGGTGCTAATTGGTGGTAGTGGTGGTGTAGTGGTGAATGTGCTAATTAGTAGTACTAGTACTGGTGCTAGTGATGAGTGCTGGTAGTGGTAATAGGTAGTATGGTGATAGTGGTAGTAGTGGTGGTATGACAGTAGTGGTAGTGGTGATGGTAGTACTAGTAGTAGTATTAGTAGTAGTAATAGCAGTGATAGTGGTAGTGGTGGTGGTGTTGGTGGTAGTGATGGTGGTGGTGGTGAATGAGTGGTAGTAGTAGTGGTGGTAATTGCTGGTGGTGGTATTAAGTGATGATGAGTAGTGGTAGTGGTGCTGGTGGTGGTATAGTAGTAGTAGTAGTAGTAGTAGTGATGGTGGTGGTGGTGGTAATGGTAGTGATGGTGGTGGTGATGGTAGTGGTACTGAGTGGTAGTAGTATTAAGTGGTAGTAGTGAGTAGTAGTAGTGGTAGTATTAGTAGTAATAGTGGTAGTAGTAGTATGCTAGTAGTAGTGATGGTAGTACTGGTGGTAGTGATGGTAGTATTAATAATGGTGGTGGCGAATCAGTGATCGTAGTAGTAGTAGTAGTAGTAGTAGTAGTAGTAGTAGTAGTACTAGTAGTAGTAGTAGTAGTAGTAGTAGTAGTAGTAGTAGTAGTAATAGTAGTAGTAGTAGTAGTAGTAGTAGTAGTAATAGTAGTAGTAGTAGTAGTACTAGTAGCAGTAGTAGTAGTAGTAGTAGTAGTAGTAGTAGTAGTAGTAGTAGTAGTAGCAGCTGATTTCACATTTCTTTCTTTTCTTATTGTGTGTATTGTATTGTGTTGATCACTTTGAGGATTATCCTGGACTTCTGAGATCACAGTGTCTCTCTGTAGATACTTCCACCTCAGGCTCTCACTCACATTACAGGTGGTGGGTCAGAGGCTCTCACTCACATTACAGGTGGTGGGTCAGAGGCTCTCACTCACATTACAGGTGGTGGGTCAGAGGCTCTCACTCACATTACAGGTGGTGGGTCAGAGGCTCTCACTCACATTACAGGTGGTGGGTCAGAGGCTCTCACTCACATTACAGGTGGTGGGTCAGAGGAAGTGCTTTTTGGACTTTAAACAGGGCTGTTGCTCTTCTACGGGGGCATGACTTGCTAATACATAACATTTAGATCATTATGACCTTTTGGTTGAAAACAAAAAGCTATATTTGCTTTCTTTGACATGTATTGGATATTTTGACTCACATGTCTGTGATCACATGACCCCATCGGTCACCTGGTGGCTCCATCATTGTGTGTCTAAGCCCTGACAGAAGTCCAAGATGCATAAGCTGGTCCATGTCTTGATAAAAGGCATTTTTTGTACACAAGTGTGGCTCAGATTTTGCAGCTCCGCCTGTCTCCGTTGGTCTGTATTCAGATATATCTCTGTGCCTCCACACCAAGTGGCCTCATCCTTGAAGAGCACTCGTGTCTTACATCCTTCTGCTGTATCTGAGTCACTAGACTCTGAAGCACTCCCCTTATCTCCATTTTTACTGTCTAATTGTCACCATTGGGGTGTGGCTGTGGTGAGGTGCTCCATTCCACTGAACATTTTTGGACCTGATCACATCACAATTTACCAACAATACGCTGCTTTTCACACAAGAAGAAGGACATTGTTTTATAAAGGATTGTTTTTTCAACACAGAAAACTCACATGTTTAACATACAAACTCTGAATCTTTAGGCTGAGGTCTTCTCTCAAACAGAACACACTCTGTTCCACCTTGTGATGTCATGCAGTAACACCTGACCATGTGTTTTTAAACTCCAGACGCCTTCACTAGAATCACTCGGATCATTTCAGACCTGGAATTGGTGATCTTTCCTGAACTCGAGGTAAAATGAAGCTGTTAACTGGAAAACTGACACCACGTGACATCACAAGGTTATTTAAATGTGTGAACAAAACACAGCCCCAGGTCTGTTTCTGAGGAGGGAACATTATAACAGGGCTTAAAGAGTCACTTTCATGTAATACAGGACCTTTAATGTTTAACTCCTTCTGTATGATTCACTGTTTTTTATCTTTTCTGGATTATTTGTTTATTGCTTTTTCGATTGTTTTAATATGTCCTCATGAGTTTTAATAGTGTCCTTTAATGAGTGTCCTAAAAAGCACTAAATAAAAGTAAACAAGACAAATGAAACAACACAGTGAATGAAAGTACCTCACATTTAACTGAAAGATATAAAAATCTTTTCAAAGCTTGTGTTTCAGGCCTGTTTCTGTTGTTTGATCCAAGTCCTCAGTTCAGAAACTCATTGTACAAGTTCCATTCATGTGTTCTGCAGTGTCTGAATAAACTATCATGTGTCTCATGGTCTTAATAACTGTGATGACATCTTGATTTCTCAGTGTTTTGCATCTTTTAATTTATTCAGAAAAATCGACTTGAAATCATATCAGTAATTCATACAACTAATTGCACTTTTTGGACTAATTTAATATTCTCTTCATGTCAGCTCATATTTTTCAGGCACAAACTGGATTCTAACTCTTGTTATCACTTTCCACTGTGCACTTCCTCCAATACAGAACAACTGTATCAACTGTTTAGCCATTGTACCTGATTTTTACTCTTAACAACATAAAAAACAGAAATATTTCATAATAAAGTCTGCAGAGTCTAAACTTCGCTCATGTTTTCAGCCATTTTCCACAGATCTGCGCTCCGGCTCTGAAGGAGGAGCTCAAATGGAGGTGGGACCAAAAACAAAACTTAAAGGTGCAGTACGCAACTTTTCTGGTGGAGGGTTCGTCAAATGCTTTTCTCTCTGGAGATGTTATGGCTTTGTCTGGAATGTTCCGCAGTATGACATTAAACCTTTCTGTCGTCATGGAAACCAAACCAGACCAAAGTTACAGGTCTGATCTGTGGAGAGAGAACCCTGCTTACAGTCAGAATGTCTGTTTTTCTAGCTATTTTTGAGCCACCTGTAAGTTAATAAATGTGAG
>CM068364.1:36770495-36802995 GCA_034769755.1 Odontamblyopus lacepedii | reverse complement strand
CAGGTGCTGCATGTTTTGGGTTGATGGGGGAAACCGGAGTACCCGGAGGAAACCCATCCAGACACGGGAAGAACATGCAAACTCCACACAGAAAGGCCCGGGTGACCCGGGGATCGAACCCGCAACCTTCTTGCTGTGAGGCCTGAGTGTTGCCACTCAGCCACAATCAGATACTAATTGTTTCTAAAACTAGTATCAAAACAAGATCCTCATTAGCGCAGGTATTCATATTAAAAAAGTCCCATTGACAGGACAGAAATGAACCTTTCCTGAATCACTTCAGAACTGCGGCCTGTATCAGAACAATATAAGAGCACATTTTAGTGCTGAAATCCACTGAAATTTTAGTATGGTGACAACACTAGTCTGGACAGCACATTCTGATAACCTTGTTCAGAATAGAATTACTATAGAAACAAAGCATTGTGGAGGAAGGACCATTACTCCTGCACTCCATATTTCATATTTCCTGAAGGCTGGCATTTGTATCCAAGGCCACGCTCTCCCAAACAGAGCCCGACCACAGCGCCTGACAGCCTCCCGCTCCTCACCCCTCCTCACCCCTGCCCCCCTCCCGTGACCCCCACCTCGGAGATTTGAAAGCCAAAGGTTTGTTTTTTGCCTTTCTTTCTGTGCGGCAGTAGGAGGTCAGCCTATTCATCTTCAGGCCCTCAGAGACGTCATGGTGGTCCGCAGCTCAATCGATCAGAGCCCCCTCCTTCCTGTGTGTGACCGGACAGGGCGTCGCATTATTATTACAGAACAGTCTAAAACGCAGGGAGAAAGGAGGGGGGTTTATGCATGACCTTTCACCTCTTTCATATCTGCTCACATCTCATCTCTCTGTTGGCTACATGCATCTGTGCGTCACACATTTGGTCCAAGAAGGTCGTGATTCAATATTTCAAGACAAACGTTTGAATGATACTTTTCATAATTATATGGAGAAAATGTTCAGAACAGGTTTCCATGTATCTGAGCGACATTTGTCTTGCCCCTGTGGTATAAGCAGTTCTTGAGGTCAAAATATGTCCACTGTCTGAATTTAATTCATTCATTCTATTATAATGATCAGGAGGTGTGCTGGCATGCTAGTTGTTGTAAGCTTTACCTTCACAGCTAAACTCAGCAGCTCTTGATTTCGGAAAGTTGTGACAAATGATTATAAACTCATCATGCTGAATAATTAAGATGTTTGGTAAATGAGGAATAATTTTGAATCACCACAAACATACGTGTGAGGCACCTGCACAGGTACGTGTGAGGCACCTGCACAGGTACGTGTGAGGCACCTGCACAGGTACGTGTGAGGCACCTGCACAGCTACATGTGAGGCACCTGCACAGGTACGTGTGAGGCACCTGCACAGGTACGTGTGAGACACCTGCACAGGGACGTGTGAGGCACCTGCACAGGTACGTGTGAGGCACCTGCACAGGTACGTGTGAGGCACCTGCACAGGTACGTGTGAGGCACCTGCACAGCTACGTGTGAGGCACCTGCACAGGTACTGAATATAACTGTAATACTGTAAACCATAGCCACCCCTATGAACTAACATCAAGGACCATGTTGTCCACCCTCCTGTGGGCTCACCACCTGCAGAGGGGTTCATAGGGGGGGTCAGGTGCTATGAGGATTTGCCGCCCCCGCGACTCAGCCAGATTAAGCGGGAGAAGATGGATGGATGGATTGTAAACCTTAAGCATGTTTAATATCATCCTGTTAGCTTGAATCATAAATGACTGGACATAGATCGCTTTACATTTCCACCACTGTTACATTTTCTTTTCCCACTCACTGCTGCTGTCTTCTCACAAGAGGCTTTAATCCACACTCTGGGAATATGTCAGGCCATGTGTGAGGTACAGGTCATTCATTTTGTTCCCGTCAGTAAGTCCCAGGCTGTTTGTTTTTAGGTGCTCTTCTGAACGTTTCAGGACAACTATATAACAAACACAGACTGCTCATCTTTGAAAATAAATCCCACTGTTAGTCCAGATGAAAAATCCAAACAAAAGCATCTTCTCATTATTTCTTGTTGTTAAACTCCGCCAAAGACAAGTGTCAAACTCAAATTCATCCCCACAGTGACTTGAACTCAGTAGTGGCTGGTGGTATAATTTTTTGGGGTCAAAATTAGTCAAAATTATAAATATTTATTATAAATATATGTATTATGTATAGGCTATGTAAAATTATAACAAATGCCATTTTAGTCACTACTAGTTTAGTTTAGTCTTTATTTGAAGGGACAATGTACAGATACATTAAGTTTAAAAAAACAGAGATGTTCTGCACCTTATAGCTGGATAGCTAGTTTCTGTCTGCAGTCCCTAATTTACAGGAGTAAATAATACATCATTTAAGCTAAACAATAAGAGCAGTATTTCACAGCACCAGTCTGACACAAACACTCTCACAAACACGGCATCTCATTCATACCTGAGCATTGGATTCACATTTTTAACACATTCGCACTCGCATGCTGTCCATTATACAACATTTCAGTCCTATTTCATTCAGCGGTAAAAGGTTAAGAATCTTACACATACTAAAGTTACAGTTTTACATCAACAATTATATCTTCACTATAATATTTACACAGAATGTAATGAAACATCAGGAGGTGCTTTGTTCAGTGTTCACATGCCTGACTGTTCCACAGCCACTTTTTCACTTCTACTGTAAATGTTGAATAGTTTGTTAGATTTTTTAATTCAGTTGGAAGATTATTCCACTCTTTTATTGCGTTATAAGAAAATGCTGATTGTGCAAATGAGGTTTTTCGTTTTGGTATAAAACACTGGCCCCTGCTGGAGGTCCGTGTGGCTCTGGAAGTCACTGTTGATGTGAGTTGTACAAAGTGCTTAAGAGGTGCCGGTGCAGTGTTATTAAGAATTCTGTCGACCATTTTGACTGACGCTAATCTTTGTATATTCCCAGAGTTCAGTAGTTTATATTTGTGTAAGACACGGCAGTGGTGATATTGACGTGGCTTCTTGTCCAGCGTTTTTATGGCTTGTATAATGATTCTAGTGGCCTCAGGACAGTTTTGCCTGAGACCAACATGTTATACAGTAATAAAAACGTGACATAATCATTGCATTAAAAATGTCTGAGATGCCGCTGTTGTTAATGAGTTTTTGATAGTCTTAAAGGTCTTACTGGCTGAACTTTGTCTAGAGCACAACGCACAGCCAAGCACAAAGTTTACTGATGCACCGCTCAAACTCAACCCAAACAACCCAACATAACACACTGTAACACACCACTCACAACCAGCCCCCGTAACATCATGAAAATGCAGCAAAAATGATGCTCCGGTCACATCCCGGCATCAGCACCGCTCCTACAGCACACAGCAGAACACTCGGCTCTGTCGCTCATTCATTTACGCATTTACCTGTTAACACTATAACACTGTTTACTGTGAGGCTTCGTCCTCAGATTTGCCCCAAACTAACAAAAACAAGCCTCTTACCTTCTCTAGAGGACTGATGCAGAGTGTGTCCTCTATCCACTGTCCTGTTGGTTCTGTCTCCAATATGTCCTGGTCCAGTCCGGTCCACGGGACAAGGAGCCGAGTGCATAAACTGGTTCTAAAACTCATCTTAATCCCACTTCCCACTTCAGTCTGAAAGTTACGCCAGTCCATATTAGCACCAGGGCACTGGGTGGACTTAAGCTATGCCCAGGTCTAACTTTTACGCCCAGAAACGACAGGGCAGCGAGCGACTTCCCCAGCTCCGGCAATGTCGACCTTGCCAGCGGCAGCGGGCAACTGTGTCAGTGTGTCCTGTGCTTTAGGTCTCTCCTCCCGTTCTCCTGTTTCGGTTTAGGCGACAGTAGGTAGCAGCCACAGCACACAGCTCTGTAGTTCTCTATTCATTAGCCTGTAGCAGTAGCATTAGCCTGTTGGGCTGTGCTGAATCCTCATAGGTCAGAATTGTGATAATGTTTCTAAAGACCAATCAGTTGATTTGAGTGCACCCCCACCCTGTGCACCAGGACGTTGTTGAGGGGCTGCAATACAAACTAATGGGCAAAAGCAACGTAATGACTTCAACTTTTCTGAATGTTTCAGCCTCCTCCATAGACCTGCTCCATTGAGGCACAGAGACTGTGAGCACTCAAATACAACACGTGATTCAAATACAGTGATATGAGCACATTTAACATGATAAAAACATGTCTATGCAGATACACGTTCAGATTTAAACAAAATATTTATTTATTTATTTATTTTAATCGAGGTTAAGTTAGGGAGTGCCTCTATTCATCAACCGCCACTGCTTGAACTCCTCGGGCCTTCAGCCACCAAAGCTCCTGCAGGTGTTTCTTTAGTTCACTGCCTGCAGGGGGCATCACTGATATACCCAGATCCATTTCCATTATATAAACCCTTTGTTTCCCAAGAAATATTAGTCCAAGTTGATAACATCGATCTATAAATTATTACTAGTGTAATGCTTTGTGTGGCATTTTCGGGACCCCCTCCTTCAGAGCACAATCATAACACAACTGATGTGTATTTCCCTAATGAATCTACTACACATCACACAACAGGTGATGGCAGAAAGCTCCAAAAAGTCAATATAGTAAAACATCCTCTCTTTAAAGGGGTAGAGATGTTATAATGGGTTTCTTCCTGTTGCTGTGGTTTAGCCCCAGTTTTGGCTACACATTGAAAGGAACAATATTTAGAATAGAAAACTGTCTGAACGTTTCAAGAATGAGTTAAAAATATGTGTAACTGTCCTCTTATTTCTAACCATTTGAATCCGGTTGCAGCTGCTTCCCACTTCTCTCCCGCGATGACGGATGAATGACAGTAATTAGGCAAGCGGAGGTGGCTAATCGCTGGTGAGAGCGACCAGCACACTGCACATGGATGAGCCTGTACATCTGCAGCAACTGAAGACAAGTGTCCGCTACATAAATGCAGTAATTAGCCATGTCCATGTCAGTGCTGGACAGGAGGGGGTTGGGGCTGTGTGAGGCAGTACTTACACCTGAGAAAACCACTGAGCCTCTTTATGTGAGCCTCAGGTCGTTAAGACTCCAGGAACCTTCAGATTAACAAGGGTCAGGAAGAGCTAATTCACTTCACTGCTACCTGAGGAGAAAAACAAACCCACAAAAAAAAAAAAAAAAAAATTAAGTAGGCTAAAAAGGCAGGGTGACAAGTACTCTTGCGTCACAATAAAATTCTTCTGTGTGGAAACTATGGCCTTTTCTCAAACCAGTTCCTCCTCCCCTCCCCAGTTGCTTTGGAGGTTCCTTCAGTCCTCTGTGGTTCACAAAGGTTTATTTTTTCTTAGTTTTTTTCTGGTGACCCACTTGTTTCTAATTGATCACCACTCACAGCACCTCTGTATTTAAACAAATATAAAGTCAAGTCCTCAGAATACAGTGATCCCTCGCTATATCACGCTTCACCTATCGCGGCTTCGCTGCTTCGCGGAATTTTTTACAGTGCTTTTTTTTCCAGTGAATCTGTATCTTGTTGATAAAGAAGAGGAGGAAGGACTAAAGAAGAGGAGGAAGGACTAAAGAAGAGGAGGAAGGACTAAAGAAGAGGAGGAAGGACTAAAGAAGAGGAGGAAGGACTAAAGAAGAGGAGGAAGGACTAACACTTGGTCGCGCAGCCTTCAGTAGAAAAAGACGCTACAGCGCAGCGGAGTCAGGACGAAGAGGCGCAGCTGGAGGGACTGTGAAATACGCCAGTGACAATGTTTCCTGCCTTGTGTTCATTACTATATAAAAATATAGTTTTACAACACCGTTCTTTAAACTATTATAGTTATTTGTAAGAAAACGTTAATATTTCTATTTCTTAAACACATTTTGGGCCTGAAAAGAGGTTTTATTTTTTGTTTCATTCTGCAGTAAAGTATTGCATTGTAAAATAACAGTAAAAAATAAAGCTGATACTTCGCGGATTTCACCTATCGCGGGTTATTTTTGGAACGTGTCCCCCGCGATAAACGAGGGATCACTGTATCACTAAACATCTCATGAACTCCAGCATCTTTATACAGATACAAATCTTCACCAGTCAGACTCACTTGAATAAATGAGGCAAGTCCCTCTGCTGTCAGCAGTGTGAACAGTTTTAGGTTAAATCGCTAGTTTTCATGTTCCATCTGACAAAGGTGAGTGATGTGTTTAAGTAGTCCAGCCTTACTTCACATCTTAACAGTGAGAAAACATGTCCAAAGTGTTTATCTTAATTTGTTTTCCAGACCTAAGGAAATGCACATCATCTCAGTGTTTTTTACTCTTTCATTTATAAATGCTTATATAACTTTAGTAAATGTCTACATTCCAACATTTACCCTTCGAAATAAACCTAAATGTGTGTGGAATAAACTAGTTTGGTGCATGAAGCCTTAGTGACATACTCTGATCTCTCTTACCTTTGAGAAGTGGAACAGCCGAGGGGGAAGTAATGAATTACATAGTCACATCAGTGTAACTGAGTAGTTTTTTTTTGAGCAATTTGTAGTTTTTGAAATAGGTCATTTTACTTTTACTCGAGTACATTTTGACCTGAGTACTTTACTTCATGACATTGGAACCTGCCCTCGTTGTCAGAATGTCCAGTCACTGTGCAGAACCATCAGTCTGTCTTGGATCAGTTTGGACGATGCTGGAGTCAGAGATGGAGAAGAAGGTGCACTCGGCCAAACCTCGGACAGCTATTTGCATTCAGTCACAAAATAGGAAAAACATAAGTTAAGTTAACATAAGTGAAGCTCTAAAGTTCTCTAAAAAAAGGAGCTCAGTGTTAGTCAGTGTTCGGCTCAGTGTCTTTAAAATGTACAAAGTTTAACTGTATCGCCTAAAAGTGGATTAAAACCATTTGTGCTGGATCAGGTTTATGACTCCTCTTTTTTTTTTACATCAAATAACTGAAAGTAACTAAAGAACTTTTACTGAAATTGCATTTTAAATAAGTACTTGCTTTTACTTGAGTAGATTTTTAGATGGATACTTTTACTTGAGTAGGAATTAAGCAAAGTAAGAATAGTTTTACTTCATGTTTCAGTACTTTTTTCCAGCTGTGGGAACAGGGTTTGCTCAGCTCTTGTGAAGGACATGCAGGATTATTCCAGCGTGTGGTCGAGGCAACACAACCCCAACTTTCTCTCTTTATTTTGATCCATTGCTGACAATAAATGTTCCTAACTCCAAATAAAAAACCCAGTATGGCATAACACCTCCATCCTCAGCTGACTCGTGGCTCCTTGTTGCTTCCTCTTGCATTAGAACATTATTCATGAATGAGAACGATGAGAAGAGTCTTTGATATATGCAGAGCAGATGTTTGGACTACAGCTCTCTCTCTTAGTGCTCCAAAGTAGAGACAGACTGATCAGGGTTTTCATGATGTTGATTATTTAGAATCCAGAGCAACCGAAGGCAGATCAGCTCTGTCGACTTTTAGGCCGACATGTGGGGCCGGTTTTGATTATTTCCTCCAAATTATTACATTTTAATTTCTTTTTAATTTACTCAGAGCCTGTTTTTTACCACAAACCTATAAGAGAGCTGTGGAGTCATGTTTGGCGCAGCTACTACAAAGCTTTGCATGTGTGTTTTTAGGCAGGTATGTTTTAAAGTCGATATGCTAAAAAGCCTATCAAGGTGCTTCACTCCCTGCACAACTCCTCTAATTCCAACAGCTCTTGATCCCAGTCATTTGGAGATATTGAAATGTAAATGTGATTCTTGTGTGAAATAAACTCCTGCTGTGTATCTGATGGAAAACTTCATTAACATAAACATAATCTTTCAAATCCTTTCCACCTCTCGGCCACGGAGAGACTTGTGCACGAGCAGAGCCGCTCTAAAGTCTCTGAGCCCACAGGGGGCAGTGCAGAGACAGTTCCACAGTTATATTCAGGGGTGCACATAACTGGTACGCTGGTACGCATGCGCAGCAAAAAATAACGAATGCGTAATGCCACTTCAGTTACTGAGCGCCTTTGCTTAGCCCACTTGACTTGACCGATCGTGTCATATCAGTCTTACACATGTCCAAGTCCAACTACTGTCAAAGATGTCTAAAAAACAACAGACATTAAGCAGCTTCTTTGGCGTTTCCCGCCTACAAAGAAACACCAACCGGAACCAGAGCCGAAGAAAAGACTTTTTTCGGAAAAGTGGCTTCAAGATGTGCAGTGGCTTGAAGCTAACGATGAACGCACTGAAATGTGGTGTAAGCTTTGCCGCTCACATCCACACCGAGCAGATAAAACAGGTGCGTTTTATAAAGGTTCAAAGAATTTCAACCATCCTTTATTTGACAAGCACGAAAAGAGCAAAGAGCATACGAATGTGGTGCGAGCCATTGCTAATAAACAAGCTAGCCGAGAAGAACTGTCCAGTCGCCCACTTAGCAGATGGCGAGATAAACTGAATGAGGAACAGCGACAAGCTCTGTGCAATATTTTTCTCCTCGCCTTCCATAAAGCTAAACGCGCACGTGGGGGCGAAACAGAGGAGGACAGTGGGAGTGACACGGAGGACAGTGGGGGCGACATGGAGGACAGTGAGGAAGATGGCACTTTTTAAGACCTCGCTACATAATGAGTGAGTACCAAACTCCATCTCCTGGTACTCACCTGAGTAACTCACTGAAAAAGTTATGTGCACCCCTGGTTATATTATTTCTTATTAATTACAAACCTGTTAAACGATTCCAGTCAATAAGAGAATCCATAACTGCCATTGTCATCTCATGTAAACAATACCTAACCTAATATACCTAACCGTAAGATGTCAAAAACATTGTTCTTGTCTGTGTAGCAGCCTGTCCCCAGTCTCTGAACACCCTTCAGCGGAGACTGGGGGAAGCTCAGACACTTCTGCTTGTGGGTCATGTTTTTTACCAAAACAAATGTCAGTGTTGAATCTGAATAAAATACACGAGCATCTGGGTACGTCATTAAGAACACACACATAGTTTTAGAGAAATTGGCGTTTGGCATCACCTGCTCATCTCCCTCCAGCCTTTAAGGACTCACAGAAGGTTGAGTGGTGGAGAAGGGGCTGTGAAGAAGGTGATTTACAGTTCTGATGTTTAAAGAGCGGTGTTATAATAGAAGAAAGAAGAGGTTCATCCATGCATGTGTGAGCATCTCTGCCGGGCACTGATCAAACCCTCCTTATATGGGAGATTTTGTGCTGCAGAGCTCCACCCACAAGCCTCCGTCACTCATGCTCCCACATGAAAATTCTCCATAAATTGACTAAAACTTGAAACAAACACATTACAACTTGACAGACCTGATGCGGTGTGCAGTACTTTCATTAGTGGGACGCACACTGATTATGTGATCGTGCTCAGAGTGTCAGAAACAAGTGAAACTTATAGGATGTGTTAATGCACAGTTTTTGGAGAATACAGCATTTTCAAAACAATAAAAGGAAACATGTTGATCTAGATTATGTTATGTAATTAATAGCCCACAGAAGTTTAATACTCCCCCTTTAAATCCTTGCATTTCAGTGGGTTGTCTTTTGATCCATCACTGTTTTTGTTTTTATTATTTAGTATTTTCCAGTGTTATGTTCATTCACTTTTTTCACATTTCACTTTTTTCCATTATTATAATTAGACCAGTAGGTGGTGGATGTCATTTTTGGATACAGACAGGTCACACCAGCTGTCCGGACATTTCTGATGTAGGCGGCCGTAAGAGACGGTCCAAACATGTCAAGATAAAACTACATTCACCACCCACTGGTCTGATAAAAGAGTGGAAACAAGTAGAATCTTACAGAAGAAGTCTATCTATATCTATCTCATTATCAAAACTACATCTCCAACTTTTCCCTCGGAAAGCTACTTCTACAAAGCAGCAATGACAGAATAGTCTCAGGGAACTGATTTCATATCATGATAACCACTATAGCCTTTAATGGGGTACAGTTAGACGTCTGCACAAAGTCAGGCTTCCAGAAACCACATTTACAATGAGAAATCCAACTGGCATTTTTCAGCATAATATGTATGATTCCAAATCCTTTGGGGAGAATTTGAAATGGGGTGGAGAGCTATTTGAGTTCACAAGCGACAGGCTGGAGACCCCTGTTCTAAGTATTTCTTTGAGCTTTTCATTCATACTTTATTATTATTTATACAGCTTATGTTTATTTACACTTAATTTCCACTTAATGCAGGGCGGGTGTTATGAGTGGGATACTGTCTGTTACACCAGCTCCAGTGTACCGCAGAGCCTCTTTGACTAAAGCAGAGAGGTTTCATCTGGATTCTCATAACAATACGTCTAATGAGCTGAACATCACTTCAGACCAGCAGAAGTAAAATACCCCTTCTTCAAAAAGGTCAAGGGCACATACACTTGAACCCTCACCAGTGGGGCTGCTGCTGTGGGTCAAAGGGGAACCTCTAGTGGTTTGTAAATATGGGCTTATTGATTAGGAATGGGGCAAGACAATGTCCACAAGACGTGATACGAGATTGGGTTGACAGGGCGTCTCATAAGATCATTTTTCTCATCTTCCATCAATTTTGTCTCATGAGCTCTTGTCGAGATCGTGTCCGATCCCTATGACTGATGGATATCTCCTATCCAGGCTCCATCTGAAGACACTGCAGACTGCACGGTCCCTCATATTTAACATTTGAAGATCTTAATCGTTTGTGAGGAAGACATGTGTCCCGGTCAGCTCCAGTGTGTGGCCCGCTGTTCTCCAGGAGCTGAGTGAGAGATCAAACCCGCCGACAGCTGCCTCCAGACGGGCAAGAGCGGAGCTTTGAACACCCCACGTCCCATCCTCCATCCACCATCCAGGGAGACAGACCTAATTGCCTGCCGCACGTCTCTGATTCAGATATTTCCATAAATGTGAGAGGGGAACATGAAAAGAGCCGGCGCCGTTTGAAGGCCCATTAGCACACATGATAGGGCCAGGCCAGTGGATGTGCGGACGCTCGGAGGGCTGAGGCTTTGAAGAGAAAGGTCAAGACGGAGGAGATCAAACTGGGATAAGTCGTTTTGTGTCAGCCTGAGCGCAGATTAGATAGAAAGCAGAAGAGATGGAGCGAGATGAAGACAGAATGATGGATACATTCAGAGGAGGGATAAAAGACAAGTTTTGCATGATAAATCTAGCCTTCCGCTGGCTTTTTAAATACTTCTGGCCAGTATTGTGGGTTGGTTTTGGTGGGTGGTGCCATAGTTTAGTCTTATGACTTATTTCTTCCAGTTCAGAAGAGTGTTTTGCTGAATACAGTTGTCTTTATTGTGAAAGCAGCGACAAATAAATGCTGACGATGTTTCTCAATCCTGGTTCAACATCAGAGTGAGAGAAAGGACTAAAAGGCCAAACATGTCCTTCACTCACAGTTCAAAATCTTGGATTCCTTTGACACCGATTATAGCCTGACTTCCTTTACAAAATGCAAATGAGAGCTACTTGTTTTAGCGGTTCCAGGAAAATGAGTAAACAGAGCCATGGGACGCCTCAGTGGGTACAGTTGGATGTTTTTGTAAAACATAAATCATTGTACATTTATTAGTACCAAAGTTAGGCCTCAAACATGACACATTTACAATTAGGCATTTAATTCAACACATTTGAGTTATTGAACACAATATGTAGAATCACTGCTTGTCAAGAAGACAGGTTATTTGTTTTTAAATGCAAAAGTGTTTTCCTTCAGGTGAAAGGCTGCCTGTGTTTCTTTATAAAAGCATTTTGTGAAATCAGTGGCCTTGTCAGGCACTTTAACATTCCCGTGCTCATTAGCTCCATGCAGGAATCAACTATTTCAACAGAGTAAAATGTTTGCTTTGAGTTTCAAGCACAAAGCTTTCACAACACTGAGTAAAAACTACACATCCAAGTGTTAAATTATCAGTGTGTTTGTTGTTATTTCTGTGGAGATGTTACAGGATCAGATTTGCACTCGGGCTTCATGTGTGACTGTGTGTCTTTGACTTTACGTTCCTCTGAACCCTTTTCCCTCACTTTCTGTAATCTCTGTGTGTATGTGTGTGTGTGTGTGTGAGTGTGTGTGTGTGTGAGTGTGTGTGTGTGTGTGTATGTGTGTGTGTGTGACTGTGTGTCTTTGACTTTACGTTCCTCTTAACCCTTTTCCCTCACTTTCTGTAATCTAAAAATGGGTGTGATTTATCCAGTACGGCTCTTTATCTTAAACCTTAAAAAGCTGTTTAATCATATGATAATGATCCTCAAGTCCAGCGGCCATTAGGTTTGTTTTGCTCACCCCCCTCGTTATATAGGCCTACATGTGTCGCTCCCACTAAAGGTTCACTTCCGGTTTACGCAACTTGCTCAAGGATCAAATTTTGACAAAACGGGAAACGGCCGTTATCCGTTTTTTCCATTTTTCATTTAAAAACAAAATCGAAAACTGAAAAAACGAATCGTTATCAGTTTTTTCATTTTGGTTTTGGAGACAAATAATGAAAAAAACTTTTGTTTTTTCATTTTCTTATTTTTGGTTTTATATTGAAAAACAAATGAACGAATGAAACACGGATTAGAGACGACCAAGATTCAATGGATTCAAATTAACAAAGTTTAATCCCTGACAGTACAATTCTAAGCAGAGCTCTGGGTCTGAAGGGTCCTTAAACAGCACACAATCTACGTGCGTCTTAGGTTAGGCACAACTTCAGAACGCACACACCCCCTTCAGCCCAGCATTAAAAGACAAGCATTATAAATATTCATGAACCTATGACTAAACATTCTCCGCGTCCAGCTGAATCCATCTCCTTCCCATATTTGGTGTTCCTGTCGTCTCCTCACAGCCAGACCTCACGTGACTCCATGACCTCGCAAGACATGAGTTTTCCCACACTGAGTCTGCACACAAAGATACATCTGCATCCTCCCTAGTGATAAGCTCCGTGGGCCAGCTGTGAGCCAGCACAGTACTCCTTTGTTTCATAGATGTTAAAGGCACAATATGAATTTTATAATGACTGGTAGAAATGATTACATTCTTCATTACAAGGCATATATTAAAGACACACTATGAATTTATAAGTAGTAAAAAATAATTATATTCTTCATTTCCCCCTCATGATCTCTAAAAGAGATCAACTAAACATTAAACCTCAAACTAAACCAGACAAGTATCCTCTCACACAATACCCTGTAAAAACTGTAAGAAAACAATCACTGTTGCGGACCCATTCCTCCATTGTTCAGGACACACTGCGGACTGCAAAGAATATCCTGGAGAATTTTGACCTTCACATTTTGTGTCAACACAACAGACAACTCTAAAAAATCACACCACATCTATAATGTAAAAATATAATATAAAAATATGGTAGTACAAAAATAACAAAGCAGAAAGCACTCAGAGAGCCACACATTCATCCCTGCAGTGTTTGACATCAGGATCTCTTTGTGCAAGCATGGCATATTGGGTTGGTGGGCTCACAGCACGATCAATGCCCCTCTGGATCAGTCCCCTAATGCATGGAATGCAGCAACAGCCACACAAGGTTAGGATAGCTGCAAACACAGCGATAGAAAGAAGCACAGATGACACCAGAGTCCTGTAACGTCCAAACACTTTCATCCAGTCATCCCAGAAAGTCCCATCCACACAAAGAGACTTTAAAATCCGCCAGCCACTTGGTCAGCTAATTTATACTCATCCGGTACTCCTCAAGGAACTCCTATGGCGTCAATGTATGTGGGGTCAGTAGAACTGAGCCAAGGTTTGGTACCGCGTTTGACACAAATCTGTGTGTGCACCCACGTTACTGGATCATCAACCTGTAACACAGTAACTGGGAGAAGTAAGGATATTAACGCACACTTACCCATGGCATTTGTGGGCAGTCGGTCATACATTTCCCCACAGCCGCACCACCACCTGGGTGCGGGAATTGCTTGAGTCATTACCACATATTCCAGAAGCAGACACTTGTCTTTTACTACGATCTCTGGGGGTCATCCTAGGAGCAGGTTGTGTGGAACTCATATGGCGAATAGCCAATTGATTTGCTCACCGTCTGTCGAACAGAGAGCAAAGCAAGGGGCAGTGCCTGGACCCAGTTCATGTTGGTGTCATGACAGATTTTAGCCAATTTCTCTTTCAGTGTTCTGTTCATGCGTTCAACACGGCCTTGACTTTGAGGATGGTACACACAGCCAAATTTGTGTTTGAGACCTAACCATTTTTCAACTTGGAGCATGTGTTTACTGTTGAAGTGTGTGCCATTGTCAGAGCGAATCAGAGCTGGAAAGCCGTGCCATGGAATGTAATGATTGATTAGACATTTAATAACAGAAGAGGAATCTTCTTTGGCAACAGGATAGGCCTCAGGCCACTTGGTAAATGAATCACCAATAAATAGCGTTTTCCCTGCACTCTGTCAATCATGTCTGTAAAGTCAATGGTGATTTCAGCGCCTGGCCAAATAGCGGGTTGGTATTGGCCAGGAAAAGGTTTCAAAGTGGGGTTGACATTGAAAAATTGGCAAGTTTTACAGGCATTGTAAAAATCCCAAACCATCTCACTGAGATGTGGATGCCACCACATATTCAAAGCCGCTAGCATGGCTTGTGGACCAATGTGTGACGGACTGTGCACTTCTTGGAACACAGAACGTGACACTGGACCCGCAGGAATGACCGGACACCCATTTGGACCCACCCAGAGTCCATCTGAGCGCCTAGTCGCACCTTTGGCAAGCCAGTAGGATTGTTCCTGTGGAGAGCATCTCAGTTGAGCCTCAACAATATGCGTGATGTCTAATGGCTGCATAGTGTCAGGAATTTGGACCATGATCATATTTTGTGAGGAGTGGTAACCTGCAGCGCACTTGGCAGCTTGGTCAGCTGTACTGTTACCCTGAGAGACAAAAGAATTTTGTTTACAATGCCCTGGCACTTTAACAATAGCTTTTTTGCACTGGGAGCTGGAGAGTCACGTCCAGGCGCTCCATGAGTGCTTTGTGAGCAATAGGTTGGCCCTTGGCGGTGAAATAACCATTTCTTTTCCAAGCGGATAGATCAAGAACAGCTGCCGAAACAGCATAGGCTGAGTCAGAATAAATTGTGACCTTGTCAACTGCAGAGTGTTCCAGAGCTAAGCAAAGGGCTAACACTTCTGCTGACTGAGCTGATGGAGAGGCAGTGATGACATGAGTAGTGACTGTAGAAAAGACGTGAGGTGTCCGACCCCCTGGGTCTGGATTCCCCTCGACAATGGCCGCTGCCGCTTTCAGGGAGCCATCACTGTGTCTCCAACAGCATCCATCTGTGAACAGCATACGTCCCTCTGCCAGAGGAACCGTGCTTAAGTCGGGTCTGGATTTGGATTGTAGTGTCACAATTTGTGCACATTCATGTGAGCAAACTGAGATGTGATCCGCCATATTTACACCGAAATGTTTGTGTTTTATATTTGGGGCAGACACAAAAGTCTGGTTTGTCTCAAAGATGACATGGTGAATGATGCAGAAGCAACAAAAGAGAGTGGTCTGTGCAAACAATCAAGGGCTGTTTTTTGAAAAACTCGCGCCAGACCAGCCGCATAACGTGCACAGTCTGGTTGCCTTGTTTCCATGGCATCCAATGGGGCACTGCAGTACATCAGGACAGAACGTCCCTCCGGAACCTTTTGAAAGAGTACTGCATTCACAACCGCTGGGGTCACTGCCACATCAAGGAAAAAGGGTTTGTCATAATTTGGGTTCGCCAATGTGGATGCAGCCGCAAGCTCATTGACCAATGCAAGAAAAATTTTGTCCGTTTCATCAGTCCACTCTAGTTCAGCGGTCAGATTCTTTGAGCCTTGGGCACGAACCAAAGCTCGCAGCCCGTCAGTTTTGTCAACATGGGATGTAATGGCAACTGTAGCCACAGAGGCCAAGAAAAGACAACATGTCTTTGACCGTGACTGGTCTTGGGTGTCTCAAAATGGATGACCTGTGTTCTGCTGACATGGCTGTTCCCGGGGATGATACGACTCGTCCGAGAAAGGTGACAGATTTTCTGCAGCACTGAGGCTTTTTCTTTGACACCTTGAAGCCGAATGAGTGCAAAGCACGCAACAAAACATCAGTGGCTCGCAGACAAGAGTCAACGGTTGGAGCACCCAACAAAAGATCGTCAACATACATCAGCAACTTACACTGGGGTGGGAGTGTCACGTTCATCAGCAAAGATTTCAAAACTTGGTTGAAGATTCCTGGGGAACACTTGTGTCCTTGCGGTAGTCTGGTGTACTGCAATCTGCAGCCCTTGTAAGTGAAGGCAAAGTACTTTCTACACTGTCTAGCCAACGGCAAGCAGAAGTATGCATTTGCCAGATCAATTGCAGTAAACCACTGCAAATCTGGCCCCAAAGATGTCAAAAATCTGTGAGGATCTGGGACGGGAAGAACAGGAGTCTCCGTAACTTCATTAATGGCTCTCAAATCATGGGCCATTCTCCAGGTGTCACCTGTGGCTTTCAACACTGGCCGCAATGGGGTAGTCCACGATGAATCTGACTGTTCTAACACTCCTGCATCCCACAGACCACAGACCGTTTCTTCCATGCCCTCATCAGCAGCTTGTGGCCACCGATACTGGGCACGATAGACACCTGTATTCTTAGCCTGATCACTCATTTCTATCACAACCTCTGGAATCTTGGTGCAATGTCCTACATCGTATGGTCCTTGGGACCAAACGCCTTCGGGGATTTTGTCTAACATGGCTGCTGCACTGTCATGGTCAGACAACTCACGTCCGTGATGTCTGTCAAGAATCTCGTGTTGTAGAATGCATGTGTCAGTTGTATGAATGTGAATTCTGTATGCATCAGCTGTGGGTGAGACCTGAATGTCAGGTGTCTCACCAGGTTGCCAATCAGTGAGTGCATCCAATCTTTTAACCATGGGGCCTAATTCGCGTGCTTCGTTTGTGGGTGCCAAGGCCAAAGAGATGTGTGGAAGTGCCTCATCCTCCATTTTATACCACTGTTTTTGTTCTTGAGTGAGATCACAAAGTGCCACAACACCAATTTCAGAGATGTAAATGAATAATGATCTTACCTCCCATGAGTCACCCTCAATTAGCCTAAACTCCTCACCGTACATTTCATCCTGATTTCTGTCATAATAGAGAGTGCAATGTAGAGGATCGATGGGCGGGTGGTATGGTCCCAGAGAACTTATCCAAGGTTTCCACAGCTGGAATACAGATCTCAGTCCCTTTGTTGTTGGTGTTTCTGGGTCAAGACATGCCCAGTAGATGTCAGCACTGTGTTTTTCAGACAGGTTTGGTTTCATGAGCCACTGTCCTGTACGTCCGTGACTAGAGCATGTGAATGTTTGTCCATTTGAAAACGTGACACAGAGTCCTTGATGTCCACACAAAATTGTGGCACAGGTGGAAGTCAACAAGTCTCTTCCCATTAAGTTCACTGGTGTCCCAGGTGAGTGAACAAACGGGTGAAAAAGTGTATGTCCAGCAATTTGTGTCCTTAGAGGTTTGGTGAATGGCAGTGACTTAGGTTGTCCCGAGAAGCCCACAAGTGACATGGTGTCTTTGGTCAACGCAGCCTTTGGCAATGGACCATTCAGGGATGAATAGGTAGCTCCAGTGTCCACAAGTGCCACGATCTTTTGATCATCCACGTCCATAAGAAGCATAGGTTCTGCCATTCCCTCGCCTCCAGAGCCACTCAGGCCTCCCTAGCAGTTGCCATACCCGTCCCCCTCGTAGTATTGGGAGTACGGCGCACTGCCAGGTTGGTTCCACTGGCCTGGGTTCTGCCACGGACGGCCTCCTCATCCTGCCAGGCTGCCCCTGCCCCGAGGTGGACCACGTCCCCTCATGGGCGGACCCTGCTGCTGAGCCTGAGGACATTCACGGGCCCAGTGTTCCCAGGAGTCACAAACAAAACAGGTTCCTGGTGGGAACTGAGAACAACCTCTTCCAACTGGTCCACCTCGGCCTCGTCCAAAGTGACCCCCACCACGCCCAGGAGCCTGCCACAGCATTGAGTCTGTCCCTTTTGCTTTTTCTTTTCCCTCACTCTTCTTTTGGGTTACGTCATCTCTCATTTTGGCCAATTGCAATTTTAAAAGCTGAACCTCCATCACTTTGGTCTTGGCATCTGTCTCAGTGTTTGAGTCAGTGTATGCTTTTAAATGATATGTCACGTGTCTCCTAAAACGACCTTCCTCACCTCCCAAGAGGTCAGGGTCGCGTTTCAACTCCTTTTGCACCTGTTCTGGTAGACCATTCAATACCGCGGTGCGAAACAAAATCTCAGCCTCCGGCATGCGTGTGGGGTGCTTACCTGTTTGGGCTATCCATTTGTCCACACATGCAGTGTAATCTTCTTCCGGATCATGTGTTTTGGTGTATGGAAATGATGTTGGTGTGCCCTCGCTGGGTCTGGGAAACACATCTCTGATTGCCTGGAACAAGGGCGCAGCCACCTGACCCAACGGGGTACTGGCTGGCTGTCGGGACGTGCCTGCCTGTGCCTCAACCTGTTGTGACTCATGCCCACTGCAACATGCGTTCATTGCCTGACGCAAGTCCCCTAAAGCTAGTTCTTGACCCGACATTGTAGACAAAAATTTAGAAAGCCACTGTGCACCTCCTTTTGACAATTTTGGTAACTGCTCTACCAGAGCTTGCATGTCTCTTACGCCAAATGGTTCATATTGTCCCTGTGCTCCCTGTCCTCGCCTCATCAAGGGAAAGAGTCCTGGATCACCTGGTGACTTCTTGTCCCGTGATCTAAGATTATAAGATTGCCTCTCTTTCCACATTTCTTCTTCAGATCCGACTCCTCCTGCAACACTGTGTTCTTCAAATTGCTCTTCCAGTAAGCCAAGCAAATGTCCACCTTCTGAGGACATTGCGTGTGACTCGTCAGTATACTTACCTTTCTGCTGTTCTCTGTCTCTTTTGCAGCTCTGCCACCTCCTTCTCTCTTAATTTCAATTGTAGCTGCAAGTCCTTTAATTGCTTTCTGTCTCCTTCTTCTTCTTCCACTTCTTCGTCCCTATCCTCCAGGAATCTCGAGTGTGGATTAGTCCGCATTGTCCAAGTGCTCTCCAGGGCCTTCCCATACTCTACGTCGAACTGGCTTTCCCTTTCCCCAGTTTTAGGAGTGGAACTTACCAAGTTTGGAGTAGTACTTACTGCTCCTCCCTTAGTCTCTGGGGTCCCACGTGCCATGATGGTGGCCAGCTCGCTCAGGGACTGCATAGGCATCCAGCCTTTTTCGTTCTCCACATCACATGTCAACTTACCTGCTACTCTGACAACGGGCATGCTCAGAGCCACCGTTTCTCTCTCCTCGTATGGGGGCGGCTTGGACATCCTCTGTTCCGCCTCCTTTAGCGCCCTTATGGGATACAAGCTCACCGGTGGAGCCGATGCCTGTGAGAACGCTTCCTCATTTGCCTTTCCCCGCTGTCCCTGTATGCTCCACTGTGGGTCCTCTGTTTTATCACTTCGAACATTCGTCAGCGCATTTACAGTCAAATTCATCTGATGCGTCACTCCCCTCTCTTCCTCACATCCGTCTAAGTCCTTCTTGATTTTACGCTTCTCTTTCCAACCACATGTCGCCAATTGTTCCTTCAGTTCCTCACATTCTGATTTTCTCAACTCATCCTGCTTCCTAAACTCCTGGCTCAGTGCCTGCCAACTGCTTTTACCTCCCAGATGCATTCTACTCCACACTTTCAGCATCTTCTTCTTTTCCTTATCATGCTTTTTCTTGTCAATCCCACTAAACATCTGCCTTTCTATGTCTGCGTACATTGATGCCCATTTTGACTCCTTATCTCCCGGTTCACTATAGTCCTCGTCAAGTCTGTCCGCCATTTTGTCAACACCCACCATTTTGTTATATCTTTACCCAATGCTAATGCTAATGCTAATGCTAAGGTTAAGCACAAATCAGAGTTTTAGGAATACTGGTCGTCACTCTTCACCGTACTCTATTCTCAACCCTGCCACCGCTACAGTTTTGCACAAATTGGTCAAATTGTCCCTGCCACCAGTACAGCCTACTTCTAACTACACTAGTCTATGCCTGCTACCGGTAAAATTTGCAATGTTCAATGTGTCCCTGCCACCGCTTTTCCTAGTCTCATCTGTCAACACATTTCACATATGAGGACTTTAACCTCCAATTACTGCGTTTTTTGGGGGCCCCAAAACTCCCCAAGGTATAACGGAAAACCTCACAATGTCTCCGCGCGTCCGCTTTGACGTCAGTTTACGACGGGGCAATACAACACACACATTAACCGCTTATCGGTTCACAAAATCTAATCACAATTACACGCTTACTACATCAGTGATACATTTCCAACAACTTTCATACTTTTAGACAGGCCAATAGCAGAATTTTGACATGTTAGTAACAGGCATTCTGCTTACCTTTCAGTTTGGGCCCAGGAAAGTTGTTTTCAATGTGTCACGATGTCACACGACGTCACGTTCGACTGACCGGGCAAAACTCTGGTACTCCGGCGATCACGTCAGGGAACGCAGCATCAGCCCCTCCCTCGACTCGCGTCGGGAGTCACCAATTGAAGGAAGAAACCTGCGTCCTATGCAGCTTTTCTTTCATGCGTGTTCAGTATCGAGGAGAGACGACCAAGATTCAATGGATTCAAATTAATAAAGTTTAATCCCTGACAGTACAATTCTAAGCAGAGCTCTGGGTCTGAAGGGTCCTTAAACAGCACACAATCTATGTGCGTCTTAGGTTAGGCACAACTTCAGAACGCACACACCCCCTTCAGCCCAGCATTAAAAGACAAGCATTATAAATATTCATGAACCTATGACTAAACATTCTCCGCGTCCAGCTGACTCCATCTCCTTCCCATGTTTGGTGTTCCTGTCGTCTCCTCACAGCCAGACCTCACGTGACTCCATGACCTCGCAAGACATGAGTTCCCACACTGAGTCTGCACACAAAGATACATCTGCATCCTCCCTAGTGATAAGCTCCATGGGCCAGCTGTGAGCCAGCACAGTACTCCTTTGTTTCATAGATGTTAAAGGCACAATATGAATTTTATAATGACTGGTAGAAATGATTACATTCTTCATTACAAGGCATATATTAAAGACACACTATGAATTTATAATAAGTAGTAAAAAATAATTATATTCTTCACGACAAAACCGTTCAGCTGGAGTGAGGTGAGCTCGGCCCAATTGCATGGGTTCCTCAGCCGTAGGTTCACGCTTAGGGGGGGCTAGAAAGCACAGGAGAGAAACGTGGTGGGTCAGGAGCAGGTGAGGTGGAAAACAGAGGTGCACATGGGTCACGTAAATGCTGCCGGGAAACCTTTTCTCTGCGCCTCTCTCTTAGTCTGTTATCGAGACGAATCAAAAGGGAGATTAACTCATTAAGGCTTGTAGTTTCATCTCTGGCTGCAAGTTCATCTTTAATATTTTCCCCTAGTGAAAACACTCTGTAGTGCTGTGTCATCCCAGCCACTCTCTGCAGCAAGAATGCGGAAGTCAATAGCATACTGAGCAACAGAACTGGTGCCTTGGTTGAGAGTGAGTAATCTCTTTGAAGCCTCTTTGCCTTTAAGTGGGTGATCAAAAATTCTTTTCAGTTCAGTAGTGAAAGCAGTGTAGGAGCGAAAAATTTCAGAACTGGCCTCATATTCTGCAGTTGCCCACTGTGAGGCTTTACCGGAGAGCAAGCTAAGAACAAAAGAAATATGGGACTTATCTGAGGCGTAGGTGGAGGGCTGCTGGTCGAACACAATGGCACACTGAAGGAGGAATCTGCCACAGGAACCCAAGTCGCCGGAGTAACGTTCGGGAGTAGGGATGTGGGGCTCTCGAGGCGCCCAGGATGGAGGACCTGGTGGCGGTGATGGAGGGGCCTTGGGTTGCACAGAGGGAGGAGGATGAACAGTAGAGGCTGAGAGGTAGGTGTTGAGTTGACAGAAATCCTTACTGAGCTGAGATACACTGGAGGCCAATCCCACAAGCTGGTCAGTAACTTCTTTCAAAAGAGTTTCATGTCGCCCAACTAAAATGCCCTGAGAGGCTGGGGCTTCACTCAAATTGTCTCGGTCTGTTGGGTCCATGTGGCCAGATTGTTCTGTTGTGGCTCAACAAAAGGGACCCAAAAAAATAGACCAGAGATTGTGGACAAAGTTCGGAGTTTTATTAGAACAGGTCTCCAAGGGCGAGTATCAGGAGCTGGGAAACAGGCAAGGAGCGGAGTCTTCGGACAAAAACACTGGAAAACAGGAGACGGAGGTAAGTAGAAGCAAAAAGGAAAGTTTCTAGAAAAACAGGTCTGGTAGCCGACGGAAATCACCATCTAGTGCGACGGAACAATCTGGCAGCTGCTGTCTCCAGATCACAGGATAAATGGCACCATGTTGATTGAAGACAGGCTACAGGTGAGCAGCTGCCGATAGGACTCCGCCCACACACACCCACACACACACACTCAGGGAGAGGGAGGAGGGAGCACAGGAGAGGCACAGCCAGGGCATGACAATATCTGAATAACACATCACACTGATCAAATACAACTGTGCTTTATGAATATTTATTGAGCAAGTTAAACAGCATTTAAATACAAAATATGCAAATGAGTGCGGGTTCTCCTAGACTGGGATCTAAGATCAGAGACTGAGCACAACCCAGGAGTGATCTAAAGTCATGTGTGGAGTTAGATCGATAAGCGAGCCTTTCTGTGACAATTTGTGCTCAATACGACCAGAGAGAAGAGCGTGGAGTCCGGCGATGAGGTCCTTCATGTGGTCTCCTCAGGGATGGTCTGAAATCTTCTTCCACTCGGCTGTCATCAGGCTGAAGGATGCCGTACCGTCTGTTTAAAAGAGGAACACGGGGCCTTTCTAGGGTCCATGAGGTCGATCAGCACTGGTCCAGATTCAGGCCAAAAATCCATCAAAGGTGTGAATATTTAAATTTGGAAAAGTATACGAAAGCTTCACGTTTGCTCGGATTCGCCACAGAAATTTGGATAAAAATGCGGAAAGAGACAGGCAAAACTTTAGGGAGAAGCATTTGCTGGTTTCTCTGTCTTTGTCTCCTCCGAGTCGTCCTGGAGGAAGTGCTCGGTGTGAGGACAGTATCACGACACGTTTTCTGTTCAGTGATGTAAAAATATGTGAAAAACGTTTGGACTGTTTTACACTGAGGAGAGTGAATCTGTGGAGCTCACAGAGACACTGAGGAGAGTGAATCTGTGGAGCTCAGAGACACTGAGGAGAGTGAGTCTGTGGAGCTCAGAGACACTGAGGAGAGTGAGTCTGTGGAGCTCAGAGACACTGAGGAGAGTGAGTCTGTGGAGCTCACACAGACACTGAGGAGAGTGAGTCTGTGGAGCTCAGAGACACTGAGGAGAGTGAGTCTGTGGAGCTCAGAGACACTGAGGAGAGTGAGTCTGTGGAGCTCACAGAGACACTGAGGAGAGTGAGTCTGTGGAGCTCAGAGACACTGAGGAGAGTGAGTCTGTGGAGCTCAGAGACACTGAGGAGAGTGAGTCTGTGGAGCTCAGAGACACTGAGGAGAGTGAGTCTGTGGAGCTCAGAGACACTGAGGAGAGTGAGTCTGTGGAGCTCACAGAGACACTGAGGAGAGTGAGTCTGTGGAGCTCACAGAGACACTGAGGAGAGTGAGTCTGTGGAGCTCACAGAGACACTGAGGAGAGTGAGTCTGTGGAGCTCACAGAGACACTGAGGAGAGTGAGTCTGTGGAGCTCACAGAGACACTGAGGAGCCATAATCCCAGAGCCTAAACCCAGGGATCAGAGTGTGAGTGGATGTGGTGCTGAAGGTGTGGAGGTGGGTTAGTTGGTCAGAGGAGACTGTGTAGAAGGACACAGAGTGAGCAGGACAGTCCACAAACACTGCCACTGTCCCAGAAGAGGAGGAGCTGCGCTGAGGGAGGTGGATATGTTTGTTATTATGCCAAACATTGAAACCATCTTTAGAACAGTCCAGACTCCAGGACTGATCATTGTGTCCAAACCAACTGTCATAACCGCCTCCTTTCCTTCTGATTCTTCTGTCACACACTGATATATAAACCGCTCCACTCCACTGGACCTCCCAGTAACAGCGACCAGTCAGACCAGAGGAACACAGAATCTGAGGGTGGAGCTCAAATCTGTCCTGATGATCTGGATACGGCTGCTTCTCTTTCACACGTGTCACCTTCTTGTTGTTGTCGGACAGTTGGAGGTCTCTGTGAGCTGCGTTTGGATCCAGAGTGAGATCACAGAAATCTGATGGAGAGAAGACACAACACAGCAGCAGTTAGTCCCCTGTCCACTGTCAACATGAGACACATGTTTAATTCTGCACCACACGGCTCCATTTGTTCAGGACCCATGGATATAAAGACTTTCACTTGTTCAGGATTCAGCTCTTTTCTGTCTTTGTTCTTTTATTTCTTCATCCTTCACTTTTGTGTTTGGCTCAGATTTACTGGAGGAAAAACATTTCCTTTCACAGCTCCACACCTGTTTAGTCCTGGTTTAGTCCTGGTTCAGTCCTGGTTTAGTCCTGGTTCAGTCCTGTTTTAGTTCTGGTTTAGTTCTGGTTTAGTCTTTGTTTAGTCCTGGTTTAGTCCTGGTTTAGTCCTGGTTCAGTCCTGGTTCAGTCCTGGTTTAGTCCTGGTTTAGTCCTGGTTCAGTCCTTGTTTAGTCCTGTTTTAGTCCTGGTTTAGTCCTGGTTTAGTCCTGCTTTAGTCCTGGTTTAGTCCTGGTTTAGTCCTGCTTTTGTCCTGGTTTAGTCCTGCTTTTGTCTTGGTTTAGTCCTGGTTTAGTCCTGGTTTAGTCCTGGTTCAGTCCTGGTTTAGTCCTGTTTTAGTCCTGGTTTAGTCCTGGTTCAGTCCTGGTTTAGTCCTGGTTTAGTCCGGCTTTAGTCCTGGTTTAGTCCTGGTTTAGTCCTGCTTTTGTCTTGGTTTAGTCCTGGTTTAGTCCTGGTTTAGTCCTGGTTCAGTCCTGGTTTAGTCCTGGTTTAGTCATGGTTCAGTCCTGGTTTAGTCCTGGTTCAGTCCTGCTTTAGTCCTGGTTTAGTCATGGTTCAGTCCTGGTTTAGTCCTGGTTCAGTTCTGGTTTAGTCTTTGTTTAGTCCTGGTTTAGTCCTGGTTTAGTCCTGGTTTAGTTCTGGTTTAGTCCTGGTTTAGTCCTGGTTTAGTTCTGGTTTAGTCCCGGTTTAGTTTTGGTTTAGTCCTGGTTCAGTCCTGGTTTAGTCCTGGTTTAATCCTGCTTCAGTCCTGGTTTAGTCCTGGTTTAGTCCTGGGTCAGTCCTGGTTCAGTTCTGGTTTAGTCTTTGTTTAGTCCTGGTTTAGTCCTGGTTCAGTCCTGGTTTAGTCCTGCTTTAGTCCTGGTTTTGTCCTGGTTCAGTCCTGATTTAGTCCTGGTTGAGTCCTGGTTCAGTCCTGGTTTAGTCCTGGTTCAGTCCTGGTTTATTCCTGGTTTAGTCCTGGTTTAGTTCTGGTTTAGTCCTGGTTTAGTCCTGCTTTAGTACTGGTTCAGTCCTAGTTTAGTCCTGGTTTAGTCCTGGTTTAGTCCTGGTTCAGTCCTGGTTCAGTCCTGGTTCAGTCCTGGTGTAGTCCTGGTTTAGTCCTGGTTTAGTCCTGGTTTAGTTCTGGTTTAGTCCTGGTTTAGTCCTGGTTCAGTCCTGGTTTAGTCCTGGTTCAGTCCTGGTTCAGTCCTGGTTTAGTCCTGGTTCAGTCCTGTTTTAGTCCTGTTTTAGTTCTGGTTTAGTCCTGGTTTAGTTCTGGTTTAGTCTTTGTTTAGTCCTGGTTTAGTCCTGGTTTAGTCCTGGTTTAGTTCTGGTTTAGTCCTGGTTCAGTCCTGGTTCGGTTCTGGTTTAGTCTTTGTTTAGTCCTGTTTTAGTCCTGGTTCAGTCCTGGTTTAGTCCTGGTTTAGTCCTGGTTTAGTCCTGGTTTAGTCCTGGTTCAGTCCTGGTTTAGTCCTGGTTCAGTCCTGGTTTAGTCCTGGTTTAGTCTTTGTTTAGTCCTGGTTTAGTCCTAGTTTAGTCCTGGTTCAGTCCTGGTTCAGTCCTGGTTTAGTCCTGGTTTAGTCCTGGTTTAGTCCTGCTTCAGTCCTGGTTTAGTCCTGGTTTAGTCCTGGTTCAGTCCTGGTTCGGTTCTGGTTTAGTCTTTGTTTAGTCCTGGTTTAGTCCTGGTTCAGTCCTGGTTTAGTCCTGGTTTAGTCCTGGTTTAGTCCTGGTTCTGTCCTGGTTCAGTCCTGGTTTAGTCCTGGTTCAGTCCTGGTTTAGTCCTGGTTTAGTCCTGGTTCAGTCCTGGTTCGGTTCTGGTTTAGTCTTTGTTTAGTCCTGGTTTAGTCCTGGTTCAGTCCTGGTTTAGTCCTGGTTTAGTCCTGGTTTAGTCCTGGTTCTGTCCTGGTTCAGTCCTGGTTCTGTCCTGGTTCAGTCCTGGTTTAGTCCTGGTTCAGTCCTGGTTCAGTCCTGGTTTAGTCCTGGTTTAGTCCTGGTTTAGTCCTGGTTCAGTCCTGGTTTAGTCCTGGTTCAGTCCTGGTTTAGTCCTGGTTTAGTCCTGGTTCTGTTCATCACTACAGGTTTTTCTTCTGCTCTTTTAAGGTTCATTTCCTGATTATTTCTGTTGTGATTTTTTCTCTTGTGCTGATTGTGATTTAATGTGTTTCTTCTTCTGTGAAGCTCTTTGAATGACTCTGTCTGAACTGAGCTCTACAAATAAACTTGTGTTCGACTGTAAAAAGTGTTGGTGCTTCTCCTGAGCTCCAGCAGCAGGAGTTCTGATGGGGTTGGTGCTTCTCCTGAGCTCCAGCAGCAGGAGTTCTGATGGGGTTGGTGCTCCTCCTGACCTCCAGCACCAGGAGTTCTGATGGGGTTGGTGCTTCTCCTGAGCTCCAGCAGCAGGAGTTCTGATGGGGTTGGTGCTTCTCCTGAGCTCCAGCAGCAGGAGTTCTGATGGGGTTGGTGCTTCTCCTGAGCTCCAGCAGCAGGAGTTCTGATGGGGTTGGTGCTCCTCCCGAGCTCCAGCAGCAGGAGTTCTGATGGGGTTGGTGCTCCTCCTGAGCTCCAGCAGCAGGAGTTCTGATGGGGTTGGTGCTTCTCCCGAGCTCCAGCAGCAGGAGTTCTGATGGGGTTGGTGCTCCTCCTGAGCTCCAGCAGCAGGAGTTCTGATGGGGTTGGTGCTCCTCCTGAGCTCCAGCAGCAGGAGTTTTGATGGGGTTGGTGCTTCTCCTGAGCTCCAGCAGCAGGAGTTCTGATGGGGTTGGTGCTCCTCCTGAGCTCCAGCAGCAGGAGTTTTGATGGGGTTGGTGCTCCTCCTGAGCTCCAGCAGCAGGAGTTTTGATGGGGTTGGTGCTTCTCCTGAGCTCCAGTAGCAGGAGTTCTGATGGGGTCGGTGCTCCTCCTGAGCTCCAGCAGCAGGAGTTCTGATGGGGTTGGTGCTCCTCCTGAGCTCCAGCAGCAGGAGTTCTGATGGGGTTGGTGCTTCTCCTGAGCTCCAGCAGCAGGAGTTCTGATGGGGTTGGTGCTTCTCCTGAGCTCCAGCAGCAGGAGTTCTGATGGGGTTGGTGCTTCTCCTGAGCTCCAGCAGCAGGAGTTCTGATGGGGTTGGTGCTCCTGGTGCTGACACATGTGTCTCTGTGTTCAGGAGCTTGTTGTTTTGCAGTGTTTGTGTGAGATCTGTTGTTGTTCTCGTGATGAGGAGGACTGACAGCAGAGGCACAGCTCAGAGCAGAACAGGGGACTGGTTTAAATCCACTGTCTCCAGAAGAAGAATGAAGATCACTGTTGGACATGTTTGACACTGGACTGTTCAGGATCTGCTTTAACAACAGCTCTGGGTTTAGTCCTGATGTAGAGTTGGAGGATTAGTGATAATAAAACTCTAAAACTGGACACTAAACTCTTCATGTGTTCTTAATGTATTAAATGCTGAGTAAAATGCAGAACTGTATCTGCATTGATTTGATACTCACTCTTCCAGGGGCAAACTGTCAACCAGTGAACACCTGCAGGCTCCAGTCTGAAGGAGAACACAGATGTTTCATTACTGTGGCTCATTAAGGCTGAACGTTGAATCTGTTCAAATGGGCTGATTCTTTATGATACTAGTGTGGACGGTACAGTTACGGCTTCACAGGAGCCAGTGTGAGCGGGGCCCATACCTGAGAGTGTCCAATGTGCAGTGGGGCTCCTCCTGTAGAGCACACAGGAGCTTTACTCCTGTGTCTCCTGGATGGTTGTAGCTGAGGTCCAGTTCTATCAGATGGGAGGGGTTGGACCTCAGAGCTGAGGCCAGAGAAGCACAGCCTTCCTCTGAGAGCAGACACCCTGACAGTCTGAGGACACAGATTATTGGAATCAGGAACATTCATGAGGAACATTCAACCCAAATGAGACAAACAACAAGTCCCAGATCTTTATGGGACTTTATCAAATGTTCTTTTCCAATGCAAATACCAACAGGTTCTGGAATAATAGTGAAGAATATGAACCCCTCTGACCTGAGCTGTTTCAGTTTACACTGAGGACTCTTCAGTCCAACACACAACATCTTCAGCCCTGAGTCCTTCAGGTCGTTGTGACTGAGGTCCAGGACTGTCAGACTAGAGGACTGGGAGCTGAGGACTGAGGACAGAGCTTCACAGCTTCTCTCTGACAGGTCACAGCCGCTCAGTCTGGAGACAGAAAACATAGTTTATGCAGAAGTTGAACCAAACTGTCCTCTGTTAAACAAAGGTCACTCACAGAGCTTTGTTGGAGGCCTTGACCACCGGGAGCAGCCTCAGGAGAGCCTCCTCTGAAGCACAGTATTTATTCAGCTCAAACTGCTCCAGATCTTCTTCTGATGACAGTAAGATGAAGGCCAGAGCTGACCACTGAGCAGGAGACAGTCCACCTCCAGACAGATGTCCTGATCTCAGGACCTGTTGGACCTGCTCCACCAGAGAACGATCATTCAGTTCATTCAGACAGTGGAGCAGGTTGATGCTCCTCTCTGCAGACACATCCTTACTCAGCTTCTTCTTGATGTACTCAGCTGTTTTCTGATTGGTCTGGGAGCTACTTCCTGTCTGTGTCAGCAGACCTTGTAGAAGGCTCTGATTGGTCGACAGTGAAAGACCCAGGAGGAAGCGGAGGAGCAGGTCCAGGTGTCCGTTTGGACTCTGTAAGGCCTGGTCCACAGCCGTCTGGTAAAACTGCACTGATTTGCTGCCAAAAACCTTTGTCCATAATGATGTTTGTTTGTCTGAGAGCAGGTTGACCCCAGAGCTGAAGAAGGTCTGATGGACGTGAAGAGCAGCCAGAAACTCCTGCACACTCAGATGGATGAAGCAGTAGACCTTGTCCTGGTACAGGCCTGGCTCCTCTCTAAAGACCTGTGTGAACACTCCGGAGTAAACTGAGGCCGCTGCAGCGTCCAGCCCACACTCGCTCAGGTCACTCTCGTAGAAGATCAGGTTTCCTTTCTGCAGCTGCTCAAAGGCCACTTTTCCCAGAGACTCCACCATCTTCCTGGTCTCTGGACTCCAGTGTGGGTCTGTCTCAGATCCTTCTTCATACTTGATGTTCTGGACTTTGGCCTGAACCACCAGGAAGTGGATGTACATCTGAGTCAGGGTTTTGGGCAGCTCTCCTCTCGCTCTGCTTCTCAACACGTGCTCCAGGACTGCGGCAGCGATCCAGCAGAAGATCGGCAGGTGGCACATGATGTGGAGGCTTCTGGACGTCTTGATGTGGGAGATGATTGTGTTGGCCTGGTCTCTGAACCTCTTCCTGAAGTACTGCTCCTTCTGCGGGTCGGTGAACCCTCTGACCTCTGTCACCATGGAGACGCACTCAGCAGGGATCTGATTGGTCAGCGCGGTCGTGGTGGTTATCCAGAGGCGAGCGGAGGGAAGCAGCCTCCCCTGATGAGGTTCACCAGCAGCACGTGCACTGAGGCCGACTCTGTGGGGTCGCTCAGGACCTCGGTTTTGGTGAAGTCCAGAGGAGGTCTGCACTCGTCCAGACCGTCAAAGATGAAGAGCACCTGGAGGTCTTCAAAGCTGCAGAGATCTGCTGGTGTTTGACTAAAGAAGTGACGAACAAGTGTCACCAAGCTGAAGCTTGTGTCCTTCAGCACATTGAGCGCTCTGAAAGTGAACGGGAACAGCAGCTGTATGTCCTGGTTGGCTTCACCTTTAGCCCAGTCCAGACTGAACTTCTGAGTGAGCACTGTTTTCCCGATGCCAGCCACTCCCTTTGTCAGCACTGTTCTGATGGCTCCATGTGTGTGAGCTGGGCCTTTAAACATGTCTTCACATGTGATGGCCGTCTCTGCTGGGCCTGGAGTCCTGGAGGCTGTTTCCATGTGTCTGACCTCATGTTCCTGGTTGACCTCTGAAGACCCTCCCTCTGTGATGTAGAGCTCTGTGTAGATCTCATTCAGAAGGGTGGAGTTTCCTGCTTTAGCGATGCCCTCAAACAGACACTCAAACTTCTGCTGCAGGTCAGACTTCAGGTTACGCTGACAAACTCGAGAAGAACTCCCTGAATGAAGACACAGACACAGACCTGAGTCTCAGAGAAGATAAAATGACTGTGAGCACCTTGTTAAATGTGTTAAATGGTCCTACTGCTCCACAGACGCTCAGCCAGCTCCTTCTGCTTCATCCTCCTCAGGAAGTTCAGTGTGATCCTCAGAACAGCCTCACTGCAGCTCCTCTGCTCTTCATCCTCATCCTCCACAGGATCTAAGCCTTCTGGGTCATCTGTACTCAGAACCTTGTGGAGCTTCTTCAGCTCCTTCTGGACCAAAGTGAAGATGTCCTCCTCCAGAAGCTGAACAGACACATTATAAACAGCACAAATGCACTCAGTGTCAGATCTGTGTGGAACAAGCTCTCGTTCATCTGAACATTTCCAAACTTTAGTGAATGACAGACCTTAAATATGGAGTCCAGCTGTGTCTGATGGTGCTGACCACTGGAGACCTGTGGACCCGGCTGCTCCCCTCTGCCACAGAGACACATTAAACATGCAAAATTATTTAGGCACTAAGGAACCAATAAATTGGTATGAGGAGTGCTACTTCACTTTTTGCAAACAGGACAGGTGCTCTTTAGCTCAAGGAAATTAGTCTCTTAAATATGTTTTGACTTAACTTCTGTAGTAGTTTCAGTTGTGAATTGTCAGAAGTCTTCTCAAAAACTGCTAAGGCACACTGCTTGTTGTAGTTTAAAAAGCCTTTATTATGAATGGCTGACGCGTTGCGACTAATGTGTCTTCTTCAGAGCTCAGAGCTCTGAAAACTACAACAAGCAGTGTGCCTTAGCAGTTTTTTAGAAGACTTCTGACAATTCACAACTGAAACTACTACAGAAGTTAAGTCAAAACATATTTAAGATGCAAAATTATTTATTTATTATTTATATGTTGGTCTTATGATCGATGCGTTTGAAAACTCACGGCTCTGTGGCAAAATTACGTGGTTCTACCATAGACCGGTCACTCCTGAAGTTCATTGGTTCTCCCATAGACTGGTCACTCCTGAAGTTCATTGGTTCTCCCATAGACTGGTCACTCCTGAAGTTCAGTGGTTCTCCCATAGACCGGTCACTCCTGAAGTTCACTGGTTCTCCCATAGACTGGTCACTCCTGAAGTTCAGTGGTTCTCCCATAGACTGGTCACTCCTGAAGTTCAGTGGTTCTCCCATAGACTGGTCACTCCTGAAGTTCAGTGGTTCTCCCATAGACTGGTCACTCCTGAAGTTCAGTGGTTCTCCCATAGACTGGTCACTCCTGAAGTTCAGTGGTTCTCCCATAGACTGGTCACTCCTGAAGTTCACTGGTTCTCCCATAGACTGGTCACTCCTGAAGTTCACTGGTTCTCCCATAGACTGGTCACTCCTGAAGTTCAGTGGTTCTCCCATAGACTGGTCACTCCTGAAGTTCAGTGGTTCTCCCATAGACCGGTCACTCCTGAAGTTCAGTGGTTCTCCCATAGACCGGTCACTCCTGAGGGACTCACAGCTGGGACCAGGTTCAGACGGAGTACGTTTCTGGTGGATCCTGAGACACAGAAGAAAACACACTTCAGTCACAGTAAAACACGTGGGACTGTTCTGACTCAGATACTTCAGGAGGTTCTACAAAGTGTTCATGAGGCCTTCACCCCAGACGCTTCAGTGCGGCAGATTCAGCACCAAACATCCAGTTTATATCATTTTAAAGTGTTCATTCTGGAACAAAGAACAGACTTGTGTGTCATTGTGATTTTAATGTGATTCTCTGTGAACTGTGGACCCTCCTGTTTTTAGCTTCATTCAAACCACGTCACCCACATTAGATCAGATGTTTGTGAACATAAAGTCCTGACATTATGAGGAGGTGGGAGTGGGACTTACTGTGGACCATCTTCTCTTTTAAAGTTAATAATTGCATCTTTAGAGTCGTCACTCTTGAGTGACTCGGCGCTGGTCCCAGGAGCAGGTCTGTGGACACAG
>CM068364.1:36612995-36765495 GCA_034769755.1 Odontamblyopus lacepedii | reverse complement strand
AGAGGTCATACTCCCAGATGGGGGGATTTTCCTGCTGATTATATTGCATTTTGAGAAGAAAATCTAAAAGGTAAATTCACAAATGTTGTACCTGATCATTTCTATTAGAACTCACTGTACTGAGTTCAAATTAGTACTGAAACTGATGCTTGAGCACTCTTTATTCTCCTGTGTTCATCTCTAAATCATGAGCTAGTTATTTTAGGTTAATAAAGTCATAAATTGAAAGTGCACTATGTAACTCTGCCACCTCCTTGTCTTCACATGAAATTGTTCTTGCACGGCCACAGTGTGGCATCTGAAACAGGCCGATACAAAACAAGTAAATAAAACACATTTAAAGGTCTTATATTATGCAACATGGACCTGGATTTGTGACCTGGATTTGTGTTTGGTGTCGTTCACACATATGTGAGTAATTCTACATTATGGGGCCGAGTACATCTCCAAAGCTCAAAATACTCTGTTCCACCTTGTGATGTCATTGAGTGCTAGTTTTAAAGTTAAATTATATTTAGCTTCAACTGACTGACTGCTGTACTCACCAATACACTATGTAGTCGGGTACATAAAGCACTCTATACACTGAGCCAGTCAGATGGAGACCCCGGCCTATAAAGTGAGGGTCTGACCCCTCCTCCTCTGACATCACACACTGCTGCAGTATCAGTATCAGTATCAGTTGTTTAACTCACATCAAGCCAGCGGCATGGTGGTAAAGTGTTGAGTACTTTCGCCTCACAGCAAAAAGGTCCTAGCTTTGGATTCTGGGTGGTGTGGGGCCTTTCTATATGGCCAGGACTCCCCTGAAAAAGAAATTCTTTAACTCAGTGGGACTTTCCTACTGTTCTTTTTTTTAAATAAAGCTGTCTGCACAAGTACCATGTACTGCTGGTCTGTGCTCATGTCCTGTCAGTTCATGTGGATGACTGGGCACTGCACCAATGCTACGATGCTACTGTTTTAGCAGACTGATGTTCGGGCTAACGTTACCACACAGATGGACATGGGCGCATCAGCCGGTCACAGCAGAGTTACAGGTGCTGTTCGTTGTGGGGGCTCCATGCAGTGTTGCTCTGGTGGGTGTATGGTCCCAGGCACTAACAGTGACTCTGGATTGAGCTCATCTGAGAAAATGTACACTACTGTAAGGTCCTATCAGTACTGCCCTTCCCCCTCTTCGTGGGACTTTGTTATAGGACTTGTATTTCATTTTTGTTTATCTGGGATGGGCACTTTGGACTGCTGCTGTTTGGCTGGGCCAAACCATGAAGACTACTGTTAGGAATTTGTCAACAAACTGAACTTGATCTTTTTAATGAAACATTTAACTAAAAACATGATTCATAATATCTGTTGAAAAAATGCCTCTTTCCTCAGTTTTACAGATCTGTGTTGCCTTAGTGCAGGTGAATTCATCATTATTTCATGGTCTAGTTCAGGGGTGGGCAAACTACAGCCCGGGGGCCACATCCGGCCCGCCAAACTTGAATGAACTGCAATAAAACTTATTAGTTTTATTTTCCCTGCAATTCTGGCATTTCCCAATAGATGGCGCACTCTAAATACATTGATACATGAAACCAAATTACACATATGGGCTCGTGTCTCAGTGCCCAATGGTAGAACTATATGTTCTCACTCATGGCCGAAAACCTTCCCATAAAGCACTGCGGCCAAGTGTATATCTAGTGTGCCGCGCACACCACACGTCCTCTTGTACGGCGTGGACACTGCGCGTGGATCGTGTCTTGTCGCTTACGTTGCGTGGACCGCACTTCCTCCTGTGCACCTCTAAACCAGAACTAACACCAGGACTAAGACAGGTCTAAAGCAGGTCTAAACCGGATCTAAAACCAGGACTAAACAAGCATTAAATCAGGACTAAAACCAGGTCTAAACCAGGACTACAACCAAACAAGAATGTGCAGGAGTTGGTTGCTACATTCATGTAGTTTTAAAAATCATGACAATATCAAGTAATCCAAAGTATTCAGATTACATTACTCACTTAAGTAATTGAATGAACTACATTACAAACTACATTTTGGGGTCTGTAATCTGTAATCTGTAGGGAATACATCTTAAAGTAACCTTCCCAATACCCTAAATATGGTGCACATGTTAAATTGAGACGTCTGAATCTGCCACATGTAAATCGTTGGATCCTGCAAGTTATTTTCGTCTTATTTGTTGGGCTGATGTACTTAGACCAGAACCCTCCGTCCATCTGCTCCTGGTCCGGCCCTTCCATCAAATTTTAGAACCTTTGTGGCCCTTGAGCCAAAAAGTTTGCCCGCCCCTGGTCTAGTTAGATGACTGGGGCGACTGGGGTGACTGGGGTGATTGGGGTGACTGTAGCAAGCCACTACCAAAAAATATACAAAGTTTTGTTTTACTTCTTGTTCAGTTGAGATTGTAACAGAAAGCTCCAGTATCCTCTGGTGCACTGAGAGATGTAGTTTCAACAAATCTAAAACAATAAATGCAGTTTGTTAAATTATTCAGATGCTTCTAGTAAAGATCTATGAAGTTTAAAAACACAATGGAGCCTGTGCTTGATGACACACAACGGAGTGTTTTCAGTCTGAGTTAAGAATGCAGCCTAAATGATTTACATTATTTGTGTTAAGTGTGTGAATGATTTTGGAGGCAACAGCATAACAGGCGTTTATAAAATGGTGTAATGTAATCGTGCTCTTTATGGATAAAACAACTGAAGGTGGAAAAGACATTTCCTGTTTCAAGTTCTTGCAATTGTTTGGGTATTTGCAGCTAAATCAAATATAAAATGTAACACTTCCCTCGACTTTGCACACTGGCAGAACATTTATAGAAACTCATTTACTCCAACAATGAGTTGAGAAGTTCAGTCTCGGCTCTGCTCTGGAACTGTGCGTCTGGGTAACATCCCCACAACATGAATAAGACATGTGAGTGATGTATGATGTTTACAGTGCAGATAAGCTCATCCTGACTTATTAATGCAATGACAGCAGGACTTCATGTAATATTAAATCTGCAACACATGATAAATACCCTCATTCATTTTTCAGCACATCAGTGAGAACACCAGGGCCTGTTAGAGCTGTCGGCTCTGACTGACACAGACACTTATACCACTATGAGAAAGGAATTGTCCAAAATAAAGCAGATACCATAACAGCTTTACAGTAACATCTACATTAGTGTGAGTTTCTGGCCAGGTTATAACGGCCCATCAGAAACATCACGCTGACTTTCATTTATTTATCTGTCTCTTGCTCTACGGTTACAGAAGAAACACTGAGACGAAAGGGGCTTTCACACCTACACTATTTGGGCACTAAAGAACCATCCTGAGACCACCTCCAATGTTTAAACTTCCCCAATGGAACCAGTGAACTGGACTAAGAGGTGTGAAAGCACCCTGAGGTGCATAACACCTCTTAACACCACAATATCTCAAAATGCTCAAATCACAAATAAAACACTTGTCATTCTAATTTCCTATTTATCATTCTTGTGACACATGCTTGTTATCCGCCCCAGCAGCCTTGCGTCACATTTATGTAACAGTGATGGGTGCTGTGCTGGACTGACAGGGCCCATGGGTGCTGCATCCCTCTGCTCTGCTGTACTTCAGAATGATCCTGAATTAGCGCTCCCATCTGCCACTCTTCTGGCCTCATTCACGCTCCAGTAAACAACATGGTCAGCCCACGCCTGCATTCAACTAGCCACTAGCATGCTAAAGGCTATCAGGCTAACAGCCATGCTGCCACCCTCCATGTTTGCATAAGCCCGTCAGGAGGAGGAGGGTGGAGGGTTGAGCCTGTTAGGAGGTGGAGGGTGGAGGGCTGAGCCTGTTAGGAGGTGGAGGGTGGAGGGTTGAGCCTGTTAGGAGGTGGAGGGTGGAGGGTTGAGCCTGTTAGGAGGTGGAGGGTGGAGGGTTGAGCCTGTTAGGAGGTGGATGGTGGAGGGCTGAGCCTGTCAGGAGGAGGAGGGTGGAGGGTTGAGCCTGTCAGGAGGTGGATGGTGGAGGGCTGAGCCTGTCAGGAGGTGGAGGGTGGAGGGCTGAGCCTGTCAGGAGGAGGAGGGTGGAGGGCTGAGCCTGTCAGGAGGAGGAGGGTGGAGGGCTGAGCCTGTCAGGAGGAGGAGGGTGGAGGGCTGAGCCTGTCAGGAGGAGGAGGGTGGAGGGCTGAGCCTGTCAGGAGGAGGAGGGTGGAGGGTTGAGCCTGTCAGGAGGAGGAGGGTGGAGGGCTGAGCCTGTCAGGAGGTGGAGGGTGGAGGGCTGAGCCTGTCAGGAGGAGGAGGGTGGAGGGCTGAGCCTGTCAGGAGGTGGAGGGTGGAGGGCTGAGCCTGTCAGGAGGAGGAGGGTGGAGGGTTGAGCCTGTTAGGAGGTGGAGGGTGGAGGGCTGAGCCTGTTAGGAGGTGGAGGGTGGAGGGTTGAGCCTGTTAGGAGGTGGATGGTGGAGGGCTGAGCCTGTCAGGAGGTGGAGGGTGGAGGGTTGAGCCTGTCAGGAGGAGGAGGGTGGAGGGCTGAGCCTGTCAGGAGGTGGAGGGTGGAGGGCTGAGCCTGTCAGGAGGAGGAGGGTGGAGGGCTGAGCCTGTCAGGAGGAGGAGGGTGGAGGGTTGAGCCTGTCAGGAGGAGGAGGGTGGAGGGCTGAGCCTGTCAGGAGGTGGAGGGTGGAGGGCTGTACAGAGGGAGGGGGTCAGTGATATCTCTGGACATTGATAAGAAACCCTCTGGGTGAAGTCTGGGTATGTATGCTAACATTATTCAATTTATTTTTGTAGCGCCCAAAATCACAACACCAGTTTCCTCTAAGGGCGTTCCAAGATATGGATGAGTAAAACATACACACAGACATATCAAAACAGGAATAAACAACATTCATGTAAAGCAGCAAATGAAACATGGTCCAGTCATCCCCTGTCCTTAGACCCTCCTTCTCAGCAAGGAAAAACTCCAAAAAACCCAGGGTCCTGGGAAAAAGAAGAAACCTCGGGGAGAACTACAGTGAAGGAGAGATCCACTCCCATGGACGGACAGGCTATAGATGTCCAGGCCCGTGGGCCAGTTCAGTATGGCCACAGCTACCCAGGTGGGGAAGGAGCCGGGCGAGGAGGAGGAGGAGAGGGGCGAGGAGGAGGAGCCGGGCGAGGAGGAGGAGCCGGACGAGGAGGAGGAGCCAGGCGAAGAGGAGGAGCCAGGCGAGGAGGAGGAGCCAGGCGAGGAGGAGGAGAGGGGTCCAGCTGCCATCAGGCGTCTGAAAGAGTTCCACTCCACAGGGGGAGTGGGACAGGGGACAACATGTGAATAGCAATGAACAAACTACAGATGAGAACATAGTGAGTGATGCTGATGAGGACATAGGAGGAAACAGAGGACAGTGCTCAGGTTGCCACACTTCCCCCAGCTTGTTATCTCCTGCGGCAGCTTATCTTAGTGACATCAACTAAGTAACCTGGTCATAAGCTATTCCGAAGAGGAAGGTTTTAAGCCTGGTCTTAAATAAAGAGACTGTGGAGCCTGTTTAACACCAACAGGGAGTTGATTCCATAACACAGGAGCTTGGTAACTGAAGGCTCTCCCCCCCACTGTACTTTTAGACACTCTAGGAACCACTAATAATCCTGCATTCTGAGAGCGAAGTGCTCTATTTGGCTGATAGGGGACAATGGCATCCTGAAGATATGATGGGGCCATATTGTTTAAGGCTTTGTATGTCAGGAGGAGAACTTTGAATTTAATTCTAAACTCGACAGGAAGCCAGTGCAGTGATTTTAACACAGGACTGATGTGATCACGTCTTTTAGTTCCTGTTAGGACTCTGGCCGCTGCATTTTGGACCAACTGGAAGCTTCTTAAAGTACCTTTAGTGCAGACGGTGAGCAGAGAATTACAGTAATCTAGTCTGGATGTAACAAATGCAGGGATAAGTTTTTCAGCATCATTTTTAGGCAAAATATTTCTGATTTTAGTTATGTTTCGCAGGTGAAAATATGCAGTTTTACAAGCTTGGTTATGGCTATGCACTGCCATGTCTGGGGACTTGGACATTAACGGTGTCTGACATGGGCGAGTTTGTGAAGTGGTGAATCTTCTCACAGGTCTGATGCACGAGGACACGGGTCACAGTTACCGGAGAAGGTCTTGTGCTGATGTTGGACCCATGGCCCTCAGTGGTGCAGCTGTAGTGACCCCTGCACCAGGGTTATTTCACATCCAGACTCCCCCCAGGCCTCTCCAGCAGCAGCGCTCTGTCTCCGGCACATCTCCATGTGAAAGGGCTGTGCTCAGGCTGTTTCTTCAGAAGTGCAGTTTGCCTCTGTCAGCAGAGGGAGGACAGCTTTAGCACCCCATTATTCCACCTGCACAGTGCCACTTTGTTTTGGCTACATTTGTTTTGCCATCTTTTCATATCTGAGCGACTCTCCTTCTTCACGCCTCCCCTCAAGACAGGAGCCTGCCCGTGCGCCGCTGCTCTATATTTTGTGGACAGATTAACATTGGGAGCCCCAGGAGCAGCAGGGAAAGTGCTTTATATTTTCAGGAGGCCTCTTGCATCACAGTGGAGTGGAGTTTTTCAGCCGATATATGGATCAGCACCCCATTTCTGCAACACTTCACTTTTGCCTCATATGTTATGCTTTAGAGCTGATGTGATTTGGGTCCCTCACAGCCCGGGTAAAGGCTGTACTCAGCAAGCTCAAGTTTGTGGAGAATCTTTCCAAGGACACGAGGTTGTTGTTATAATAATGCAATGCTAAAGGTGTATTTAGTCTTCTGTCTGTTATAAACTAGTCTTTTCTGCTCTATAATCCAAAAATAATGTGTATTTATATATGTAATGTCAACATAAAGCTCCACCTACTGGCCCTATGTGGAGTGAAGCAGTTTAAATGAGACTAAAACAATAGCTTCTAGCATTGAAGTTAATTAGCTGCGTTGTGGTAGTCTGGTTAATCTGATGAAACTAAAACTGGGAGAAAGTGAAAAGACTTTGAAGGGCTCATATTAGGCTAATTTCTGAGCCCTGTTCTAAAGTTTCCTCATCACAAACAGACCTGGAGTTTAACACAAACCCTGGATTATAGGCTGAGTTCTTCTCCCAAACAGAACGCCGTCTGTTCCACCTTGTGATGTCATGTGGTAATACAGGAAGTGCTCCACTGGATCATTTCAGCCCTGGAATTGCCCATCTCTACAGGATTAAAGGTAAAGGGAGGTGCTAACTGGAAAACTGCCACTACATGACATCACAAGGTGGAACAGAGCATTTTGAGCGTTGGAGATGCAGGCTAATAATAAAAAGTTACTCAAACATGAATGAGAATGAGAAAAACTCAACTCCAGGTCTGTTTTGGGGGAGGTAACAGCTTTACAACATGACTTAAAGCTCACAGGAATCAGTTCTGTGTAATAACAGTCCTTTAAAAACACAGGACCACTGCATCCTGACATTTGTGACCAATGCACCAGTGAGAAAATGAGACAATGTTAAGCCCCATAAACATGGACAAAGTCATGTAAACAACATTTCTATTGGTCTCTTGACTTTATGCGGATATATGCTGACAATCACAACTTCTCTCCACACGAACACCGCGTTTGCAACAATATGAACATCAAATATAAGAATAAAACACTTTACTGTCACAATTGGGTTAGTTTCACAATTAATAGATGAAAATGGACACGTGTCATTTTCTGTCTTCAAATTCCTTGATTTGTTTACTTGTCCCCTCACGTGAATATTGTTTAGTAAGTATGCTGCAGGTGACCCCCCATAACCAGCTGGTGTCCAGTTCAATCATATTTAGATGGAATTCATATCAAATGACACATGCAATAACATTTATGAGACAAATAGTAACAAACAAAACAATTCATATTCACACATTTTTTGAAATATGCACCTATTTAAAACTTCCATTTGCACTTTCGAGGGAATACACTTATAGTTCTTAGTTTTGGAACCATGTGCTTCTACACTCATGACTGGAGTTACATTATCATACAGGACAAGCAGTGATTATTAGCAGCCGCTGCACAAATCTGTGTACTTTTATTATGCAAGCCTCAGACCCCCTGTCCAGTTCTCTGCTTGGACCTGTAACAAAAGTTTGTCATTATTTTTGTCTCTTGCTCTTCCAGTCTGTGCAGACCGTAAACTACCAAATAACAGCCGGAGTGTTCATTTGTTTCAATCACTTAACAGACCAGGCATTTATTTGAGACCAGATGGCAATTTGGGGTGATTAATTCTTTTCTCATAAAAATCTTGCTCAGCAAAACTGCAAAAATACGGTACTCACATTCTTTTGACCGTCCATTCATCCATCCATCTTCTCCCGCTTAATCCGGCTGGGTCGCGGGGGCAGCTCGCTGCCCAATACTCATAGCACCTGACCCCCCCTATGAACCCCTCTGCAGGTGGTGAACCCACAAAGGAAACCCATCCAGACACGGGGAGGAACATGCAAACTCCACACAGAAAGGCCCGGGCGACCCGGGGATCGAACCCGCAACCTTCTTGCTGTGAGGCCTGAGTGTTGCCACTCAGCCACCGTGCCGCCTTCTTTTGACCGGTATGAGTATAATTTAGACTAGGGCTGCAGCTATCGATTATTACAGTAATCGATTATTCTGTCGATTATTTTGTTCGAATAATCGAGTAATCGTTTGTTATTGTCGCGTCTACTTTGCACATGTTAAGTACACACCACGTGTGACAGATACACGTGTTTTGGACATGAAAAACGTAATTATCGCTAGACTAAGGTTGACTCACCTCACGGTTTCTTTTCCATCCATCCATCCATCCATCTTCTCCCGCTTAATCCGGCTGGGTCGCGGGGGCAGCGTGCTGCCCAATACTCATAGCACCTGACCCCCCCTATGAACCCCTCTGCAGGTGGTGAGCCCACAGGAGGGTGGACAACATGGTCCTTGATGTTAGTTCATAGGGCATGTTTTGGGTTGATGGGGGAAACCGGAGTACCCGGAGGAAACCCATCCAGACACGGGGAGGAACATGCAAACTCCACACAGAAAGGCCCGGGCAACCCGGGGATCGAACCCGCAACCTTCTTGCTGTGAGGCCTGAGTGTTGCCACTCAGCCACCGTGCCGGTTTCTTTTCCACTTGATGTAATGTACGGTTCTGTTTACATGTTGTAGCATCAGTGTGGAGAAGGTGACTTTCAAAATGTAATCCCCTACAGATTACAGATTACATTCCCCAAAATGTAGTTTGTGACATAATCAATTAAATTACTTAAAGTGAGTAACGTAATCTGAATACTTTGGATTACTTGATATTGTCATGATTTTTAAAACTACATAAATGTAGCAACCAACTCCTGCAAATTCTTGTTTGGTTTTAGACCTGGATTAGTCCTGGTTTTAGATCTGGTTTAGTCCTGGTGTGAGTTCCGGAGCGTACGGCGCACGAGGAGGTTATGCTCTTATTATAGATCCATTATACATCCATGGGCTCCGCGCTGTTGTGTGTACAGTGAAGTGCAGTTGTCGTGTGGAAACTTTACCTTTACCACAAAAGGTTCCGGCCATCGCCGAGCGTATGAAAATAAAACGAAGCATCGAGGCAAAAAAAAAATAATCGATGCATTTTTCTAATCGATTAACTCGATTAACTCGATGAATCGTTTCAGCCCTAATTTAGACGACTTTCTATACAGATGTAGGAGAGTTCATTTGAAATGTTACAACAAAATATCTACAGAGCAGATAGTTTCCCACATTTGAATTTCTGCAAATGAGCCATGTGGTTTCAGGTTTAGGATCTAAAGGTTTATGGAAATAAGCCGTGTGGTTTTAAGTTGGGTTTGTGTAGAGACGACGCGAACATCAGTCCTGCACCTGTTGTTCCAGCTCGACTTCTGTCTTCAGCACAAACATTATACTCACCATTTATTTGGAACCGGCAGTTATTTATAAAAATGTACACCTGCAACCGGAGTTTAAAAGGGACCTGGCTCTTATTTGGTATTTTACGGTATATCAGAGCCTGGGTGTCAATAATCACTTTATTATCCCCAAGGGGCAATTAAAAGGCACAGAGAGTTGCAGTGTACAGTACAATATAAAATTTCACATAATAAATAAGCCTCACACATACATTCATTCAGACATGTGAGCGCATGTTTAAAGTGCTCTGATGTTGCAGAGCTGAGGAAGGGACGGCTTAGCATTCAGGAGCCGGACAACTGCAGGAACAAAGGTACATTTCCTCCTCTGAGTCCTACAGTGAACACAGCACAGTCTGCGTCCTGATGCAGCCATTCAGATCTGGAGTGTGAGACATGTGAGGGGTCATGAGAATTTTGAGAGCCGCCCTCACAGCCTGTTGGTCACACAGAGCAGGAAGAGGTGTCACTGGTTGACCAATTATTTTAGAACAGACATTAGCCACTCTGATCAACTGAGACCTGTTATGAACACTGACAGAGTAGAACCAGAAAATACATGAAAAAGACAGAATGCTCTCAATAAATGGATGGTAAAAGGTCATCATAATGTTTTTACTGATCAAATTAAATTTATCAAATGACCTTAAATTCCTCAGAAGATACTGCCTCTGATGGCATTTTTTTTAGAAGCTCTTCTGTGTTCACTGACAATTTTAGCAGATCATCAAAAAATGTCCCAAGGTATTTGTACTTGTGTACTGTCTCTACAGGCCCCGGTACAGGTGATTCTGCCAGCTGTCTCTGCTTGTTAGAAAAAGTCACAATCATGTCCTTGGTTTTACAAATGTTAAGTTCTAGACCAGAGTTCTCACACCATGTCGCGAACTCCAGCAGAGCAGGACCGTGACACAAGGATGGAGCAGAGAGCAGGGACAGCAGGACCGTAACATCCACAAACTTCACCAAAGGACAGTTTGGCTGAGTTGCTCTACAGTCATCCGTATATAAGATGTAGAGCAGGGGGGATAAAACAAACCTCCTGTAGAGGTATAGACATCCTCTGACAGTAAATTATTCACCATCACTCTCTGTGACCTGTTTGTCAGGAAATTGATGATCCATAATATGAGCTGATGGTCCAGGTGGAAAAAGTGGTCAGCTTTTCAGCAAGGATATAAGGCTGCAGTGTGTTGAACACAGAAGAGAAGTCAGCAAACAGAAGCCTGGCGATGGTGTCTGGGGACTCCAGATGTTTATATGCGGATTGCAGAGGGTCCATCAGTAGATCAATAATTTCAGTAATGTGGCTCTTAACAATCCTCTCTAAAGCTTTCATCACTAGTGATGTCAGGGCCACTGGTCTCAGATCATTAAGGACCTTTGTGGATCCTTTCTTAGGGACTGGGATCACAGTGGATTGTTTCCACACATCTGGCACTGTGCTGCTGTTGATGGAGCTTTGGAAGAGCTGCTGAAAGACACCTCCCATCTGCACAGCACAGTGACTCAGAGTCCATCCACAAATGTTATCAGGACCAGTGGCAGTGCCGGTTCTAGTCCTTTTCAGGCATTGCACTACGTCCTCCTCACTGATGATGAGGGATGTTCCACTGGGAGTGAGAGAAGAAGCCACACTATTGAGCTGAGAGGAATTATCTCTCTCAAACCTTAAGAACCTCAAGAAGCGGTTGAGGTCATTTGGGAGAGATGTTGAGTTGTGTCCATCAACTTGAATGGGCATACGACTAGATGCGACAGTGTTTACGGCTGCCATATTCTTGAGTCCCTGCCAGGCAGAGTGGAGATTACCTTGAGTAAAAGAAAGCTCCACCTTGCTTTTATACTTGAGCTGAGCCTGTTTTGATGGCACGTTTAACCTCCTTGTTTACCTCCTTCCTCTCAGACTCTGTGCCATTATAATATTGTCTCTTCTTCTTGTTTAATATCTGCTTTAGCTCTTTCGAAATCCATGGTTTATTATTAGGGAATATTGGTATTGTTTTTGTTGGAATAATGTTATCAACACAGAATGTAATATATGCTGACACTGTCTCTACCTGAGCATCGATGTCATCTGAAGATGTTAAGCAGTCCCAGTCGGTGGAATCAAAACATCCTTGTAACCTACTGTATCTATCAGGTGTCCACTGCTTGATGTTTTTAATAGCAGGTGTAAACCTTTTGACAACAGGTGCCAGCAGAATAGCAGGATGGTCAGATGAACAGAGAGGAGGGAGGGGAACAGATTTAAATGTGCTCATAACTGACCCATAACATTTGTCAAGTGCTCTGCTATGTCTAGTGTTACAGGTCACATGTTGACAGAAACCTTTCAGAGTTTTATCCAGCGAACAATTATTAAAATCTCCCATTACAAATCTGGGGGCATCAGGAGAAATCAGTTCTAACTTTTCAAGTGTTTGCTTCATGTGTTCAGTGGCAGCAGAGGTTTGTGCCTTAGGATGTATATAAACAAGAATTAGAAAGACTTGGGGAAATTCCCTGGGAAGACAAAATGGACGAAGTGAAATGGCCAGTAATTCAATATCCGAATTACACAAAGTTTCTCTCACTACAACGGTCCTACACCAGCGGGGGTTAATATAAAAACAAACTAGAGAGCTATTTTATCTTTTATCTTATTGTATTTATCTTATCTTATTTTTGTAACTTGTTTCAGTCTACATGCTCTTGGTCGGTTGCATCTGTAACAAAGAAAATTTCCCCTCGGGGATGAATAAAAGTAATTCTGATTCTGATTCTGATTCTGATTCTGAAACACCACCGCCTTTTGCCGGTCAGATTTCTATCTCTGTCCAGCCTCAAGTGGGAGCCAAAGCCATCTAAATGCAAGGCACCATTGTTGTCACAATCACTTAGCCAGGTTTCAGTAAAGGCCAAGACTTCCGGTATTCATACATGTGGTTGATATTCGCCTGCAGCTCATCAGTTTTATTCCCTAATGATTGCACATTGGATAAAATGATGGAAGGAAGACGTCGCCTCCTGACATCTTCGCGCTTTAGTCTGGCTCTGACACCTGCTTTCTTCTTCCCTTCGCTCTTCGTGTTTTCTTCCTACCGTGTGAAGAGTGGAGAAACTTGAAGGGCCATCCCGCTGCATCTCACGAGGAAGGTCTCGATTGCGCAGATGTATCATAACATGGCTTCACATACACACACTGTTCAGCACTCCAAAAGATACTGCAAACTAAGACCTTCAAAACATCATAAAATACTTGCAACTCTGTACACTGGTCACCACACGAGCAGTGACCCGGACGTCGTGTTTAGGTGTTTAAAGAGGATGTTGAAAATCCACATTTAACCCAGCATCACAATGAGGTGTCAAGTTACCCTGGACAGGCCTCTGCGCTTTGGGCCCTGTGTGTGTGTGTGTGTCCACTGGCTTCAGGTGAGCATGGGCTGCACTGAGAAGCCCCTTGTGTCCTGGGGGGCTTTATTGTTAAAAGCAGCAGCCGTAATGAGGACAAGTGTAAATGTGGTGGAGTCCTGGAGCAGACCAAGATTGTAAAAAGACCAAGTACTCTAGGCCTAACCTCTTACAAATAAAAGCTCAACAGTTGTGATGGTTCATTTCAGACGTTTCTTTTCCAAATGGTGACTTGTGCGTTCAGTCCTAGAGGCCATTGCCCTGTATTTTATTAGTTCCTAAACTTCTAGCACGAGTGAAAACTCTGGGACACAGCTAACCGAGTAAATTGGTGCTCGTAAACCCCAGGAGTGGTCTGGTTCTCTGACTGAGGAGGACTTGTTTGTGTGCATGTTCTGATCTGATTAACGCTAATGGAGCTTTGATTTGAGCTGGTGGGAGGTGATGGACAGTGACTGACAGCTCCGCCTGTCTCTGATCTGGTGTTTGTGAGTGGAGTGGTGGGGCGCACTGCGGTCAGCTGGGACAGGCCTGTGCATTTACTTAGACTAACTAGACAGTGCTGGACATAGTTCACCAGAAAATGAATCATCCTTAATGATTAAGATGATGCTTTTAATGTGCAAAGGTTGGGACACATTCTCATGCTATTTTTCTTTATGTTTACTACTTTATACAGAGATATATTTCAGATACATCACATTAAATATAAGACGCAAGATATAAGAAGTTATGTGGCAAAGAATAAAACATAAAATACATAATACAATTAAGTATATGCAGTAGTGTGCAAAAGTTTTAGGCAGGTGTAAAAATGCTGTAAACAAAGAAGCTTTCAAAAATATAAAAAAAAAAGAGTGTTTGTTTTGATCAATTTACAAAATGCAAAGGAACAAAAGAAAAAGCCCTTCAGAACTCTTTTGAGCATAAAGAAGAGTCAGAGTCAAGAGTCAGTTGTGTTGGTGCTGGTCTGGCCCCACAGGCCCTGACCTCAACATCCTGCAGTGAGTCTGATTCATGAAGAGACAGAAGGATGTGAGGAAACTCCATCCACACAGGATCTGGGCTTAGTTCTTCAACATGTTTGGAACAGAGACCAGCCCAGTTCCTTCACAAACTGTCTGTAAGTAAAACCTAGAAGAACTGATGCTCTTCTGAAAGGCAAAGCTCACACCAAATACTGATCTGATTTAGATTTCTCTTTTGTTCATTCACTGCAAACTGGTGATTAATGAAATTCCATTTTTTAAGTATTCCTAGTTTACAGCATTTTTTAAGCCACACCTGCCTAAAACTTTTGCACAGTGCTGTATATTTTTAGATTTTAGATAAAAAAATCCTCAAAGTAGCCACTAGGCCAGTCACGGTAATTGCGATGTTTCCTTATCATTCAATACATAAAAGCTTGAATAAAATGTTTTGGGGTCAATATTTCCACCCCTCCTATGGCTCCACTCACAGAGGGGTTCATAGGGGGGGTCAGGTGCTATGAGGTTTGGGCAGCTGCCCCCACGACCCAGCTGGATTAAGCAGGAGAAGATGTATGGATGGATGGGGGTCATTATTTATCAAGCATATATTTTCTTTGCATTACTGGGACATTTTTGGTTATATTTTGGGTGTATGATAAGATTTAAGCTGTGTGTGGTTGAATTAATAAATTATATGTAGATGCAAACTAAGTACTAAAGTGTTTCATTCTGCTGTTTTATTTATTGCAGCTCATAACTGTTAACAGTATTGTAGATTTAGAATAGAATTGCAGTTTCTGCTCTTGGGCTTTTGTGTCAAAGGCAGTTTCAGCATTATCGTTTATAATTAATATTTACTTCAACAATATGTCATACTTCAAAATATGTTATTGTGACAGGCCCAGTACTCACGCTTTGCTTTGTGACAGCACTGCAAACCCTTTCACTGCAAGGTGGGCCACGTCCAAGAGTCAAAAAAGTGTGTACAGTTTTGTATACCAGGTGTATGTTTACAATACAGTTATTTTTGTTGCATTAGCGGTTAACAGTTGTCAGAAGTTGTTGTGATTTATGCCTATGTAGCCAGACCGGTGTCCTGTTCTCTACAGCGCATGTGCACAGCCCCCAAGCGCTGTTACAGCTAAAACGCTGTCGATTTGAGATCCTGAGGCAGAAGTGGAGGAACAAGTCACATTTTAAAAGTGTTTGGGTTTTATTGTATGTTTTGACCAGTTAAGCCTGTGAGCATCAACAGGTGCATGTTGGATTTGCAGCAGAATACCTACGTTGGATGATTAAATAGTGGATTTAATATTTATTTTTATCATATTCATTACATCATATTTTATTTTGTTTCCATGTGTAGAAAACATTGTAACTTTGTTTAAAAAGGTGCTGTATGAATAAAATATCACTATTTTATAACAAATTCACACTGTAGCCTGTGATATTTGCATTAAATATTATAGATTTAATACAAATGTTTCAGTGTTTCCAGTAATTTCTTTCTCTTATACAGTGGGAGTCTTATTTTATAGAAGGTATAGACCTGTCAAAATGAGCTACCTCTGCACATATTCATATAAATGAGTGAATAATGGTGATTCTACTATGGCTAAATTGTCCTGTTGATATGTGCTCCTTTAGTCAGAGCCCTATTTGATTGCATAATACAACTGTCCAAATGAACTATGGGATTCATATAAATGAGTGTAAATTTGACATAACTAAGTTATACAGTGTGATCCCCGTGTGCAAACAACATCAAACCCGCTCTCTCTTATCCAAAGAAATATGTAGTAAAACTAGGGAGGTTCACTTTACTGGATCTAGATAAGTGGTATCTTGCTTTTCTCACAGATAGACAACAAGTTAAAATCAATTCTACACTGTCTGACATCCAGGTTCTAAGCACAGGGGTCCCCCAAGGTTGTGTGAGTTCGCCTCTCCTCTTCACACTTTACACAAATAACTGCAAAAGCAGCAATCAAACAATTATATACTCAAATTTTCTGATGACACAGCTATTCTTAGCTTACTTGATAAAAACACAGACATTGGTGTCTACAAATCGGAAATTGAACAAGTGGTAAAATGGGGTGAAGAACATAATCTTGTCTGAAATGTTGACAAAACAAAAGAAATGATTTTTGATCCAAGATCTGTTGGTGATCACAGTTTTGTTGCAGTTAAGGGTCAGAATATAGAGCAGGTGACTCACAGCCGGCCCAAGGCATAAGCGAACTAAGCGGCCGCTTAGGGCCCCAAGCACCACCAGGCACCACTAGGGGGCCCCCAAGAGCAGTTGGAATGCCCAGTTGCGAAAATATTTTTAATTAAAAAAAACCCCACAATATCAATGACATGATATAGCAGAAACAAATGACACATGAAATAAACAAGACATGAAAAAACAAGACAGGAAATAACGTTTTGTATCATTTTTATAGTTGGTAGGTTGGTTAGGAGATTAACTAATCCAGGACAGGAGTTATTCACTTCGGAAGACAGGTCGGAGATGGAAAGCCCTGTCTCAAAAAAGAAATTATCTGTCTGGAGCAGAGAAGAGGAAGAGGAAGAGTCAAGAGGAGGAAAAAAAACAGCAAGAAACGGGTAAATTTGAATGTTCAATTTTACTGGTTAGGTTCGTTTAATTTGATGACCTGGCGCTGAAAAGTCAGGAGCTTATCCTCGAAGTGTGCGGCAGGTGCTGGGCCAGGCTACTGCCTAGTGACAGCTGCGCCTCAGTGCGTCATTATTTTAACCCACCTGAAACTTACTTTGAATTCATCTGTGGGAATATTGAGCTCCTGAGCTGTCTCCAAAGCCTTTAGCTGTATTATGGCTTGGCTTATATGGCATTACGTCTCTCCTGTCTTGGAAACAGCCACATTGACATCCGCGGAAAGGTTTTCTTTTACTCTTAGCACTTTGAATGTGTCCTTTCTGAGCGTTGACCATTGCGCTCTGTGACTGGAGGATTCGGCAGCGTTCACAACCATCAGTTTGAAATTTGCGTCACGTCTATCAAAGCTGTTAATTTGACTTCGAACCACTGTGTTCAAGACAATCTCTTGACTTCTCCATTTAAAAAAAACAAAACAATTATTTTGTGGCATAATAGTTTTAAAGGCTATTTTTAGAACAAAAAACCTTGTCTTATATTCGGGCCAATACGGTTTATGGTATTTCTGAATAGCCAAGATTCCCTCAACGCCCACGTGGGCAATGACAGTGACACTTGGAGAGGGGTGACTGCAGTGTGTGTACTGTATGTTATATGTCTATGTGCCATGAGTGCCCCTGTCCCAAGACAAATTTCTCCCAAGGGAGACAATAAAGGCTAATCTAATCTAAATGCAAAATAATAAGATTATTATTATTATTTTGATGGGGAGCGTGAATCGATGGACGTCACTGTTGATTTAGGCTGTGGGGAGCTCATTTCGATGAGGCAGCTCATTTCAGCAGAACACTGTGACTATGAACACTATGCTACAGGCATTCTGCAGGCGTTCTTACCTGCCGTTCTGTGGCACTGAGCTGGCAGGCTATTTAAGCACCGCCTTCTTCAGCGCTTCTTCTTTTGCCCACACGCTCTTCCTCTTTGTGGCCTCTCTGTCCTTCAGCTCAGGTAAATTCCAATTCTTAAGCTCCCATGCATGTTACGTCCAAATGTATACAGTCACTTCTTCTTTTAGTGCCGCTGCTTGGCTGCAGCCCTGCACCGCGTTAGCCCAGAGTCTTGCACTGCAGGCTTAGATTGTAATTCCCAGATTCATTTTCCAGGTGTCAGCGGTGGCCTGCACACCGCCTCTGCTGTTTTGCTTATCTTGTTTTTCCCTCCACCGTTTCACCGTTTTGTTTTCTGCCTCCACCGTTTGCCCTATACTTTTTGTTTTGACCTATTTTAGCTTTCTGTTGTAGCTACTTTTAATTAAAACTGTGTTCTATTAAAAATATAAAATAAAGACCCTGTAAATAATAGAACCTGGATCTCCCTCTCATTGATATGTTTACCTGTGTGCTTTATATTTAGATTCTATTTCCCCAAGATAGATGTGGGCTGGCATTGTTGCAACACTTAAATTATAATAAATTATAATTTACCAAACTGTCAACCCCTCGATTGCCACACCTACAATAGAACTCATCAGGTCGAGATGATGCGTATTTGGTTGAGAAGCACTGGGCAGTTTATGGTGCTGCAGGACAACCACTTCTGCATTGGCCCACTTAAGCCACAAGTATTTTACACCAAATTCCTTAATACCCAAATACTGGTGAGAAATTGGGAGGAAGTGCTTTGCTCATGGCCACATTTACAATATGTGCCACAAGCTATGATCGAACTGGCGAATCCATCTAAGGCTGTGTTCACATCACAACATTCCAGAACGCCTGACACTTTGCATCTGACATAATCAACATTCCATGGGTGCATTATGCTAACTGATGCACTGCTGTGTTCGAAGCTCTGTTAAAGCCAACACACACTACAGGAGTATTTGACCGATTTTGGCTGCAGTTTCTTCTCCCCGTTCAGGGCGTGACCCGGCTTTGTGTCTTCGTGTGCGATTTTGAAGCCGCTGCTCCTCATGTGTGGAGTCAGTGTCAGATTTTAACCACCAAACATCAACAATGCTACAGTAACAGCGGATAAAATCGAGCGTCAGAGGCAGAGGAGTGACGGACACAGAGAGGCAACACACAAACTTGGAATATAGCAAAAACGATGTTATTCCTCACCTCTCATAAAGTGGTAAATGTGAACTGTAGCGTCTCATCCACTTTATCCATAGAAATTGTCCTTCACAAATAATGACCCCAGTCCACAAAATGGCGCTTTTAATCCAGTGTGCAGTGTTCTGTTAAAGTAAAGATAGTGTTTCCCCACGTGTGTCTGTTTACATCCACACAGCCTGTGGTGAAGCTGCAGATCTGATACTGACTCTGCTTTACTTTCTTTGCTGCAGTCTTTGCGATTGCAGATTTAAAATCTCATAAATTTCTCCTTGTGCAGGTTTAAAAATCAGTTAAGACCAAAAAATCCTGTAATGTGTAGCGGCCTTTACCCAGGTTAGACTTTAATCTCATCTTTGTTTTAACCCATTTGACCATAACTGACTTAGTTCGGTGAGCTGATAAACTGTCCCTGTCTTTTTTGTTGAAACTTGAATGAGATCATGAACTTTTAATAATCACAGATTCCTGAAATGTATTGTTTAAATCCTTTTTGTTGTTGTTGTTTTCTTGAGTTTTCAGACTTGAATTTTAAAACTTATTTGGCAGTGTTGACATGGTAATTACTGAGCATTCTGCCATAAACATCCATGCATTTTAAGATTTATGCTTTTGAATACAACAGGATCTTTAAGATTAATATGGCAGGTTTGTGGAGCCAATCCCAAACAAATAACCAGGTGGATCATAAGTTTGAATATTCCTGAATCCCATAGAGTTGCTCCTGCCCGTCATCTGAAATTATGACATTTCCAAATTCTAGAACGTGACCACTGGCAAATGGTACATTTCTGACAAGTAAATCTCTCAGTACTTTGTACCCACTATATTTCACATGGAAGGCAAACTGATAATGAAATTATACAAATGATAAATCATCCTGACTATCCCACTCCTGACATGGCAGATTTCCACTAAACCGGATGGACTACCTGCTAACGTGTGCTCAGAGCTAACAGCGCGCTTTTTCTTACTGGCTGATTTCTGAGTCATGTGTTGCCGCAGGTTTGTGTTCTTTGTACAATCTGTTAAAGTGCGTGTGCGTCCTGTTCGGCCGGCTCCCTGTGGCGCCTCAGATTTATGCTGGTGGCTTAAGTGGTCCGATGGAGAAGTGAATATACTGCAGCACCGTAAACCATCACCGTCTACGCTCCTTTTTAGCTTTTTAGCCAAATATACATCGACTGGGGCTTGACAAGTTATATTCAGGGCATAAATCACAAATACAGCCAATTCTGTGGAGTGGTTTTCAGGAGCAGAATCCAGTGTTTGTGACCTCCAAAACAGAGGCGGTAATGAAGAAAGAAGTGGAGCGTGAAGCTGTGCTGCCAGAGACCTGTTTGAGGAGGAGGTGCAGCAGGTATGATGCTCTTTGGACGCTCACAAATGGCAAATTATTTAGGCGACGTAATGTCCTCTGCAGAAACCTGTCCCTGTGTCTCCATCATGTAGACACATGCTACCTGTGTACTTTAGACCAGTGCTGTTCTAAGTAGGGTTGTCAAAAGTATTGAAAATAAGATACTAATCGAGAGCACCTAGTATCAAAACAAGATACTCATTTGAGCAGATCGATACTAAGGAGTCACACAGAAATGAACCTTTCCTTGAGAACTTTTCCTTTAGAATAATTCTGAGCTGTATCAGAGCGAGTATCAGAGCACATGCACTAGTTTACACCCACGGACCACTATGGAACCTACTTAATACATTATATATTATACTTTAAGTATTTAATGTTGAAAATGTCATTCTATTATCTAAACAAAGAGTGTTCTTAATTATCATCTGGGTATCAGTATTTGTAATCGAGTATCAGGACAACACTAATTCAAACCACTGCTACTTTTGACCGTATCATCAACCGTATCCACATTGTTGGCTTTCTTTGTGTTCGTCCACGTGTAGAACTTGAAGGTGCACTGTGCAGCTGACTCTGCTGATGGAGGCTTGTCTCCATGATAATTGCTTTACCTGGAATGTTCCACAGCAGGTCTGTCAATCTACTTACAGATATGTGAGCAAAAAAACATCCATAATGAAACAAATGCTTAACAGATCCTGTAAATGTCGTACTGTGAATATACCAGGAAAAACTTACTAGACATCTCCATGGAGACAAAAAAAAAAGAAGTTAGAAAAGCTGGGGTACATGATTCTCAAACTGTAACAGAAGAAAGTTAAATCTGTGTAGGTAGTTCGCTGCCACAAACCCAGGGCCACATCATTAGTATCCACAGGAAGTATTTTTCAGGAATGTGCACAGATTTTAGTTTGGTTTTGTTTTTGTCTGACAGGGAACTGGGGCATTGGTGCACAAAAGAGTCATATTAGCGAGTATCACAAGACATCACAGCGTTCTATAAGCCAATATTATGGAATACAAATGTTTTTTTGTTATATATAGCAAGTACTAGGCTGCCATTAAATATAGAAATGACCAGATTCAACATTTGTGCATTTGCCTTTTAGATATTTCATAGCAAAGTACAATGTAATAGGAAAACTGTCTCTTGTTCCCATCTGGGACTATGACATCCTCACATTCTACCATCTAAACCCCAACAGCAGCTCAGAGCTCTTTCCTAGCGTGGACGGCATCTAAAATCTCTTCAGGCATGTTTTTGATGAGGGAACAATGTAATAACGTAGGAGAAAGCTCCAAAAAGTCTTTGCATTATGTTGCATAATACCCCTTCTTTAATGATGTTTTTTTCCTTAATCCCCCATGCTCCATTCAAATAGAGAGGGTCCAGCACCACCCGCCCCTTGGCACTGCTGCTCTGACCTGTGCTGGAGCACCTGTTGGTGCAGATCCGGTGACAGTATCCCAGCATGGGCCAGCCCATGTAGAGCAGGATTATGGGCCCAGTGTAGGGACAGCGTCAGCTCCTAGTGGAGGAGAACCAGCCGGTCAGAGGGCTCACTGCTGACCTCCATCTGCCACTCACCTGCTTTACCTGCTGGGGGCGCTGCTAATCCCCCCACCCCCTGCCGGCCACACATATTCTGTCACAGAGAGAGGGAGGTGCTGTGGAGATTGTTTACCAAAGTGTGTGCTCAAAGCTGCCGACACGACCCGGAGCCTGCGGAAATGTCCAGTGGAGAGAAAATGGACACAGACAGGACTCTGTGATGTAACATACATACAGACATTTAATGGTATAGTGGTACCGGGATGGTATAGTGGCACTGGTATAGTGGTGCTGGGCTGGTATAGTGGCACTGGTATAGTGCTACTGGGCTGGTATAGTGGTACTAGGATGGTATAGTGGTACCAGGATGGTATAGTGGTACCGGGATGGTATAGTGGTACCGGGATGGTATAGTGGTACCGGGATGGTATAGTGGTACTAGGATGGTATAGTGGTACCGGGATGGTATAGTGGTACCGGGATGGTATAGTGCTACTGGGCTGGTATAGTGGTACTAGGATGGTATAGTGGTACCAGGATGGTATAGTGGTACCGGGATGGTATAGTGGTACCGGGATGGTATAGTGGTACCGGGATGGTATAGTGGTACCGGGATGGTATAGTGGTACTAGGATGGTATAGTGGTACCGGGATGGTATAGTGGTACCGGGATGGTATAGTGGTGCTGGGCTGGTATAGTGGTACCGGGATGGTATAGTGGTACCAGGATGGTATAGTGGTACCGGGCTGGTATAGTGGTACCGGGATGGTATAGTGGTACCGGGATGGTATAGTGGTACTAGGATGGTATAGTGGTACTGGGCTGGTATAGTGGTACCGGGCTGGTATAGTGGTACCGGGATGGTATAGTGGTACCGGGCTGGTATAGTGGTACTAGGATGGTATAGTGGTACCGGGATGGTATAGTGGTGCTGGGCTGGTATAGTGGTACCGGGATGGTATAGTGGTACTGGGCTGGTATAGTGGTACCGGGCTGGTATAGTGGTACCGGGATGGTATAGTGGTACCGGGATGGTATAGTGGTACTAGGATGGTATAGTGGTACTAGGATGGCATAGTGGTACTAGGATGCTATAGTGGTACCGGGCTGGTATAGTGGTACTAGGCTGGTATAGTGGTACTAGGCTGGTATAGTGGTACTAGGATGGTATAGTGGTGCTGGGCTGGTATAGTGGTACCAGGATGGTATAGTGGTACCGGGATGGCATAGTGGTACCGGGATGGTATAGTGGTACTAGGCTGGTATAGTGGTACTGGGCTGGTATAGTGGTACCGGGATGGTATAGTGGTACCGGGCTGGTATAGTGGTACTGGGCTGGTATAGTGGTACTAGGATGGTATAGTGGTACTAGGATGGTATAGTGGTACTGGGCTGGTATAGTGGTATTAGGATGGTATAGTGGTACCGGGATGGTATAGTGGTACTGGGCTGGTATAGTGGTACTAGGATGGTATAGTGGTACTGGGCTGGTATAGTGGTACTAGGATGGTATAGTGGTACTAGGATGGTATAGTGGTACTGGGCTGGTATAGTGGTACCGGGATGGTATAGTGGTACCGGGCTGGTATAGTGGTACCGGGATGGTATCGTGGTACTGGGCTGGTATAGTGGTATTAGGATGGTATAGTGGTACTAGGATGGTATAGTGGTACTGGGCTGGTATAGTGGTATTAGGATGGTATAGTGGTACTAGGATGGTATAGTGGTACTAGGATGGTATAGTGGTACTAGGATGGTATAGTGGTACTGGGCTGGTATAGTGGTACTAGGATGGTATAGTGGTACTAGGATGGTATAGTGGTACTAGGATGGTATAGTGGTACTGGGCTGGTATAGTGGCACTGGTATAGTGGTACTGGGCTGGTATAGTGGTACTAGGATGGTATAGTGGTACTAGGATGGTATAGTGGTACTGGGCTGGTATAGTGGTACTGGGCTGGTATAGTGGTATTAGGATGGTATAGTGGTACCGGGCTGGTATAGTGGTACTAGGATGGTATAGTGGTACCAGGATGGTATAGTGGCACTGGGGTGGTATAGTGGTACCAGGATGGTATAGTGGCACTGGGCTGGTATAGTGGTACTGGGCTGGTATAGTGGTACTAGGCTGGTATAGTGGTACTGGGCTGGTATAGTGGTACCGGGATGGTATAGTGGTACTGGGCTGGTATAGTGGTACTAGGATGGTATAGTGGTACTAGGATGGTATAGTGGTACTGGGCTGGTATAGTGGTACCGGGATGGTATAGTGGTACTGGGCTGGTATAGTGGTACTAGGATGGTATAGTGGTACTAGGATGGTATAGTGGTACCGGGATGGTATAGTGGTACTGGGCTGGTATAGTGGTACCGGGATGGTATAGTGGTACCGGGATGGTATAGTGGTACTGGGCTGGTATAGTGGTACTAGGATGGTATAGTGGTACTGGGCTGGTATAGTGGTACCGGGATGGTATAGTGGTACCGGGATGGTATAGTGGTACTAGGATGGTATAGTGGTACCGGGATGGTATAGTGGTACTAGGATGGTATAGTGGTACCGGGATGGTATAGTGGTACCGGGCTGGTATAGTGGTACCGGGATGGTATAGTGGTACTGGGCTGGTATAGTGGTACTAGGATGGTATAGTGGTACCGGGATGGTATAGTGGTACCGGGATGGTATAGTGGTACTGGGCTGGTATAGTGGTACTAGGATGGTATAGTGGTACTAGGATGGTATAGTGGTACTGGGCTGGTATAGTGGTACCGGGATGGTATAGTGGTACTGGGCTGGTATAGTGGTACTAGGATGGTATAGTGGTACTAGGATGGTATAGTGGTACCGGGATGGTATAGTGGTACTGGGCTGGTATAGTGGTACCGGGATGGTATAGTGGTACTGGTATAGTGGTACTGGGCTGGTATAGTGGTACCGGGATGGTATAGTGATACCGGCCTGGTATAGTGGTGCTGGTATAGTGGTACTAGGATGGTATAGTGGTACTGGGCTGGTATAGTGGTACCGGGATGGTATAGTGGTACCGGGATGGTATAGTGGTACCGGGATGGTATAGTGGTACTAGGATGGTATAGTGGTACCGGGATGGTATAGTGGTACTAGGATGGTATAGTGGTACCGGGATGGTATAGTGGTACCGGGATGGTATAGTGGTACTGGGCTGGTATAGTGGTACCGGGATGGTATAGTGGTACTGGGATGGTATAGTGGTATTAGGATGGTATAGTGGTACTAGGATGGTATAGTGGTGCTGGGCTGGTATAGTGGTACCGGGATGGTATAGTGGTACTAGGATGGTATAGTGGTACTGGGCTGGTATAGTGGTACCGGGATGGTATAGTGATACCGGCCTGGTATAGTGGTGCTGGTATAGTGGCACTGGTATAGTGGTACTAGGATGGTATAGTGGTACCGGGCTGGTATAGTGGTACTGGGCTGGTATAGTGGTACCGGGATGGTATAGTGGTACTAGGATGGTATAGTGGTATTAGGATGGTATAGTGGTACTAGGATGGTATAGTGGTACTAGGATGGTATAGTGGTACTGGGCTGGTATAGTGGTATTAGGATGGTATAGTGGTACTAGGATGGTATAGTGGTACTAGGATGGTATAGTGGTACTGGGCTGGTATAGTGGTACTGGGCTGGTATAGTGGTATTAGGATGGTATAGTGGTACTAGGATGGTATAGTGGTACTGGTATAGTGGTACTGGGCTGGTATAGTGGTACTAGGATGGTATAGTGGTACTGGGCTGGTATAGTGGTACTAGGATGGTATAGTGGTACTAGGATGGTATAGTGGTACTGGGATGGTATAGTGGTACTAGGATGGTATAGTGGTACTAGGATGGTATAGTGGTACTGGGCTGGTATAGTGGTACTGGGCTGGTATAGTGGTACCGGGATGGTATAGTGGTACTAGGATGGTATAGTGGTATTAGGATGGTATAGTGGTGCTGGGATGGTATAGTGGTACTAGGATGGTATAGTGGTACTGGGCTGGTATAGTGGTACTAGGATGGTATAGTGGTACTGGGATGGTATAGTGGTACTAGGATGGTATAGTGGTACTAGGCTGGTATAGTGGTACTGGGCTGGTATGGTGGCAATGGTATAGTGGTACTAGGCTGGTATAGTGGCAATGGTATAGTGGTACCGGGCTGGTATAGTGGTACTAGGATGGTATAGTGGTACTGGGCTGGTATAGTGGTACTAGGATGGTATAGTGGTACTAGGATGGTATAGTGGTACTGGGATGGTATAGTGGTACTAGGATGGTATAGTGGTACTAGGATGGTATAGTGGTACTGGGCTGGTATAGTGGTACTGGGCTGGTATGGTGGTACTGGGCTGGTATAGTGGTACTAGGATGGTATAGTGGTACTAGGATGGTATAGTGGTACTGGGATGGTATAGTGGTACTAGGATGGTATAGTGGTACTAGGATGGTATAGTGGTACTGGGCTGGTATAGTGGTACTGGGCTGGTATAGTGGTACTAGGATGGTATAGTGGTACTGGGATGGTATAGTGGTACTAGGATGGTATAGTGGTACTAGGATGGTATAGTGGTACTGGGCTGGTATAGTGGTACTGGGCTGGTATAGTGGTACTAGGATGGTATAGTGGTACTAGGATGGTATAGTGGTACTGGGCTGGTATAGTGGTACTGGGCTGGTATAGTGGTACTAGGATGGTATAGTGGTACTGGGCTGGTATGGTGGCAATGGTATAGTGGTACTAGGCTGGTATAGTGGCAATGGTATAGTGGTACCGGGCTGGTATAGTGGTACTAGGATGGTATAGTGGTACTGGGCTGGTATAGTGGTACTAGGATGGTATAGTGGTACTAGGATGGTATAGTGGTACTGGGATGGTATAGTGGTACTAGGATGGTATAGTGGTACTAGGATGGTATAGTGGTACTGGGCTGGTATAGTGGTACTGGGCTGGTATAGTGGTACCGGGATGGTATAGTGGTACTAGGATGGTATAGTGGTATTAGGATGGTATAGTGGTGCTGGGATGGTATAGTGGTACTAGGATGGTATAGTGGTACTGGGCTGGTATAGTGGTACTAGGATGGTATAGTGGTACTGGGATGGTATAGTGGTACTAGGATGGTATAGTGGTACTAGGCTGGTATAGTGGTACTGGGCTGGTATAGTGGCACTGGTATAGTGGTACTAGGCTGGTATAGTGGGAGTGGTATAGTGGTACCGGGCTGGTATAGTGGTACTAGGATGGTATAGTGGTACTGGGCTGGTATAGTGGTACTAGGATGGTATAGTGGTACTAGGATGGTATAGTGGTACTGGGATGGTATAGTGGTACTAGGATGGTATAGTGGTACTAGGATGGTATAGTGGTACTGGGCTGGTATAGTGGTACTGGGCTGGTATGGTGGTACTGGGCTGGTATAGTGGTACTAGGATGGTATAGTGGTACTAGGATGGTATAGTGGTACTGGGATGGTATAGTGGTACTAGGATGGTATAGTGGTACTAGGATGGTATAGTGGTACTGGGCTGGTATAGTGGTACTGGGCTGGTATAGTGGTACTAGGATGGTATAGTGGTACTAGGATGGTATAGTGGTACTAGGATGGTATAGTGGTACTAGGATGGTATAGTGGTACTGGGCTGGTATAGTGGTACTGGGCTGGTATAGTGGTACTAGGATGGTATAGTGGTACTAGGATGGTATAGTGGTACTGGGCTGGTATAGTGGTACTGGGCTGGTATAGTGGTACTAGGATGGGAACATCACATGACTCCACTCAGACTTGTCTGTCGTGTTACAGCAGAAAAGGACAGTATTTCTGGCCGCTTGTGAAACTTAGACACTATGATCCAAACTGAGCAGTGCCGACAGATTAAACAAAGAGCTTCTTTTGTTCCATTCTCTGTTTAATGTTGAAGCAGAGGTTTTGGAGGATTCCCCACAGAACCTCAGCCCAGTTCTGTCACACGTCTGTTCACTGTTTTTATATGACTGTATCATCTCCAGCTCCAGTCAGGTAAACAGCCCCCCATATGGGAACAAAACAGTCATGACTTACAGGGACGTGCACAGGAATTTTGAGGGGCAGTTGCTCTGACATGAAGAAAGGCCAAACTTAAATGAAGTGTAATACAACTTTAAAGTTTTATTCTCCCTGCAATTCTGGCGTTTCCCAATAGATGGCGCACTCTAGATACATTGATACATAAAACCAGATTTTCCATATGGGCTTTTGACTCAGTGCCCAGGGGTAGAACTATATGTTGAACACGTCTTCCTCACTCATGGTCTGAAAACCTTCCCATAAAACACTGCGGTCAAGTATATATCTAGTGTGCCGCGCACACCACACCTCCTCTTGTACGGCGTGGACACCGCGCATGGATCGTGTCTTGTCGAGTCGCTGTGTGGACCGCACTTCCTCCTGTGCACCTCTAAACCAGAACTAACACCAGGGCTAACACCAGGGCTAAGACAGGTCTAAACCAGGTCTAAACCAGGTCTAAACCAGGTCGAAAACCAAACAAGAATTTGCAGGAGGTGGTTGCTACATTCATTTAAGTTTAAAAAGCACGACAATATCAAGTAATCCAAAGTATTCAGATTACGTTACTCATTTAAGTATTTTAATGGATTACGTTACAAACGTATGTAATCTGTAATCTGTAATCTGTAATCTGTAGGGAGTACAGTTTAAAGTAACCTTCCCAACACTGTCAACAGAATTATCAAATGTGTCACAATGAAACTTCTGAAACGGAAAATCACTGGCCCTAAATATGGTGCACAAGATGAATTGAGACGTTTGAATCTGCCACATGTAATTTAAATTATTTAAAGTTATTTGTGGTTTAGGCCTATTTGCTGGGCTGATGTAGTCAGACCAGAACCCTCCGTCCATCTGCTCCTGGTCCGGCCCGAACATCAAATTTTAGAACCTTTGTGGCCCTCGAGTCAAAAGTTTGCCCAATCCTGCGTTAGAAGTTGAAAAAACTGAACTTTGGCTCTCCACAGGGCCGGGGCTCTCCGCGGGGCCGGGGCTCTCTCCGCGGGGCCGGGGCTCTCTCCGCGGGGCCGGGGCTCTCTCCGCGGGACCTGGGCTCCCCGCGGGGCTTGTGGGTAATCTCTTTTTACTTTGCACAGGCTCAGGTGCTGGTCACGTGCAGCTCTGTGGCTCTGTAAACAGAACTGAGCTCCTCCCTCCAGACTCACACTGGGCCCTAATGTAAGTGAATGAGGCACTATTTTATTTTCAATTTTAAATCTAGGCACAGGCATTTTCATACATGAAAACCTGTATGCTGATTTAAAAAAAAATAAAAAATTAAATAAACTTTTTTTTTTTCCCCTAGAAGGGCAACTTCAGTCGAGGAGGCCATACGGACAGTTGCCAGGGCAACCAAAGCAGCCCCGCTCTGCACGTCGTTGATGACTTATACACCAGGGATCCTCAAACATCAGAGACAGATCCAAAGTCTTTCTCTAAACAGAAGATCAGTCTGGTCACCAGCTCCTCTATGTCAAGCCAAACCCAGACAGAGCTTCAGACGTCTGTTTATTTCAGTGACACATGGGAAACAGAAGAGCTCAACTATCATTTAGAACAAAATCATTTAGAACAAAATCATTTAGAACAAAATCATTGAGAACAAAATCATTTAGAACAAAATCATTTAGAACAAAATCAAACTTTTTTCACCTCAGATTAGCAGCATGAACTGTCCACAGCCAACAGCTCTGCTTTCCCTGCTTACTTTGGGTTGTTTAGAAATAAAAATACTTTTATTTTTAGCTATAGACAGTCTGTGCAGGAGTCTTATTTTGTCACATATTTCTGCTTACATAATGTACTCACATCTCACACAAAAGAAATGATTACCCCGTTATGGACTTGTTTTGTCCCTGTAAAAGCCCAGAGGGCGACCTGAACAGGTCAAGGAGGAGCAGAGTTTATTTTGCCATCATAAAAAAGAAGCAGCATTAGATAGGCCAGGTAAGTTAGCAGTAGCAAAATAGCATGATCATATATTCAATCAAATCTAATAGAAAATTAAAGCCGCAAGCGGCATCGAACGGCCCTCGCGGGCCGCGCGTCGCACTCGGCCGACCCGACGCTCCCCCGGGTGCCGCTGACGCTCCCCCGGGTGGCGCTGACGCTCCCCCGGGTGGCGCTGACGCTCCCCCGGGTGGCGCTGACGCTCCCCCGGGTGGCGCTGACGCTCCCCCGGGTGGCGCTGATGAGCCTCTTGTCTCTGTGTGTTTGTGGCTTTGGGCTGAACTTGTCACTAAACACAAAGTCCACACACACTGGAGATCCTGATGTGTTAACATTGACAAATATGGGCACTTTGGGACATCGCCATGGCAACACTGTCCAAAATACGACTTTGGCCCCCTGGACTTTTTTGTTCAGGCTGACTTGAAGAATCACTGTGCCAAATTTCATGTTCTTCAATAAAACTATTAAGCCGTTATATCACTTTGAAATGTAAGAAATTGTAGAAATTTTCCCATAAGGATAACATGGAGGCTTTGGCGCATCACCATGGCAACACGGTTAAAAATATCATATGGTTTACATTTGCTTTTTTGATTGAGATGGCCCAAAGTAATTTTGTACAAAATTTGGTACATTTTAGAAAAAGTAAAATTTTGACCGTGTCGCACAAGGGTCGCACTCGCCGGGTCTCTAACGCCTCCCGGTGGCGCTGACGCCTCGGTGGCGCTTGATGAGCCTCTTGTCTCTGTGTGTTTGTGGCTTTGGGCTGAACTTGCCACCAAACACATAAAGTCCACAGACACTGGAAATGCTGATGTGCCAACATAGACAAACATGGGCACTTTGGGACATCGCCATGGCAACACCGTGCAAAATACAACTTTGGCCCCTCGGACTTTTTTGTTCAGACTGACCTGAAGAATCACTGTGCCAAATTTCACATTCTTGAATGAAACTAATAAGACGCTATATCACTTTGAAAAGTAAGAAATTGTTGAAATTTTCCCATAAGGATAACATGGAGGTGAAATATACCATATGGTTGTCATTGACTTTTTTGATCGGGATGACATGAAGAGTCATTGTGCCAAATTTGAGAATATTCTGTGAAAGTAAAATATTTTTCATGAATGAGAATTTATCTGATATTTCCCATTAGGATAACATTGGAGCTTTCGTGCATCACCATGGCAACACGGTTAAAAATACCATATGGTTTACATTGGCTTTTTTGATTGAGATGGCCCAAAGTAATTTTGTACAAAAATTTGGTACATTTTCTAAAACAAAAATTTTGACCATCCATGCAAAAATTTAATTCTGTCCTGCAGGGGGCGCTTATCACACCATTTTTGCTCGTGGTCACAATTAGTCGGCTTTGGCACGAAGGTTTTACAAGTGATTCAAATTTGAGCCCAATCGACTTTGTATGGCCGAACGTGAGCAAATTTTGACGTTAGAAAATTGCCAAAAATCTGAACAAATTTTGTAGGTTCGCCGCACGAACCGTGACAGAAGTTATTTTTAAAATTCAGCTATCGTTGATGCCCCACTTCTCTAGTTGATGTACACCGATTTTGACCCCTGTGGGTGAAGCGCCTTCAGAGGAGTTCGATCAAATGCCACGGAGCGAAAAAATGCTGACTCAGCAACTTTTTTATTTCAATCCAAGATGGCTGCCTTCTGGTTTGTCAGGGGCGTGGCCATAATAATATTTTTTTCTGTCTTGACATGAGGAATGTCTGTACCGAATTTCTGTGACTGTACGACAAACTTTAAGGCCGGGACGCCTCCCATAGGCTAATGTATTTTGATTTTGCAGGTATGCGCTGTCGCGCCACTTTTTATACCCACACATGCAACATATATTTTATCAAATTTTTCGCCACTTCTGAATTTTGGGCAAAATTCTGGTGAGTTTTTGAGCGTGTTCAGGGGTCAAATTAGAGCTCAAAGAGCAGGAGAAAAAGAATAAATAAATAAAATAATAATAATTTTAGCAAAAACAATATATCCTTTTACATAGGAAAGACATATTATACATTTTTTTGAAAGCTTCAGCTTCCCCACGCCATCAGAAACACAGAATGACGAGCGCCACGCCCGTCCATTCACTATCTCGCTGGGTCCGCCATTGACTCTATTGATTTATTCATTTTGGCAGCTGTAATATGGCTCATGCCTTCGGCATGGGGGCTTGGATACAGCTTGATGTCAGGAGTGTGTTTTGGGACAGGAGGCGCGCTGAGCTTTTGTCAACATTGAGTGAATGGGCTTCGCCATTCACTCAATGCTTGACGATGACTTGTTAGCAAGAACAAATATGCATGTCTCCATGCCTTCGCATGGGTTGCCAGGATACTGCTGTTCACGGAGAGAGTTTAGGGAGTGACGGTTCAGCGCTTCGCGCTGAACTTCGTAAGACAGTTAGCAACGATGATGCCTGGGCTTCGCCCAGGCATCATCGTTGCGGAAGCAATAGGCCCTACGCCCTGTAGGGGCTCGGGCCTAAATATAACTCTTTATTTTTAATAGCAGCGACAGATTGTAGCAGTGACAGATTGTAGAAAATACTATAAAAAGCTGAAACACCTGAACATAAAGAGGTAAGTACAACTTTAATTTCAATTCAATCAAATGGCAAATGCACTTATACTTTTTCCATGTCACTTACAATAGCTCATCTTCAATGATTTAAAGAAACATTCCTAAACTTTCTGTTTGTCATCATTTGCTCCTGTTCTTTACACACAGGCCTGTCTTTGCTATGAGTTTTTTCACTGCTCATTTTGACTGTTGAGTTAGAGGACTTGAAAATATATGTGCTGTATTTTTAAAATGTTAATTTTTTTACTTGGAATTTTAAACATATTAAAATGTATACTTTAAAGCACTTTTTCCTAGGTTAAAAATTCAGAATAAGAAATCCAGAGCATTTGAAAATGCTAAATTTGATGAGACAAATGATCTTCATAGGTGTTGTTCAGACTTGGCTGTTTTAGCTGCTTTAAGCCTGGTACATGTTTAGGTCCTGATTCATTTCTGTCACATGTCTGTTCAAAGTTTTTCCAGTCTCACTGCTCCAGTCAGGCATACAGCAAAGAAACAGTAGTTTTTCCTCTTCCCCATGAGGAAGTACACGGCGGAGTAGGCCTGTGTCTGAAATGTTGTGACAGGCGCAGTGCTCCTGCTCCTCCACAGCACAGGAGCCAGATCAACAGAGGAGAGGCCTGAGAGCTCCAGTTAAACACCCTGACACAACCTCTGCTACGACAGCCTCATTTCAGAAACATGAGATGCAAACGTGTGGAGCTCAGATTCTGCTGCGCTGTGTGAGAAGTGTCCAATTAGATCCTGCAGTGAAGGTGAACAATTTGCACTTGTGTAACCATTCTATGGATATAAAATGTGTTTAGAGATGTTGTCACAGACACTGTTCAACACAAAAGAATATTTTTGTGTCAAATATGTCACCATGGAGTCAAACTGTAGGCACACTTCCAGAGAAAAGCTGTGACATAAGCTTTTTGCACTCAGCTCATAAATGTTTGCTGTGCTCTTACTGGTTTAAAAAAGGAACAACAGTGTCAGCGGAGCCGGGTGGGCCCAGGCCTTTAAATGACACGGAAAAATGTGATATTTTGAGGTTTGAACCATGTTATAACATTGTCCCTCGTCAAAAACAGTAGTATTGGCACTGACAGCAGAAAAGGAGCTGGTGTCTTTATTGAAGGAGATGTTGGAGAGAAGAGCTCAGATCAGTCCATGTTGAACCCCCACGAGTTTGACCGGCCTACGGCAGGCAACAGCTGATTTTCTTCATTTAAAATATAGCCATGAACATAATACAATATGTAAAATCATACAACACATTTCTCTATGTCTCATCTCATTTTAAATGATTTATTAATTATGAATTAAATCATTATTAATTCATTTTAAAACATTCGCTCACATGGCATATAGGTGCCTGTCAGCTTCAAGTATAAGTAATAAAGTTAAAAAAGATCATTCTAAACTTTCTAGTATAAATAATAAGAAAATGAGTCGTCTCAAAAAACGTGCAATTAGACATTATAAACCTCTTCAAATAAGGCCCTTAAAAAGTATCAAGAACAAAAACTAAACTTTTTAAAGTGGTTTCAGTGCTATAGCTAAACTATCATAAGTGTAAACCAAAGGCTGTACAGAACTTCACAGGAAAATAAACAAAAATACTTCAAAACTGAGTTCTTTGGTTATCGAGGAAAATCTTCCTTCAGAAGTTGTTATGGAGGAAACTGCCCCGAGTCAGTTCCTCCTTGTGACATAAATGTCCCAATTTGCTAAAAACCCTCTCACTTGGAACCCATGAAGGGGGTGCTACAGGAACTGGCTACAGGAGCAAAAATGTGAAAAAAGGCTGCATTTTGGAATGGCCCAGTATTCCTGTTATCAGCTGCAGGTACAGCTGGAGCTGGTCAGAGGTCAGGCTTATATGTCTCTGGAGGTGGTTCCCTGGGCTCCTAAAATGCTCACACATTTGCTCAAACAGTCCTTGGGTCACTCTTGTTCTTTTTGGCTTTGAGGGCTCCTCATCTCAGAACACACATGGGTAATAATTATGAGCTCTAAACTGACTCATTCTATTTAAACATTACACACTGTTCTCCTCTGGTTGGGGGTCTCTGCGGTGTCGGCGGCACGGCGGGGCATTTGTGGGCCGTGCCCCACCTAGCGGCCACTGGTGCCCCCCCAAAATAACTATTTTAAAATTATTATCGTATAATATTTTAATATTACAATTTTAATATCATATGTGCAAACTGTAACTTCAGTAAAACGAAACGGGGAGATCGTATCATGTTGGTGGTCAGTGCTCATTGGTCACTGAGTAAACTTGTTACATTTGATTTCAGCGTCTGTTGAGCTGCTGCACACAGACACGTCAGATAGTTTGAATGATCGAAAATAGGCTAAAGGACAGTGTGTCACTCGAGTCAGTTTGCATTTTTGTCAAAATGTACATTCACGAAAATGGCTTAGACCAGTTCAGGAGCACAAGAAAATCTGGATCATTGGATCAGGGCTTTGTGAGTGTGGCTGTAGTAACTGGAAACAGGCTGCGGCTAAAGACCGTGGATTCCATCAACATCCATCCATCCATCTTCTCCCGCTTAATCCAGCTGGGTCACAGGGGCAGTTTGCTGCCCAATCCTCATAGCACCTGACCCCCCTATGAACCCCTCTGCAGGTGGTGAGCCCACAGGAGGGTGGACAACATGGTCCTTGATGTTAGTTCATAGGGGTGCTGCATGTTTTGGGTTGATGGGGGAAACCGGAGCACCCGGAGGAAACCCATCCAGACACGGGGAGGAACATGCAAACTCCACTGGTTCTTGTATTCCAGAAAGACTTAACACACAAATGCACGAACGAATGGAAGGACAGAGCACTCAGATGTTTCAGCAGTCGCCTACTCATCACCTGCAACTCTTCTGTGAGTCAATAAGACCTACTGAGCTGATGAATTGTTGACTGATGTTTGCTGGGTCTTGAATGTGTGTTTTGTGGTGGGCGACCACGTAACTGCCTGGACGGGCTCGTGTCAGCGCGTCTTTCAGTGATGTTGTTCATGGTGTTTTTGATGAGTGTGAGGCTGTTTAATGTTTACATCAGTGGCCTTATCATTAATAATGAGCCTAATACTAATAAAGAAAAACATGTTTGAAGCATTTCTGGTGTTTGACTCCACTGCGTTAAAATAGTTCTCAAATGGCAGTGCGCCCCCTGCTGATGACCCACGCCCCTCCAGTAGATGCGCTCTGACGCCGACTCTGGGTCCCTGTTTCTCAGACCAAGATGCAGCTCCTCTTTAAGTCATCTCCAGCTTCTGTGCAGGTGACGAAAGCACGTGTGGTTTATAACAAGGATTCAGACTTGACAGTAGTGTTCATCTTCTGTCCCATGCTTAGAGGGTTGTTGTAAATATTGCATTTTGCCTTCCCTGGTGGGGACTGTGTGAAGTGGTTACATATGGGATTTGTGAAGTAATTTCCTGCAAGAAATATGTTTTAAAGTTAATAAATGACAAAAAACAACATTTAACAGTGCTTCCTATTTAAAGAGAAGTCTATCTGATCAGTGTTAGTATTATTCATTTTTTTAAACTGTGTGCTGAGAGCATTCAGAATTAGTATATTAGGTATCGAGTGCCCTTAGAGGCAACTGTTGTGATTTTGGGCACTACCAAAATAAACTGAACTGAATTGAATTGAATTGAGTGTGTTCCTTAGTATCTAAATCCTAAGTAATAGTAATTGCAGCAGATAATATTTTCAGTTTGTATTTTACTTCATGGATTTTTGGATTGTCTTTTTGGTGTTGAAGCGGCCGTCTCTCGCAGTGTCACTGTCTGTTCATGCAAAAGTCCCTCACTGCTCTCACTTACTGCCTGAGACGTGGCCTCTGTGTGACGGGCAGTGATGGGCAGGAAGTTGGCGTACTCTGGGACCTCCGGTGCTATCAGCTCTGTGCCCACTGCAGATTGACTGGCGAGGGTTTGGCGTGGAGCCGCGCGCAACCAATTCTGCAACAGTCATTGTCCACTTTAATTGCTCCACAAAAGAGAAGACCGCAGAGCTGTGGCTAACAAGCTGTCTGCCAGTCTGTTACAGCGGGCAGATAACGCAGGCTTATGTTTTCTATGGACATGGATTATTGCACTTTCCCTTATTGAGTTAGGAAAGTACTTCAAACTGCAACTAAAGGAAAACTGCACCAACTACTGCCATTAATACTCCAAGTACAACAACTACTACAACTACTACACAATTAAAGATTGCACAGCCGGTGTTTTACTACTACTGTAATCATGATACTATCATATGAAGCATGCATTATTACACTTTGTCTTACTGAGTGAGTCAAAACTAGCCCTGCTATTGCCACTAATACCTACAATATTTTTACAGCTGCCAGTTACATGGCTGTTCCAATGGATACATGAATTAGAGTACTCGTACAGAAAAATACTACTAATACTACTACTGTTATCAGTACTGTTAACATGGTTTGCTTAATATGCTGTGTGGTCTAAATATGCCAATCGCTTTGTTGCTTTACTTGTTACTATAGTAACATACTAAACTAACCACACATATATCGGTTCATGACAAACGCATCACCGATATGCACAGTCTGTAGAGAAGTGGACTGAGGGTGGTCACCCACAGCTTTCAGCTCCAGCCAAATGAAGCCAATTGAGGCCCGCGATTATAGTGGCTAATTTGGAAGTCCGAGTGTGTGTTTCACAACCAAAGAGACCATCAGGAACAAGGCTGTCCAACAACAACCTGACAGCCTCCAAGGCCTTCAGGTTGTTGAAAGTCTCTATCAAACCTGTCACCAACGATAGGGGGTCCGACCTTGGGGAAAGAAAAGTCTCCTCATTTTAAAGTCAGAATGACGAGACTGACAGCAGCAATTACAGAGAGGACCCATCATTTTTATGCAGAGTCTGTGGACCCAGACTGCACCCATGCCCAGGGAGACAGTGGGCTAGATACTGTATGTCCATCTACACAGTAGATGGACATACAGGAGGGAGAGAGCCATTTTCAGGTGTGAAGTATTTATACATATACAAAGTTCGACAGTGCATTACCTTTAGAGCCGAGTTTTTAATTATTACGGCAGATTTAACAGGTAGATCTACAGGCACATGTGACACACACACACATCATCATTAGAGAGTTTCAACTCAGTAAAGATAAATTAAGAGTGTGGCCCAGTAGAAAGTTAAACGACAAAAAGCAGCAAGAGTTATGAAGTGAGGCACAGTGACTCCACAGCGCTGCATGTGCCAACAAGCTGTCCGCACTATCTGCTCTCACGCATCCAAAACTGTCCAAACATAAGACTGCATTTCTCAGGGAGCTACACATGTGCTCCACACATGTACACGGCAGACTGTAGGCTACAGGCACACAGCAACCACAACATTAGTGAGATTAGATAGGACAATAATCCTTAGGTGCAGCCCTGATATGAAGGCCACCTGTAACCACACTGGATCTAGAAGTGTAAAGGACATATGCATAAAGTGCTGACATATTCAAATGGTTTATCAGGCAGTAAATAAAGTTCCTTGTTCCTGGTGGTATGTACATGACTTTAATGCAAACTGCAGCATTATTGCTCATTATTTGCTTCTGTCTAACTTCTCCTAACTCAGCATGAGCCACCTCTGCCTTGTGTGCTGCAGGAGCCAGTGCTGAGGTGTCTCATCACCCTCTCTGCTAACGAACTTCTGACACCCCACAGGAACCAGCCCAAACTGTCCTCCAAACAATGCCACTGCGACGGGGTCAAGAGGTCATCGCTGTCCAGGCTCCTCACTAATGATGTCGCTAACTGCGAAGAAAGTCCACTGGGGAGTTTTGCTGATTCGGATGAGTGAAAAAAACCAAACAAAATTGTGAATGGCTCTCGATCTAATTTATTATCACTATTTTTTGTCCGGAAGTCCTTAATGCTCTCAACCTCTAATTCTTCAAGATCCACTTCCAATTAAAGCCTTCATTATAAGGAACCCCATCTAGTACACATGACGCTAAGCACTAGCTGTTTAGTGCAGGGTACAGTGGTCTGGCTTTTAATGATGATTTATAATCTAATAACACATTTGTACAATCGCACTTATTAGCATGGCAGTGCCGCTCCAATTAGCTCATGTGATTAGCATGCCAATCAATGGAAGGTAATGATCAGACCTACGAAACCTCCTTCCTCTACCAGCGAAGGGGACGAGTCAGATGAGGACACAAAACGCCCCTGTCAGAGAGACGAGGTAAGAAGGAGGCATGTGCAGAGAGGAGACAAAGAGAGAGAGACAAGGGGAGGGGAGACACAAGGAGAGGGAGAGGAGGCAAGGAAAGAGAGGAGATAAGGAGAGAGAGAGGAGACAAGGAGAGAGAGAGGGGGGAGGTAAGGAGAGAGAGGAGGCAAGGAGAGAGAGGAGATAAGGAAAGAAAGGAGGTAAGGAGGGAGAGGAAGTAAGGAGAGAGAGGACGTAAGGAGAAAGAGGAGGTAAGGAGAGAGGAGTCAAAGAGAGAGAGAGGAGGTAAGGAGAGAGGAGGTAAGGAGAGAGAGGAGGTAAGGAAAGAGGGGAGGTAAGGAAAGAGAGGAGGTAAGGAGAGAGAGGAGGTAAGGAGAGAGAGAGGAGCTAAGGAGAGAGGAGGTAAGGATAGAGAGGAGGTAAGGAGAGAGAGGAGCTAAGAAGAGAGAGGAGGTGAGGAGAAAGAGGAGGTAAGGAGAGAGGAGGTAAGGAGAAAGAGGAGGTAAGGAGGGAAGGAAAGAGAGGAGGTAAGGAGGGAGAGGAGGTAAGGAGGGAGAGGAGGTCAGGAGGGAGAGGAGGTAAGGAGGGAGAGGAGGTAAGGAGGGAAGGAGGGAGAGGAGGTAAGTAGGTAAGGAGGGATAGGAGGTAAGGAGGGAGAGGAGGTAAGGAAAAAGAGGAGGTAAGGAGGGAGAGGAGGTAAGGAGGTAAGGAGGGAGAGGAGATGAGGAGGGAGAGGAGGTCAGGAGGGAGAGGAGGTAAGGAGGGAGAGGAGGTAAGGAGGGAGAGGAGGTAAGGAAAAAGAGGAGGTAAGGAGGGAGAGGAGGTCAGGAGGGAGAGGAGGTAAGGAGGGAGAGGAGGTAAGGAGGGAGAGGAGGTAAGGACCAAGAGGAGGTCAGGAGGGAGAGGAGGTAAGGAGGGAGAGGAGGTAAGGAAATAAGGAGGGAGAGGAGGTAAGGAGGGAGAGGAGGGAAGGAGGGAGAGGAGGTAAGGAGGGAGAGGAGGTAAGGAAAAAGAGGAGGTAAGGAGGGAGAGGAGGTCAGGAGGGAGAGGAGGTCAGGAGGGAGAGGAGGTAAGGAGGGAGAGGAGGTCAGGAGGGAGAGGAGGTCAGGAGGGAGAGAAGGTAAGGAAAAAGAGGAGGTCAGGAGGGAGAGGAGGTAAGGAGGGAGAGGAGGTCAGGAGGGAGAGGAGGTCAGGAGGGAGAGGAGGTAAGGAGGGAGAGGAGGTAAGGAGGGAGAGGAGGTCAGGAGGGAGAGGAGGTGAGGAGGGAGAGGAGGTAAGGAGGGAGAGGAGGGAGAGGAGGTAAGGAGGGAGAGGAGGTCAGGAGGGAGAGGAGGTAAGGAGGGAGAGGAGGTAAGGAGGGAGAGGAGGTAAGGAGGGAGAGGAAGTAAGGAGGTAAGGAGGGAGAGGAAGTACGGAGGGAGAGGAGGTAAGGAGGGAGAGGAAGTAAGGAGGTAAGGAGGGAGAGGAGGTAAGGAGGGAGAGGAAGTAAGGAGGTAAGGAGGGAGAGGAAGTACAGAGGTAAGGAGGGAGAGGAAGTAAGGAGGTAAGGAGGTAAGTAGGGAGAGAGCCATTTTCAGGTGTGAAGTATTTAAACATGTTTCACATTGCTGTTTTGTCTGTGGGTCACTCCTGTCGCACGTGGCCCTGCCCTGGGTCACTCCTGTCGCACGCGGCCCTGCCCTGGGTCACTCCTGTCGCACGTGGCCCTGCCCTGGGTCACTCCTGTCGCACGCGGCCCTGCCCTGGGTCACTCCTGTCGCACGTGGCCCTGCCCTGGGTCACTCCCGTCGCACGCGGCTCTGCCCTGGGTCACTCCCGTCGCACGTGGCCCTGCCCTGGGTCACTCCCGTCGCACGCGGCCCTGCCCTGGGTCACTCCTGTCGTACGTGGCCCTGCCCTGGGTCACTCCTGCCGTGACGCGCCCTGCCCTGGGTCACTCCCGTCGCACGCGGCTCTGCCCTGGGTCACTCCTGTCGCACGTGGCCCTGCCCTGGGTCACTCCTGTCGCACGTGGCCCTGCCCTGGGTCACTCCCGCCGTGACGCTGCTCTGCCCTGGGTCACTCCTGTCGCACGCGGCCCTGCCCTGGGTCACTCCTGTCGCACGTGGCCCTGCCCTGGGTCACTCCTGTCGCACGCGGCTCTGCCCTGGGTCACTCCTGTCGCACGTGGCTCTGCTCTGGGTCACTCCTGTCGCACGTGGCTCTGCCCTGGGTCACTCCTGTCGCACGTGGCCCTGCCCTGGGTCACTCCCGTCGCACGCGGCCCTGCCCTGGGTCACTCCCGTCGTACGTGGCCCTGCCCTGGGTCACTCCCGTCGCACGCGGCCCTGCCCTGGGTCACTCCCGTCGCACGGGAGTGACCCAGGGCACTCCTGTCACACGTGGCTCTGCCCTGGGTCACGCCTGTCGCACGTGGCCCTGCCCTGGGTCACGCCTGTCACACGTGGCCCTGCCCTGGGTCACTCCTGTCGCACGTGGCCCTGCCCTGGGTCACGCCTGGGCACATGGCTCTGCCCTGGGTCACTTCTGTCGCACGTGGCCCTGCCCTGGGTCACGCCTGGGCACATGGCTCTGCTCCTCTGTTAGTACAAAGATGATTTCACAGCTGATTCTTAGTGGTTTTGATCAGTTGTATTATTTATTTCATCAAATCCCAGAATATTGATGATGATGATGATGATGATGAAGACTCTGGAGTGGGACCTCCAAAAGTTAAACTGAGCTTTCATGAGCTGCTTCCTCTGGAGGAGCTCTGGAGCTTTCATGAGCTGCTTCCTCTGGAGGAGCTCTGGAGCTTTCATGAGCTGCTTCCTCTGGAGGAGCTCTGGAGCTTTCATGAGCTGCTTCCTCTGGAGGAGCTCTGGAGCTTTCATGAGCTGCTTCCTCTGGAGGAGCTCTGGAGATTTTATGAGCTGCTTCCTCTGGAGGAGCTCTGGAGCTTTCATGAGCTGCTTCCTCTGGAGGAGCTCTGGAGCTTTCATGAGCTGCTTCCTCTGGAGGAGCTCTGGGATCCTGCACTGGTCTCTCAGCCCGTATGAAGTGAAGGAAGAAAACCAAAACAAAGCCTGGTTCATCCAGGACCACTTCATGCCTACAATTCAGTCCATTTCAATCACACAAAAATCTCGCATTTCCCGTGTGGATCAATAAAGTTTGTGGATCAATAAAGTGTGTAGTTTCAGTACTGTGTATTTTATATTTGTCTACCACGTTCTATAAGCACGCCTTTATTTTGTTTTGATCCCTTCTATTATTATTCTTTGTTAAATCATGCACCATAACACAGGAGCAAATTCATATTTTGTGAATGTAGCTCTGAGAAACAGAGGGAACAGTTTCCCTTTGCTGTTAAGTGCACATTATTCTTTATCATTATGGTTTTTCAAAACAGATTTCACATTCTCATCTTTGTTGTCGTATTTTGACTTTATTCTGAGAGCGTCGAGACCAGAGTCCTTAATGGCTGCAGTATGAGCTCTTTTCAGAAGACTTTCCTCATGCGCTGGAACGAGAGGACAATGATGTGACCAGGGCTGGGACTGTGTTTGCCCTTTTCAGCCAGTGAACATAATGTGATCTGTTTGAGTGAATGTCCTCGAGACATTTATGGAATCATGTCCTGATTGTTTCAAAACATTTATGATGTAGTCAATATTTTCATAAGAATGAGAAAGAATAAGAAGAAAACACATTAAAGGTGCACTGTGTAACTTTTCTGTTGGAGGGTCAAATGCTTTTCTCCATGGAGATGTTATTGCTTTGTCTGGAATGTTTCACAGTATGGCATTAAACCTTTCTATCTTTATGGAGACCAAGTTACAGGTCAGATCTGTGGAGAGGCGACCCTATATTTTTGAGTTATAAAACCACCTGTAATTTAGTAAATGTAAAGTATATTTGTTTCATGTCACGCTGTGAAACATTCCAGGCAGAGCAATGACGTATCCATGGAAACAAGCCGGTGACCTCTAACCAAAAAGTTACATAGATGTGGTTATGGATCACTGAGTGTGACAGTTTGACCGGGCAGCTGTCTTTACATGGTCATGATGAGACACAACCATGATCCTGATTTTCCATGGGCTTGTGGATTTAGTTTCCTCTCTTAACGCTGTTGGGCTGTGTGCTGTCAGGACAAGGTATGAGATTAAAATCATATCACCACTGTTGTCTGATTTTGCTGTCAGGCGTCGGGGCTCAGACCTCACACCAGAGCTTCTGTCAGTGGAGACTGTGTCGTTCCAAAGTCCAGAACCTCCTCTGGACCGTCCAGTTTCTCCTCTACTGGACCCAGACTGTGGAACTCTCTTCCCACTGACCGAAAACAACACACTGACCCCAATATTTTTAATAGACAATTGAAATTGTGGCTGAAATCAGGACAGAGCTGTACACATGAAAATACATCATTTAATGTTTTATTGTATGTACTGCATTATTAACTGTGAATGTTTTATTACTTTGAACCTTTTCTAAAAGCCTGTGGACAGGGGTTGTAAATTAGCACTTGTGCTATAACACTTGAAACAATGCATCTGGTTTGTCCAATGCAATTGTTATGTCCATATCAAATAAATAAATAAACAAACAAACAAATCTTCACTGCATTACAGGACAGCTGGGAACTGTCCTACCAGATCAGACCATCCAGGCCTTTGATGGAGTAAGTGTGATAATTCTGTATTTGTCACGGACAGTGGCTGTAAATGAGCATCTGTAAGTACAGTGTAAATATGACTGATTAGAACTAGGATGCTAATGTCCATCTGTTATCCCTAAGCAATGTGGGTGAAGTGCCTTGCCTAAGGACACAGCAACAGTTTTTGCTTGTTCACATCCCTGTGGCACCTGGAATTCCCAGTGTCTCCCATCCAAGTCCTAACCAGTCCCAGCCCCGCTGAGCTTCTGAGATCTGACTGCTTTGACAAGGAGGTTTGGCCACTTGATGCTGTAGAAGAGAATACAGGTGCAGGACCCGGGTGCAGCTACACTCACCAACTCTGCTTAGTTATAGACAGGCGGCTGGACTCAGTTCAGAAGTCTTCTGTGTGGTATGTCTTCCTTTCTGAGGACTAACAGAGCAGTTTTCTTTACTGTATGTAAGGGGACTGTGTCATGTTGAAATTTGCGACCAAAGTTGTGTACAATAAAAAAAAATACTATAATAAAAGCGTGTTTTTATTATGTGTTTATTGCTACAGAGCCGTGGGCGTACCGGTGGTGCTGAACACAGGGTAGATCAGTGCAGTGACACCGTAGTAAGATTTACTCAAACATCCATGAATCACACAAATGCAACTTCAGAGCGTCAGTGAGGAGGGAAACATGGTTAAAAACTCCCAGAAGTTGATTGTGCAAAATTTGTCTCCTGTCTATTTTTGAAAGTAAATCCATAAACCTACCCTCACCCTATAAAGAATAAATGCTATTGTACTGAATTACTTTTGTACATTCATCTTTGAGTGGTGCAGGAGAATTAGATTCAACTCCACAGAGATGGTTGAGTCATTAACAGCAGAAGAACACAGACTCTGGCTTGTTCTAGACACAATCACCCTGGGGCAATTAGACTGGGACAGCAGCTACATGCTCATAGTACAGCTTTATGAACTATGGTTCAGAGCCTGCACTTATTAATATTCACCACGACAGGAGCATTTCCCCATGTGCTAACCACAGAGGAGAGCAGGTACATCATGGCCACCCTGTAAAAAGGAACATCTAAGAGTTTAAATGACTTGACACCAGAATATGCATCACAGTTTCAGTCCATTTGACAAATGTATACGTATTTGTGACCAGGAAAATACTTCCCAATCAAACAGTCTTTATTTGTCCCAGAGGGGAGCACATTGAACAGTATATTACAACACTGTAATAACAGAAAAGCTCAAACTAATGTCTCAGTGCAGTCATCAGGCAAAAGCCCTCAGGACAAAAGTGTCCCTCCTCTGTGTCCTGCAGCATCACATCAGGCTCCAGGGGGCGCCAGGTGAACTCTGCAGACACTATGATAGGAATGCCTCTCCTAAGCCTGGCTCTCTACGCTCTGTTGTTTCAGTGATGAGACGGGACATTCCCTCCAAGTGTTGCCTCTGGAAGTCTTCTGCCATATTTGGAGTAGGAAGTTATATTGCTTTTAAAAAAGTGTAGCATTTCAGAGGTGACTCACCACAGGAGCAGCCAAGCCTGACCATGGTGACCACAGGGTCCCACAATTCAGACTCTCATTCCCACTGGAGTCCTGGGTCCAGAGATAAGTTTATTTTGATTAGTGTTTTCAGCAGACCCAGGCCCCTGCGGTTGTTTTCATAATGATGAGTGCATGGGCGACGATGGAAGCAGAGCTCCCAGGAGCACCCAGCATCAACGCACTGAGCCAGCACCCATTAAACATACATGTTTATTAATGTTAACTAATACTAGTCAACAATGAGTCAATGGGCAAATTAGTGTTACTCTCATTTACTCATTCAATGCCTAACACATCTGAGCCCTGAGGGAGGCGTCCAGGAGGCATCCAGACCAGATGCCCTCCCCTCAGCCGGCTCCTCTCGACGTGGAGGAGCAGCGACTCTACTCCGAGCTCCTCCCGTGTGACCGAGCTCCTCACCCTATCTCTAAGGGAGCGCCCGGCCACTCTGCGGAGGAAACTCATTTCGGCCGCTTGTATCCGCGATCTCGTTCTTTCGGTCATTACCCAGAGCTCATGACCATAGGTGAGGGGAGGAACGTAGATTGAGGTAAATCGAAAGCTTCGCCTTTCGGCTCAGCTCCTCTTCATCACAACGGTCCGATACAGCGACTGCATCACTGCCGACGCCGCACCGATCCGCCTGTCAATCTCATGCTCCATCCTCCCCTCACTCGTGAACAAGACCCCGAGATACTTGAACTCCTCCACTTGAGGCAGAGACTCCCCACCCACCCGGAGAGGGCAATCCACCTTTTTCCGGTCGAGAACCATGGCCTCGGATTTGGAACAGCTGATTCTCAACCCGGCCGCTTCACACTCGGCTGCAAACCGCCCCAGTGGTGCAGGTCCTGGTTCGATGAAGCCAACAGGACAACATCATCTGCAAAAAGCAGCGATGAAATCCTGTGGTCCCCGAACTGGACCCCCTCCGGCCCCTGGCTGCGCCTAAAAATTCTGTCCATAAATACAATGAACAGAACCGCTGACAAAGGGCAGCCCTGGCGGAGTCCAACATGCACCGGGAACAGGTCTGACTTACTGCCGGCAATGTGAACACAGCTCCTGCTCCGGTCATACAGGGACCGGACAGCCCTTAGCAAAGGGCCCCGGACCCCATACTCCCGGAGCACCCCCCACAGGGCACCACGAGGGACACGGTCGAATGCCTTCTCCAGGTCCAGGCAAACTCCCATGAACCCTCGAGCACCCGATGGAGGGTGTAGAGCTGGTCCAGTGTTCCACGACCAGGCCGAAAACCACACTGCTCCTCTTGAATCCGAGGTTCGACTATCGGCCAAACTCTCCTCTCCAGTACGCTGGCATAGACTTTACCGGGGAGGCTGAGGAGTGTGATTCCCCTGTAGTTGGAACACACCCTCCGGTCCCCCTTTTTATACAGAGGGACCACCACCCCGGTCTGCCAGTCCAGAGGTACTGTTCCCGACCGCCACGCGATGTTGTAGAGACGTGTCAGCCAAGACAGCCCCACAGCACCCAGAGACTTAAGGATCTCAGGACGGATCTCATCCACCCCCGGAGCCTTGCCACCGAGGAGCTTTCCGACCACCTCAGTGACTTCGGCCAGGGTGATGGATGAGTCCACCTCCGGGTCCCCAGCCTCGGCCTCCTCTTCGGAGGACGTGACGGTGGGATTGAGGAGATCCCCAAAGTTTTCCTTCCACCGCCCGACAACACCCTCAGTAGAGGTCAGCAGCTCTCCCCCCGCACTGTAAACAGTGTTGGTGAAGGACTGCTTCCCCCTCCTGAGGCGCCGGACGGTTTGCCAGAATTTCTTTGGGGCCGTCCGATAGTCCTCCTCCATGGCCTCCCCGAACTCCTCCCAGACCCGAGTTTTTGCCTCTGCAAAAGCGGGCTGCAGCACGCTTGGCCCGCCGGTACCGGTCAGCTGCCTCAGGAGTGCCACCGGGCCAGTAAGGCCTGGTAGGACTCCTTCTTCAGCTTGACGGCATCCCTTACTTCCGGTGTCCACCACCGGGTTCGGGGATTGCCGCCGCGACAGGCACCACAGATCTTGCAGGCACATCTACGAGCGGCGCGTCGACAATGGAGGCCGGGAATGAAGCCCACTCGGGCTCCATGTCCCCAGCCTCCCCCGGGATCCAGGAGAAGCTCCCGGAGGTGTGAGTTGAAGGCCGCACCGACAGAGGGTTCCACCAGACGTTCCCAACAGACCCTAACGATACGCTTGGGCCTGCCAGGTCTTTCCGGCTTCCTCGTCCGCCAGTGGACCCAACTCACCACCAGGTGGTGCTCTACAGCTCTGCCCCTCTCTTCACCCGAGTGTCCAAGACACAAGGCCGAAGATCAGATGACACGACAACAAAGTCGATCATCGACCTCCGGCCTAGGGAGTCCTGGTGCCACGTGCACCGATGGACCCCCTTGTGCTCGGACATGGTGTTCGTTATGGACAAACTGTGACTAGCACAGAAGTCCAATAACAGAACACCGCTCGGGTTCAGATCAGGGAGGCCGTTCCTCCCAATCACCCCTCTCCAAGTGTCACTGTCGTTGCCCACGTGGGCGTTGAAGTCCCCCAGTAGAACAACGGAGTCCCCGGTCGGTGCACTGTCCAGTACCCCTCCCAGAGACTCCAAGAAGGCCGGGTACTCTGCACTGCTGTTCGGCCCGTAGGCCGACACCACAGTGAGAGACCTGTCCCCGACCCGAAGGCGCAGGGACGCGACCCTCTCGTTCACCGGGGTGAACTCCAACACACAGCGGCTGAGCTGTGGGGCGATGAGCCCACACCAGCTCGCCGCCGCTCCCCGCGGCCAACGCCAGAGAAATGGAGAGTCCAGCCCCTCTCAAGGAGTTGGGTTCCAGAGCACAAGCTGTGCGTGGAAATGAGGCCGACTATATCTAGCCGGTAACGCTCGACCTCCCGCACAAGCTCAGGCTCCTTCCCCCCCAGCGAGGTGACATTCCATGTCCCCAGAGTTAGTCTCCATGTCCGGAGATCTGGTCGCCGAGGCCCCTGCCTTCGACTGCCGCCCAGATCTCTCTGCACCCGACCCCTATGGCTCCTCCCACGGATGGTGGGTCCAGGGGAGGGCGGTCCCATGGGGCCCGGCCACCAGGCGCTCGCCATCGAGCACCCACCCCAGGCCTGGCTCCAGGGTGGGGCCACCGTGATGCCGATGCGGGCGACGTATCCGGCCTCTGTATGGTGCTCATCATTAGGGGCTTCTGAACCGCTCTTCGTCTGACCCGTCCCCCCGGATCTGTTTGCCTTGGGTGACCCTACCAGGGGCATAAAGCCCCCGACATCATAGCTCCTTGAATCATTGCGTGATCGATGCTCAAAACCCTCCACCACGTTAAGGTGGCGGTTCGACGAGGGGACTATATGAAACAACTAAATAGAATAGATCTCATTTCAATCAACATTCTATTAATTACCCAGCCTTAAATGTGGTGCTGGATCATTCACTAAGAGCAGAAGCATCAGTAATTTGAAATATTGATTATGTATGCAAGACCTTCTCTATTGCATTTACCATTAACCAGAGCGGCTAAATATCTGCAATCATTTGTTTATGAGGAAATCCATCATGCTGGAGAAGGTCCTATTAGTGACAGTGAGGCGTGAGGGACAAAAGCACCTGTTTGTTTACAATAATCCATAAAGTATATTTAATTTGCCGTTAGTCTTAGCACTTTGAGCAGGCGCGTGTTCATAAAAGCAGCGTTATGGCAGCAGATTAATGAGGCATTCAGGCGCTGTGAATTATGAGTTTATGATTCAAATGTCAGGCCCAGATATTTCCTGGGCTTTGTTTAATAATTGTAGATAAATAGGCGCTTTCGGAGCAGACAGTTCTTCAGTATTTTGATAAAGTGGTGTTTAAAATATGAGAAAGAGCCGCAGATATCACTGTGAATAGTTTTATTGATCGGGGCAGGAATGGGAAGCTGCTGTGCTGTGAGGGCCACTGGCGGTCCCCTGGATAACAGCTGCAGTGACTGAAGCACAAGGCTGAGCAGTACAGGAGACATGACAATGAGAATGTTTAACATTCATCTTCCTTGTCCACTGTGGATGGCTGTTCATATAATATGAACCCCATGACTTTAGTAACATCTGAGTGATGTTAGTACAGTTACCAATAATTTGACCCAAGTAAATCTTGGAACGCCCTTAGAGGCAACTATTGTTGTGATTTTGGGCACTACAAAAATAAATTGAATTGAATTGAATTAAATGAACCAGAATTTCAAAGTAATATTACACACGTGAAAGTACACAGAAATTGCGATTACTACAAGAGTACTACTCAAGTACTACTCACATAACTGTAACTGTAAGCTTTTATTTACATTTGAGAGCTCATTCTGAGCATTTCTGAATTCAAATTGAGTTTTAATTTGTTCACAAGAAATATTAGGCCTCATTTACACCAACTCCATCATGTCTCTGGTTTAAGACCCGAAGGTCTGCCGTAAAATTACAAAGTAAATGTGCATGTGTACAACATTCTGGCAAGTCTTTTCACACTGCCACTAGTTGATGTAAAAGAGCATTCGGTCTGAAAGCTGCTTGGCCCAGTGTGAACAAGGCCGGGAGTCTTTAGGTGTCTTCACAATTAGATTCACTTACGATTTTGAGGCTCACGAGCTGATGCAGGAACTATGCATCTTGCTGTTTTTACCATTCATACATTTTACCATTCATATCAAATACTGTCTGCTTTTTTAAAATGTGCGGAACAGGATGCAGCAAAGACATTCTGTTTGCATCTGTAGTTATAATCTATGACATAGGTATTCAACAATTTGAGGATGTCCAGTTAGAGAAAATCAACAGTAGACTGTCAAATCAACAAAAAGTTAAAAGTTAAAAACAATTTGTTTGTATGTTCCTTTTTCCATTAACACAGTGCTGTAAAGGCCGCTACACACTAAATGATTTTAACAAAAAGCTCACATCATAGACATGAGGAGAATCTTATGAGACTTAAAATCTCCGATCTCCCAGACTGCAGTGGGATCTGTGTGTGGACCACAGGATATAAAGCTGTGAGGCTGTGATGGTGTCAGCTGTTTCCTGTCTGCAGTAAAACCACTCGTTCTGAGACTCTGAAGTGTTCAAAGATCAGAGCTCTGCACTTCCACTTTAGACACAAGTCAAACTGTGTGATTATTATTTATGAAATGTGGAGCAATACTTCAGATACAGAATTTTTAAAGCAGAAAATAGGAGATAAAGTCCACAGGAAGTAGAGTCACTGTCGCTGATCTGCAGCTTCACCTCGATCCGTGCGCTGTGTGGATGGAAACAGACACACGGGAGGAAACAATGTCTTTTTAATTTTAAAGAACGCCTCAAACTGGATTAATAGTGTGGTTTTGTGGACTGGGGTGATTATTTGGAGAGGACAGTTTCTGACAATTGCTATGGATAATGTGGATGAGATGCTGCAGTTTATATTTACCACTCTACCAGCGGTGAGGAATAAAGTCTTCTCATTATTTTCGTTACATACCAAATTTCTATCTTGTGTCTCTTTGTCCGTCACTCCTCTGCCCCTGACGCTCTGTTTTATTGGCTGTTTCCGTAACGTTGGTGGTGTTTGGTGGTTACGATATGACAGTGGAGCTCAGAGTCACACTGACACCACACAAGAGGAAACTCATGGAGAACCAAATGGAGGATGGTGCAGTGGCAAGAATACATAGAATTTTTACTTCTTTTAGTTATAAAATGCTTTTGTGTGATCGTGATTAAAAAATGTGCTAATAGACTTAGGCACTTAGACAAACTCTATTGATCCACAAAGGAACACAAATTAATATTGATTTTTCATGGTTCATTTCCACCCCAAAAGTACTAGTAGGTTAATTATAATAAGAGATGTTACAGTAGCTCCAGGGCTCCATGTGTACACTTTTAAACAGTCCAGCGCCCGTGCAGCTGTGGTCCGGGTCAGTGCTTCTGAGAAGGCCCCCACTCTGGCAGATGGGCCCCACTCCTGCTCAGCTCCCCCCGGGAACAACACAGGCAGGATGCCCTACCCCCACACCCACACATGCCCACACACCCACACATGCCCACACATATACACATGCCCTCACATCCACACATGCCCCCACATCCACACATGCCCCCACACCCACACATGCCCTCACATCCACACATGCCCTCACATCCACACATGCTGCAGGACAGGAACTCCTCTCATGAGCTTATCTGAGGACACGCTCCCCAGACCCTGCTAACTGAGTCACATTTGTATTTTGGCAGATTTTCAGAGGAATTAGCAAACATGAAGCAAACATCACAACATTGAAGTGTTTATAGAACATCCCATCTGTAACACAACAGGGATAACCGGTGGAATAATGATATTTCATGTTGGCAGTTTTGAGTAGAGTGGCCAAGCATTGTGCACATGCACAGTTGTGGACAGTTTCATCAAGACAATATTATCCAAGGTGAAGTGAAAAGTAGTAGTTCAAGTAATTATACTATTTGGGGAAGTCAATACAAGTGATGCAATATGCGACTAGACTGTAAACTAGGTCAAAAGAAGTATGTATGTAACAATGTATGACACCTTTATTTAGTTAAATCAACCCCAAAAAAATGTTTCTTGTACATTACTCGTCTCTGTATGGATGGAATTTTGTGTATTGGTGAAAAAGACAGGGATTCCTTTTAGAACACAAACTGGCAATTGGTTTAAAACTATGCTACATCTTTTCCACAGGAACTATTCCAATGAGCAAAGAAAAAGCCGAGCTCAAGATCTGGAGATGGATCCTGTGAGATGTCCCCAGTGCTGAAAATAAGGTATCGACATCCGGACACCACTTGGCAAAAATGTTTCTGAAACACGGTTGGACTGGTTTAAAAGGAGGAGCGATGGAATAAACTCACCTTTGAGCAAAACCAAGAAGCCCAAGAAGTGAAAATACTGGAGAGATATTTATGACTCTGCCTGTTGGCCAGACATATGTGAGTAGTTTGCATTATGTGATTATGTGGCTATGTGATATGGACTTGTGAAGGAAGAAGTGCTTAGAGATACTAGAGACGATATTATGATTCTCTGGTTTGAGAACGGTGGCTGAGTGGCAGCACTTAGGCCTCACAGCAAGAAGGTTGCGGGTTCGATCCCCGGGTCGCCCGGGCCTTTCTGTGTGGAGTTTGCATGTTCTCCCCATGTCTGGATGGGTTTCCTCCGAGCACTCTGAACTCCCATCAACCCAAAACATGCAGCATGAACTAACATCAAGGACCATGACGTCCACCCTCCTGTGGGCTCACCACCTGCAGAGGGGTTCATAGGGGGGTTCAGGTGCTATGAGAATTGGGCAGCAAACTGACCCCACAACCCAGCTGGATTAAGCGGGAGAAGATGGATGGATGGATGGTTTGAGCAATCTGATAGGTGGGATTCAAATAAAATCATAACATTCTATAATACTGATCTTTGAGCTGGGGGCAGGTCAGAATTCTCTGGCAGAATTAGTCTTTGAACTCTTGAGGAACATTACACATTGTAGATGTTTTGACCACTTTTTAGTTAATATGTCCTTTACAGGGCCTTTACAGGTTAAACAGTCATATTAATTTGTCTTTTGCTATACCAGCACAAATGAACTCATAACTGACTAAGAGAAAAGTCGTGCTCTATTCCAGGGTCCAGATCATGTGTTTCCCACACATTTGATTGTTTGAGAAATTTGATGGAATCATTTTGTTTTATAAGTTTATTTTAGTATTTTAATGCATTTCAGGGGTGAAAAGCTGTGTGAAGGTAACAGCGTTCTTTGACAGGTCCCAGTAGTCTTTTTCAGACTTATTTTAAAATATATATAAATGTGGATAATCAGACAGAGAGTATTATTATGTTGACTCTGCATCGTACTATACACTTCTCACGTCAGCTCATTGCTCTAAGAAACTTAAAGACTGGCTGTAGGTTGGCTGTAGACTGTAGCAAGTTGTCATACCAGAGCACAGTTTTCACAAGCTCTACTTGCACATTGTTGCACAGGTCCCATTGGAAATGAATGGAGAAGTTGTGTTAAGTTCATAAATGAGTTAAAAAGCATGATTCTTGTGAGATGGAAGGATAAGTTTAAATATGGCAAGTTTGTGAACCTAAAGTTCAGTAGTTTTTTTTTTTTCTTTTTATTTATCGCTACATTATGGGTGTTACTAGTATGACTTCATTTGTCAGTCCCTCTTTATGTCAGGAGGTTTGGGAACAGTGAGCACATTCCCCCTTTTGACCACACATTACAGAAGTGTGTGCTGACAGGAGAGGTCCACGCTCTCTGGGCACATCCGTTCTGAATGAGGCTAAACTCCTGTGGGACACATGAGCTGCAGGACGGCCCTCTGGAGAGCCCTGAGCTGCAGATGTCATTAGGAGACTTCACATGCAGCACACATCACATATAACACACACACATGTAACACACATCGCATGTAACACTCACACATGTAACACACACACATGTAACACACATCACATATAGCTCACATCAGATGTAACACACACATGTAACACACATCACATGTAACACACATCACATATAGCACACATCATATGTAACACACATCACATATAGCACACATCACATATAACATTCACACATATAGCACACATCACATACAGAACACATCAGATGTAACACACACATGTAACACACATCACATGTAACACACATCACATATAGCACACATCACATATAACATTCACACATATAGCACACATCACATATAGAACACATCAGATGTAACACACATCACATGTAGCACACATATCACTTATAGCCAGGGCTCTACAGTGCGCCCATTTCACTCGCATTTGCAAGTAAATATTTCGCCGTGCGAACAAGGAAAACAAAACAGTCGCACCAGTGCGAGTGCTTCTGCAGCCACAATAAGGAGAACTGCGCACACACGTAACTGACGAGCTAAACGTTCTAAATGTGTCAAACATTAGGTGCGCAGTCACATTAGGACTTTAGAATCGTGCCCAAGCCTGGATCACCCCTAAAGCGCGGCACACATGCCCAGCTCGAGCGCAACCGAACCGAGCTCAGGCACGACACCTCCGACTGCGCACGACCCCAGCGTACGAGCTCCGCGTGTGCGGCGATATCACTCAGACGAACAAACTCCGCTTAAAAACACACACATGCCCCCTTAAACGAGGAGCGGCACCGCAGCAGGACCCACACCTGACCCACACTCAGTAAACACCCCTGTGCCGCTGGACTTCCTCCTCCGACAAAGTGAGAGTTTTGTCTTGGTCTTGTCTCGGACTCGAGCACATTTGGACTCGGTCTCGTCACGGACTCGGGGTCTGAATACTGAGTGCGGTCATATATCATTACGGCCGCTACTGCGGGCAATAAACTTGTACCGGTGTTCAGGACCTGTGCGCTGGAGCCCGCGGACACTGCGTGGCACCACAGCGCGCGGCTTGTCCACAGCGCCACCCTCAGCCTGCATCACAGGGCAGGTTAAACATCTCATCTGTCCATCCGCCTCACGTCAAATACGCCAATACTACTTTTATGTCCGTGTCCGCACAGAGCAGAGCTACAGCACAGAGCAGGCGATATGTGGGCTGAAGTTTTCCAAATAAATCTGTTTGTCACAATGTGCGTTTTGTTTGGTAAATGTGCAGAGGCTAATAACCACTGTAAAACCAGTAAGAGAATGTAACTCCAGTTATGAATTTGAAAATACAGGTTTAAAAATCCTACCCACTTTTTACACTTTGAAACAGTTTTGTGTAAAGTGTCAGTGGAAGTTCTCTTCAAGAAGAGGTTCTCAAACTGTGGGTGAGGGTCCAAAAAGGGCCACAGAGTGTTTCAGTGCAGTACAGTTTGTTTGGCTTATTTTAAGTCTAAATATTAATCAGATAAAATGAAGATATATTTATAAAAACATTGGGATCATGCAGGAAAAGTACAGTCATAATTCTTTTGTTTTTTTGTATTAAATTTATTCAGGGTTGGTGCTGGTGTGCGTAAGTTCTGCACTGTAATAATCGTTCACACGAAAACCTATTTGTGCCCCCATTATTTTTTCTGTGCTCCTAAAATTTTTAACTTAGGGGCACATGTGCTCCTGAAAATTTTTTTTAGTGTAGAGCCCTGCTTATAGCACTCATCACATGTAATTCTCATCGCATATAGCACTCATCACATATAGCACACATCACATGTAACACACGTCACATGTATCACTCATCACATATAGCACACAGCACATATAATACACATCACATATAGCACACATCACATAGTACATCACATTTTTGATGAGTGCTATAGTTTTTTAGTTTTTTTTTTTTAAATCACACATAGGACACATTACATGTAACACTCATCATACATAACACACATCACATATAGCTCACATCAGATGTAACACTCACACATGTAGCACACATCACATGTAACACACATCACATGTAACACACATCACATGTAACACACATCACATGTAACACTCACACATGTAACACACATCACATGTAACACTCACACATGTAACACACTCCATGAACCCCTCTGTGAGTGGTGAGCCCACAGGAGTGATGATGTCCACCATAATGGTCCTTGATGTTAGTTCAGGTGCTGCATGTTTTGAGTTGATGGGGGAAACCAGAGTACCTGGAGGAAACCCATCCAGACACGGGGAGAACATGCAGACTCCACACAGAAAGGCACGGGCGTGTATATACGTGTTCCTCACCTTCCACGGTGGTTGGTCTCTCACCCTCATCAGCTCGGGTCCTCTACCAGAGGCCTGGGAGCTTGAGAGTTCTGCGCAGTATCTTTGCTGTTCCCAGTACTGCACTTTTCTGTCCTTCATGTCTGTTGTCCTTCCTGGGATCTGCTGCAACCACTCATCCAGTTTGGGGGTCACGGCCCCGAGTGCTCCGATCACCACAGGCACCACCGATGCTTTCACCTTCCAGACCCTCTCCAGCTCTTCTTTGAGCCCCTGGTATTTCTCTAGTTTCTCGTGTTCCTTTTACCTGACATTACCATGGCTCGATATTGCAATGTCCACCACCACGGCTTTGTTCTCTCGCTTATCCAGAACCACTATGTCTGGTGGGTCCAACACCGTTCTGTCAGTCTATATCTGGAAGTCCCACAGGATCTGGTGGTTTATGCCACATTTGATGGACACTTGTGCAAGTAGCTTGCCATTGGTTTCAAGGGTGGTTTTCCACAACCACACTGAGTTTGCAATGAAGGCCCTTAGAGTCACAGCATGCTGGCTGCATGGCATGCTAGCACCCCTGTGAACTAACATTAAGGACCATGGCATCCACTCTCCTGTGGGCTCACCACTCACAACGGGGTTCATAGGGGGGTCAGGTGCACAGAGGACTGGGCAGGCGACCCAGCCGGATAAAGCGGGAGAAAATGGATGGATGATGGCCCTTAGAGTCCTGTTGATATTGTACGCCTCCAGGCACTCAGTGATCCATGTGTGTGGCAATGATGCCTGATATGAGCTTCCATGTACCCGTTGAGGGATCCTTCAGGGTCAGGATCGTACACCCTTGGGTTAGCCATTCAGGGTGAGTCCCATCCCTTAGCAGCTGGTTCATTTGTGCTGCTAGGCGCTCGTGGAGAGCAGTGAGCTTCTTTAGTCAGTATGCGTGGATCATGTCAGGGCCTGGTGCTGTCCAACTTTTCATGCCTGAGACTCTTTCCTGGATGTCTGCCACTGAGAAGGTAACTGGATTCTGTTCAAGGAGGTTTCTGTGGTCTGCCCTCAGAGCCACCAGCCACTGTGCATCGGTGTAATGTGATGCTTCCCTTTCCCATATGTCTTTCCAGTACCTCTCAGTCTCCAGCCTTGGTGGGTCTGCTCTGCTGTTATTACCCTGCCATTGAGCGTACACTTTCACAGGTTGTGTTGCGAACAGGCGGTTTATTCGTCTGGCTTCATTCTCTCTCGTGTACCTCTTTAGGCGGCTGGCCAAGGCTTGGAGCCTTTGTTTGGCAGTTTCGAGTGCTTCAGGTATGGGCATCTGGCTGTACCTCTTGGGTACTCGCTTTTTCATCGCACCTTTCTGGGCCTCTGACAGTCGCTCACTTCTCGCCTTGATTTTAGCCTCTAACTGTCTTTTCCATGGTGGGTATAGTATCTCATGGCTCCCATGACTCTTATAGCCCAACACCTCTAGGATCACTGCTGCTGAAGTGTAGATCAGCTCATTGGTCTCAGTGATGGTTGTGGTAGGGATCGCTCTGAGTGCTGCATTCACATCCTCTAGCAGACTTTCAGATGGTACTTCACTTAGCCTGTGTAACTGGCGTTGGGGTTGCCTTGTGTTCATCCGGGCCATGATCTTATCTTTCAGGTCAGTCACTGCCTCGCTCAGCTTATTGGGACTTCGTACTAATCTCTGGTTGAGGAGTTAGTGTTAACACCCCTCTGACCTGGCGTCCTGGCTCCCCCTTGTTGTAGCATCTGTGTTGTACCTTGTCAATCTCTAGTTGTGATAGCAATCCAGAAACTATCCCATGCTATGACCAGTATTTGTTAAAAAATCAAAGCAGCAACAATCAATGAATGAATGAGCACTATGTAAATCAACACTTACTTAAACACTTATACTACACAAACCACACAATATTACGTTACATGGTCACAGAAAGTAACAGAATCTCTATGGATTGGAATCTTAAAATTGTTAGGTATTTTTATACATTTAAATATTGAAAACTGATTGAGTATGAAGATTGTCTTCAATCATTTATTGCATTTTAAGCATAAAACGAATCATTTGGGCAACAGTAAAGTCTCTGCGTCTCAGCCTCTGCTTCTGTATCTGTGCCTGTTTTGGGTGGACTGTTCATTTGTTTGTTTGTTTGTTTGTTTCATTTCATTTGCAACATACAACATGCACAGACATTTGACAGGACAATACAATACAATAAGTACAATATGGAACAATACAATACAGATGCATACAGCACCACAGCAGACAGGGTGTAAAGTGTGTGTGTGCATGTGTGTATGTCTGTGTGTGTAAGAGTGTGAAGTTTCAGCATGAGTAAATATAAATGATTAATGCTGTATAGTATATGTAGAGATTCTTAACAGTGCATTGGAGCGATAAACTCAGTGTTGAGAGTCATGACAACTATGGACATAATACCACTACATATGCCAGTCTATACTTACAAGTGGGTCGAGGAAGAGGTGGGGGAACCTTGGTGGAGATCTGGGCGCATGAGAAGTGGGACAGGTTCTTGTTTTGCCAAATTTCATTTAGATTTTTTAAAAATAGATGTATTATTGTTTTTATTTGTTGATTGACTGACTTTAATTATTTGTTGTTATTTTATATATGTTTTTGAAATTCATTTCTTCATTTATGCAGTTTACTAGGTTTATTAATATTCCTCATCTCATCCCCATCACTGTTGACTGTTCATTTGGACTATCTCCACCCCCTCTGGAGCAGGTGAAGCTTGTCCGACGCTGGAGATGATTGGTGGTGGGACATTAGGAGCCATCTGTTGAACATGGAGCTGGCAGTGAGCGGCTGTCTGTGCACTGGTCAGGCTCAGTGATGGGTCTGCTGAATGGGTCTGCTGGGGCACATCTGAGCAGAACACATCAGCACGCCGCATGGAGACATAGTTAGAGAAAGGGCCAGCGCTGTAATGATGTCAAATTGAATAACTGTAAGTCTGTAAAAAACAGCACTGCTTCATAAACAGCAAAATATTAAAGCAGACCTATTATACTTTTTTTTTTTGAGCCTTTAACCATGTTATAGTTGTTTCCTACTCATTGACCCTATTGAAGTTTTATTGAGTGTGATTCATAAATCAGCTCCCATTGAGTTGTCTGGCAAATAAACATCAGTCTGGTTCCCATGCTCTCTGCTGCCTCTCAAGGCCGGCCAAACATGATCGTGCAAACTGATTTTTTTTTTTTTTCAGTGACACATCTGAAGCGAAGGAGCTCATTGGTCACCTATCATTTACAAATAAAATCTAATTTATCTCACCTCAGAGTATAGTTCTTTGCTCTCCATTTTGAAACTGAAAATGAGGAGATTCACCGGTGAACAGACTCACATCTTCGTAAAATAGATACATTCTGGATCCCCAACCCGTTTATTGGGCACTATTGGTTTGTAACACAGTAGTCAGCAGACGTGTTTCTTTCATTAAGTCATTTTAGATCAATAATGCAATTTATAATGTCCAAATTAAAACATAATGATCCTAGGATGTCGTAGATTTTAACTCTGTAGTAGACATAAGCACAATATGCCTTATAATAATCAAAAATATTGTGCAGAATTAACTTCCCCCAACTGTCTGCTTGTGCTTATAAGTGTTTGAGACTTGTTCTGGCTGAGCTCAGACCCCTAGTGCCACCATCCCTGGACCTTCTACAGTGCCATTTAGGCGTTGAAGATGCAATAATCTATCTCCTTCACCAGGCTCATTCACTGCTGGATGGTGTTATGGGCTCTGTGAGGATATTGTTTTTTTTCCCCCATTGCCTTTAATGCAATCCAGCCCTTTCTGATGAGTGAGAAGCTGCTCAGGATGGATGTCAGCTCCTCCATTGTCTCCTGGATTACTGACTACCTGTCAGGCCTCAGTATGTGCAACAGAGAGCACCCTGTCTGATACTGTGGTCAGTAATGTGGGAGTCCCCCAGGGAACAGTCCTGTCTCCATTTTTGTTCACTGATTTCCTGTACAGCTTCAGGTCCTGCCATCTGCAGAAGTTCTCTGGTGACTCTGCAGTGGTTGGGTGTATCAGAGATGGTCAGGAGCTGGAGTAGAGGACTCCACAAAGTGTAAGCTTTGTGGAGTGGTCCCTGGCAAACCATCTGCTCTTGAGTGTTGACAAGACCAAGGAACTGGTTATTGATGACTCAGGAGAAAGAGGAGTCCAGTGGAGCTCATCACCATCCAGGGCCATGTGAAATAGTGGACAGTACCTTAGTGTCCGGGTGAACGGCAGGTTGGACTGGAGGGACAACAGCAATGATGTGTACAAGAAGGGCACGAGGAGACTCTACTTCCTGAGAAAGCTCAGATCTTTCAATACGCGCAGCAAGTTACTGACCTTCTACCAGTCTGTGGTGACCAGCTCTAATTATAACTGATATCTGATTAAGGGCACAGAAGGGACGGGGATAGAGCTATTTAATATTCTAATTTGTATCACTATTTGTAAATGGATAGCAATGATGTCAGCTATATAGTAAGTTATCAGATATAAAGTTTCTCATCATACACTGAATTACACTTAGGCCTATTTGCTTGAACCGGAAAGAATACAGCACCCGTCCGGCTTGTTAGAGCAGTCGTTTGGGGAAGGAAGCAGACTTGGGCAGATCCCATCTGAATCAATGAAGATGTCAGGATGGACAATGCCATTTTCCCTGCTTGAGCTGTAGATAAACCTGGCCCTATCCTGTGCTGTCAATCTGAGCTCCAGTGTGCGCTCCGACCCACACACCTCATCACAGATTACATCATAACACAACATAGAACCAGTAATATGCCTGCTCCTGTCAGATAGGGATATGTCAAGTGCTTATGTTTGGAAAAGATATGCCGCTATCAATCACTTCAATTCTGCTGATGGAAAAACAGCACCGGAACACAAATAATAAGAATACAGGAACCACGTTCCCCAGATGGATTTTTTTTTATGACTGTATCCAGTAATAACTGTGATCCAAGAAGCAGCGAGTGATTATGTTTTTAGGGGGAAATAAAAACAACTTGACATTTGGTGGAAGATGGAAATGAGCACGAGCACGCAGGCGGCTAATGCGTGATTAGCGCTCACAGGTGAATGGGGATGTGCAGGTAATGACAGAGCCAAAATGGAGGCATGCTTTTAGTGGCTGTGGGCACAGAACATGGGAGTACGGGGTGATTATGGTTCTTATTACAGCAAGCAGGGATGAGGGCACTTAAAGAGAGCTATATTCAGTGAAATGGATTTTTTGGAACTTTTAAAGGAGACACTCATCAAAATGGACTTTTATGAGCTTATAATGGTGTTCTAATAGTTTCTCTCATCATTAGCTTAATTTTATTTTAAGTGCATGTTTGAGTAATGATATATTTTCCTTGTATTTGAGGCTTGGATGAACAGCTCTGGGCTTTAAAGTTGCAAAATGCAACTTTTCTGGATTTGTCCTTAGAAGGTAACTGCAGCCATCTGCCTGTTCTCAGAGTTCACCCTGATTGGTTTAGTCCACCTGTCAATCATTTAGAGCTTGATTGAGACTGACCAATAGATTAGTAGCCTAGAGCTGCATTAAAGGGTCTGTACCCACATTATATTTTTTGAGCAAAATGCCTTGCCCCAGTACAGATATAATGTATAAGCTGCTCTTGAGGTCAAAATAAGTCTGCTGTGTGCTGTCTGCATCTAATGATAAGGTGTTTTACTGTCCAATAATCATGAAGTGCACACTGATCACAGTGAATACTTGGATGTTCTGAATGCACAAAGTAGGTGAGGAATCACTTTGGACCACTGCAAACTGTTTATTAAAATAAACTAGGGTCTTTTTTTGATCTTTAAGACAGTAAAACTCAACTGCAGAGCTTTTAAACAGAAAAGCACTGACTCACATACCCATTTCATCATGGTACCATGTTGTCACAGAAAGCAGATCTATATTTTAACCAAGCCAAATATAGTCTGATGCAATCTCCCATGAGTTCACTTCATTGTTGTCTTTATTAAAAATCACGTAATAATAAAATACAAGATGAGGCATTATGTAAAATATGTGCTATGGTGGCATCTCCATATTGAGTTAGCTGTGGCTGTGTTCACCTGTATTTCTGAGTGTAATTCGACTGCAGCAGAATGTGTTATTCATGGACAATATAGACGCTGTAATGTGACAGATAAAAGGGAGCGAAGCAAGCCGTCTCCAGTGAATCTATAGCTACATATATGTCTAAGTGTCATCTCTATTCTATCAACCAAACTGTGCATGTTATAGCTCCTGCCACTTTACCTGTGTGAATGTGCACTATCGAAGAGCGGTCATGTTGAACAGAATGGCAATTCTACTGGGTTGTAGCTTAGAGAGCTTAACCACTAACCACAAGTTAAGTAGTTCCAGCCCTGTTACATTTCCAGGATGTGTAAAGGCAGTTTGAGCTTCAGTCTGTGTGTGCCAGTGGGGAAATGCAACATCATTTTGCCAGTTTTACCCACAGAATGGATTGTCTGATGAACCGCTGATTATAAAACATTTAATTAAAAAACTCAGTTAAAACCAAACTGAAATAGATTTGAGTAAATCCATATCTAACAGATTTTATGAACATTAAGCAGATGCAGTTTAATGAAGTGGAGCATATAGCCTAAATGCACTGGAAAAAAGACACTTTTGCTCCATGCAACAGAGCGTCATCTGCACATTGCTGCAAAGCTCAACCCACTCAGGAGCCAAAGTGGGGGTTTCCTGAGGCTCTGGGAGGATAAGTGGCATGAATGTGCTGCTCATACGGTGGAATATAAAACTTATGAATCTGGGGATAGCCTTTTTTCTCTGAGGACCTTGTAAAATCTGATGTTGTAAAGGACTGAAGAGCTGTGCTTATAGACACTCAAAGTGCCTTACATCAAGGAGTCATTCACACATACATTCATACTCCAGTGTATGCAGACACTGTGGGTGAGAAGGGGTGAAGTGTCTTGCCCAAGGACACAATCTGTGGGAGCTGGAATAGCATCGTCATTTGTTGAAGTTTATGATTCAAACCCCCAACCTTCGGAACAGTGGACAAACATTTAGTCAGTCAACTCCAATCTGTGTGTCTGTTTTTGGTGTAACCCTGGCCACTGATTTGGCCCCTGTTCTTGTCTAAAGTCCAAGTCCAGGGTTATGCCCCCTGCATAAAGAAGACTTCAGGAATTGCAGTGCTGCACGTACTATTGCAGCATGGTACTGCACAGTACCTCTCCAGTGTTGTTCTATTGGTTTGCTGCTACATGTAATCCAGTGTATATTTCCTCTTGTACTTTGTGGAGCCAGTGGCCCCTGTATTGACAGAGCAGATGCCTCTAAAAGCGGAGGTCTTTACTTCCCGCCCTCGTTTAGCTCCTTTGAAAAGCCCGGCCTGGCCTCGGGGCCCCCGGGCCCCTGTGTCCTCCTGTGGGCTCTCCACTCATGCTCTCTATATAGATCTTATCCTCCTCCACCCACCTCCTTTTACTTTCAGCACTATTTATCTCCCTCCACCGCGCTGTCTCCGGCTCTCACTGCCTCGCTCTGTCCTTGTAATAATGACAGCAATTCATATTGGATTTCTCTATTCTCCGAAGGTGATGGGGATGAGGCATGGAGGGCAGGAGTGTGCAGAAGAAGACAGTTCATCAGAAAGAGTGGCAGCAGAGCGAGTAGAAGAGATGGAGGGAGTGGGGGATGGGGCGAGCAGAGGGAGGGGAGAGAATATGAGAGGTGAGTAAACAGAGATGCTAAAGGTCCTGCAGGTTACAGTGAACCTGTAAAAAGGTGCAGCCTGGACAGTTTTCATTTCCAAAGCAGCACAGTAAGAATACCAGGTTATCACTTAAAGATGCTGTTGTCTGCACACTACTTTAGATGTTACAGTGCTGTAAAACCTATAGCAACTTAAAGTTAAGGTACACTTTATGGACATTGATGAAATGTTGTCCTCTGCATTAGACCTGGATAATGTGTGCTCCAAAAAGGTTCATGTGACTAAAGAGGTATCTGGAGGTCATCTGGACAGTTTTTTGGAATAAAATTATTTGGAAAAGAAAAAAAAAAAGGAAATAAAAGAAATCCTAGTTGACTACTTCTGAAACCTGAAAAGTACAAAAATACAGAAACTAGTGGTGTGTTCTAAAACATATTATCTCTATCTATGTGATTAACAGCAAAAAATACATCTAAGATACATAAACAATTTATAGCCAAGGAACTAAAGTCAGTTTTAACTAAATAAATAGTTTATTTTGAATGGTTAATTGTGCAATTTAGTTTTGGCGCATGTTTTACTGAGATGAGGAGTCTAACCTGTCAGGTGCACATGAAGCCTGATGGAGTTTGCAGATAGACAACACAAAGCTGGAGCCGTCAGAGCAGATGTGTGAGAGGAGGAGATGGAGACAAACCCTCATCAGGATCCACTTAGCACAACATGTGAGCACAACCCTCTTACCTGGCTCCTTTCCATATTTCCATGCTAAATCTTTACATGCCGTCCAAGGAGGAATTTTACTATCTGGCAACATACTCTTCCATGTGTTATTACAAACCACATTTACTGGGAATGTTGCCAGTGAAAGTCCAGTGAATCTCCTGCCTGTGCATGTGCCAAAGAAGAACCAGCACTGCGTTGGAAATATAGTATAGTAAATATATTCACTTGTCGCTGTCCAATGAAATGATTGGAATTACTGTGTAAGGAAAAGCTTGTACGGATGGAAGTAGATATAGTTTTCTATAAAGCCAAAATATGAACCTTTTTTCATTTGTGATGCTTTTATTGCACTAAAACATAAGACCAACATGTGTCCTTACTTGAACAGGGCTGCATTTCCACAAATCTAACTTTTACTTGCTAAAGGCTAGCTAAGGAGAAAGCTGTGGACTTTTACACCAATGACCTGAAAACCTTCCAGAAGAAATATTCAAAGACCATCCATCCATCCATCTTCTTCCGCTTATCCGGGGCCGGGTCGTGGGGGCAGCAGTCTAAGCAGGGGCTCCCAGGCGTCCTTCTCCCCAGCCACTTCCTCCAGCTCCTCCGGACGGACCCCGAGGTGTTCCCAGACCAGCCGAGAGACATAGTCCCTCCAGCGTGTCCTGGGTCTTCCCCGGGGTCTCCTACCGGTGGGACATGCCCGGAACACCTGCTGAGGGAGGCGTCCAGGAGGCATCCGGACCAGATGCCCGAGCCTCAGCTGGCTCCTCTCGACGTGAAGGAGCAGCGACTCTACTCCGAGCTCCTCCCGTGTGACCGAGCTCCTCACCCTATCTCTAAGGGAGCGCCCGGCCACTCTGCGGAGGAAACTCATTTCAGCGCTTGTATCCGCGATCTCGTCCTTTCGGTCATTACCCAGAGCTCATGACCATAGGTGAGGGGAGGAACGTAGATTGAGGTAAATCAAGAGCTTCGCCTTTCGGCTCAGCTCCTCTTCACCACAACGGTCCGATACAGCAACTGCATCACTGCCGACGCTGCACTGATCCGCCTGTCAATCTCACGCTCCATCCTCCCCTCACTGTGAACAAGACCCCGAGATACTTGAACTCCTCCACTTGAGGCAGAGACTCCCCACCCACCCGGAGAGGGCAATCCACCTTTTTCCGGTCGAGAACCATGGCCTCGGATTTGGAACAGCTGATTCTCATCCCAGCCACTTCACACTCAACTGCAAACCGCCCCAGTGCTGCAGGTCCTGGTTCGATGAAGCCAACAGGACAACATCATCCGCAAAAAGCAGAGATGAGATCCTGTGGTCCCCGAACTGGACCCCCTCCGGCCCCTGACTGCGCCTAAAAATTCTGTCCATAAATACAGTGAACAGAACCGGTGACAAAGGGCAGCCCTGGAGTCCAACATGCACCGGGAACAGGTCTGACTTACTGCCGGCAATGCGAACACAGCTCCTGCTCCGGGTCATACAGGGACCGGACAGCCCTTAGCAGAGGGCCCCGGACCCCATACTCCCGGAGCACCCCCCACAGGGCACCACCAGGGACACGGTCGAATGCCTTCTCCAGGTCCACAAAGCACATGTGGACTGGGCAAACTCCCATGAACCCTCGAGCACCCGATGGAGGGTGTAGAGCTGGTCCAGTGTTCCACGACCAGGACGAAAACCACACTGCTCCTCTTGAATCCGAGGTTCGACTATCGGCCGAACTCTCCTCTCCAGCACCCTGGCATAGACTTTACCGGGGAGGCTGAGGAGTGTGATTCCCCTGTAGTTGGAACACACCCTCCGGTCCCCCTTCTTATACAGAGGGACCACCGCCCCGGTCTGCCAGTCCAGAGGTACTGTTCCCGACCGCCACGCGATGTTGTAGAGACGTGTCAGCCAAGACCCACAACACCCAGAGACTTAAGGTACTCAGGACGGATCTCATTCACCCCGAGCCTCGCCACCAAGTAGCTTTCCGACCACCTCAGTGACTTCGGCCAGGGTGATGGATGAGTCCGCCTCTGGGTCCCCAGCCTCGGCCTCCTCTTCGGAGGACGTGACGGTGGGATTGAGGAGATCCCCAAAGTATTCCTCCACCGCCCGAGAACATCCCCAGTCGAGGTCAGCAGCTCTCCCCCCGCACTGTAAACAGTGTTGGTGGAGCACCGCTTCCCCCTCCTGAGGCGCCAGACGGTTTGCCAGATTTTCCTTGGGGCCGTCTGATAGTCCTCCTCCATGGCCTCCCCGAACTCCTCCCAGACCCGAGTTTTTGCCTCTGCAACCACCCGGGCTGCAGCACGCTTGGCCCGCCGGTACCCGTCAGCTGCTTCAGGAGTCCACCGGGCCAGCAAGGCCCAGTAGGACTCCTTCTTCAGCTTGAGGGCATCCCTTACTTCCGGTGTCCACCACCGGGTTCGGGGATTGCCGCCGTGACAGGCACCGCAGACCTTACGGCCACAGCTACGAACGGCCGCCTCGACAATGGAGGCCGAGAACGAAGCCCACTCGGGCTCCATGTCCCCAGCCTCCCCCGGGATCTGGGAGAAGCTCTCCCGGAGGTGTGAGTTGAAGGCCGCACCGACAGAGGGTTCCGCCAGATGTTCCCAGCAGATCCTCACGATACGCTTGGGCCTGCCAGGTCTTTCCGACTTCCTCCTCCGCCAGCGGACCCAACTCACCACCAGGTGGTGATCAGTTGACAGCTCTGCCCCTCTCTTCACCCGAGTGTCCAAGACACACGACCGGAGGTCAGATGACAACAAAGTCGATCATCGACCTCCGGCCTAGGGAGCCCTGGTGCCACGTGCACCGATGGACCCCCTTGTGCTCGAACATGGTGTTCGTTATGGACAAACTGTGACTAGCACAGAAGTCCAATAACAGAACACTGCTCGGGTTCAGATCGGGGAGGCCGTTCCTCCTAATCACCCCTCTCCAAGTGTCACTGTCGTTGCCCACGTGGGAGTTGAAGTCCCCCAGTAGAACAACGGAGTCCCCGGTCGGTGCACTGTCCAGTACCCCTCCCAGAGACTCCAAGAAGGCCGGGTACTCTGCACTGCTGTTCGGCCCATAGGCCGACACCACAGTGAGAGACCTGTCCCTGACCCGAAGGCGCAGGGACGCGACCCTCTCCTTCATCGGGGTAAACTCCAACACACAGCGGCTGAGCTGTGGGGCTATGAGCCCACACCAGCTCGCCGCCGCTCCCCGCGGCCAATGCCAGAGAAATGGAGAGTCCAGCCCCTCTCAAGGAGTTGGGTTCCAGAGCACAAGCTGTGCGTGGAGGTGAGGCCGACTATATCTAGCCAGCAATGCTCGACCTCCCGCACAAGCTCAGGCTCCTTCCCCCCCAGCGAGGTGACATTCAATGTCCCCAGAGCTAGTCTCCATGTCCGGAGATCTGGTCGCCGAGGCCCCCGCCTTCGACTGCCGCCCAGATCTCTCTGCACCCAGCCCCTATGGCTCCTCCCGCGGATGGTGGGTCCAGGGGAGGGCGGTCCCACGTCGCTCCTTCGGGCTGGGCCCAGCCTTGGCCCTCTGTGGAAAGGCCCGGCCACCAGGCGCTCACCCACGTGCACCCACCCCAGGCCTGGCTCCAGGGTGGGGCCCCGGTACCACCTTTCCGGGCGACTTCACTGACCTCGTTTTTGGACTCAACATAGGGGCTTCTGAATATTCAAAGACCTTCCAGATGAAATACTGAGAATAACAGAGCTGAATAAAAAGAATGATGAGGCTTAGACTTTCCTGTTGTGTGCAGAGAGTTCATAGAGGACACTGCTGTGATGTTGTAGAACACGGAGGAGGGACACTTCTGTCTTGATGGCTGTTACTCCCCTCAAACTGTCCCGACAGAATCTGTGGACTCTACCTGTTGAGCTGCACTGAGACTTTAGTCTGAGCTTTCTGTTATTATATTTTACTGCTTAGTGTGCTTAACAAAGCAGAGATCAACAGCAGTGCATGGGCCTAAAGACTCGAGGGCAGCATGCATTACCAGGGTTTGAACCATCAACTTCTGTACACAACTCCCGAACTGAAGAAGACACTGCAGAGACACGTTTCTACCCACTCTATCTTAGTCCAAACTAAATCCACTAGTCCCTCTCAGGCCTGTGCCACTCCCCACGCCTGCCCCCTCATGTGTAGCTGGGATTATGCATGTGGACCATGTCATAAACTCACTGCGCTGCCCCCTATCTGTGTGGATGACTGTGTTAAACTTAAGCAGCTTTAGTTGATATGGCTCTTTCCAGCTTTAATTAGCACAGGACTCAAGTGAATGAACAGAACTGACACTCAGAGGGCCTGCCACAGCATTCAGCCACAGCATTCAGCACCAGTAGAGCAGCAGGGATACAGCACCAGGCAGCATCATGGCACTCAAGTGTTCCCAGTTCACCTACAACTAGCACAGCAGGCTAATCAATCTTACAACATGGTTCTTCTGGCCATGGAAAAAGGGTCCTTCTCTTGACCCATCTTTTATGTATTTATTTGAGCATCAGTAGTGCTTTTTATAGAAAAAAGCAGTTGCTTGATGACATTGTAAACATAATAAAAAGCACTGTCATGTGAACAAACAAAAATATTGAAATATTTCAAGTCCATGATGCTCAAAAGGAGAAGGAAGAAGTTTTAAACTTATAGAGTCCTACCCCTCTTGTCTACAAATTGACCATGTATTTCATTTACACTTAATTATTGCAATACATCTTACATGAACATTGCAATATGTGATCATTTTAATTGTGGTTACTTACATTTCTTTTTAACAACATATTTCGTTTATTGGAATACATTTTATATGAACATTGCAATATGTAATACTTTTCAGTGTGGTCACTATCGTGCTCATACTTACATGAATTACGTTTCATTTTCCTCATTGACCTTTTCTTTTACAACATATTCTTCTATTCCTTCAGTGTGAGGGAATGATAGGGAATGAGTCTGCATGTATTGGGTTGTTGGGGGTAGGTTCTTTGAGCAACATGGTGCAGATCTATATTTGTGTGTGTGCTTTTGCGTTTCTGTGTGTCTGTGTCTAACACACACTATCATAAGTTTTGGGCCAAAAGGTTTGACAGGACAGTTATAGCGCAAAATGGGGAGAGACATTTGGCAAATAATCAAGGCCGGTGATAAAAACCTTATGTGTGCAACACCTTAATCCACTACACCACCAGTGACATATTATAGCGTTTGGGTATTACTATTTCAAAGTAGTTCAATGCAAAGGTACTTATCTCACTGGGGAGTGAAGGGAGCTCCATTCCCCTAAGCAGAGAGGCTGTAGATGTGACCAGAACTGAACTAGGAAAAAACCAGGACTGAACTATTATTAAACCAGGGTGGACAGGCCATAGATGTGTCCAGGATTGACACGCATCCATTTACAGATATAGTTTGGAGACAGAGCCTACTCAGAGGGGTAGAGGAGGACTAATCCAGGAGAGTGTAAGGGTCAGGGTAAGGGAAGGAGAGGATACAGCTCCACACCATGAAGAGGTGGGTCGTCTCCAGTCCAGGTTCAATCTGTAACATTCAGAATATAAACACTAAACGAAACACCTAAAGTCTGCCCACAACCACATTTCAAACTGAACTGCTAAACTGGACAATACCTGGAATACTAAAGGAGGATGGGGTGGAGTCTGGACTAAAGATGCACCAATCCAGGTTTTTCAGTTCTGAAACTGATATCAATACTATTTTTTAAGTATCTATCAATGAATGTATGTGTTAGTGGTACAACAGTGTAGGGATTGAAAACGGTATTTTCTACACTCAAACACAGCTAACTCATTACAAAATGTATCTGATTGTGTTATGTTATTGTTATTGCAAATAACTACTCCTCAGCTTTGAATGAATGAATTAAAGATCTAACACCATGAGGTGTCCTACGTCAGTCAGTAAAAAGTCCAACCAGGATATTGACTGAACCATTATCATGGAACCAATGCCAGATATGGCACATTATCATGGATCGGCACCAATATTTGACACCACTGTCAGTATCGGTGCATCTGGACACATGAGGAACAGTGATATTGGTTTAACAGGTGTCCACACTCCAACACATGTGGCTGTAATCAGGGCAGTCCTGTGTGAAGTCACCAACTACTGGAAATTGCAGAGGCCACTGAAGGCAGCACACACTTAGATTTAGGTGTTTTTGACCAGAAAGCTAAACAGTTACCTAATTTGCACTAATGTTGGTGAAAAATAACTTGAAACAGTAAAACAAATGCTATTAAAACAAACACATTCCCATATTGTAGTAACAGAACAAAGTACATTTAGTGTTTTAGTTCAACTTTAAGCCATTTGAACCAGTTCTATATATTTCTTTTACAGTTCTCCTTTGCACCTATGCACAGCCTAATATGTCCCGTCTCCTGGCTTTAGCGCGATCACATTTGAGCTGTCAACTCCCTGTCTTTGTGAGGTGGGACTGTGTGAATCTGTGGAAGCGAAACAGACTCCAACATTTCACAGAAGCTTGAGTTGAGTTAGAGCCAAGTTTAAATGTGCCACAGACTGTCAGCTCCTCAGAGCCTGTACAGGAGCAGATCTGCACACACGTCCTCTTCTGTTCAAATACAAAATACTGTTCACAATCCTTCATTGTAGAGGAGAGAATCTACTGTATGTTCCTATGGCTCTTTGTGCTAGAACACCAACAGGTTAATGCCTTGTACCCAAATGAGCAAAATTAGGGGCAAAATGTGTCTTGCCCCAGTTTAGATATATTGTAAAAGCAGCTCTTGAGGTCAAAATAAGTCCACCATGTACTGTCTGCATCTAAATTTAAAGTTCTCCACACTGGTCTCTGAAAGCTGTGAAAAATGCTTCTAAACTCATAGCAGTGATAAGAGATAATGCATCAGGTAAGAGGGACTAACTTTGGACCCGTTTGGAACAGTTTTAAATCAACTAGTTGTGTTTTTCGTGCCTTAAGTCTTTATTAGGTACAGTGTCTTTAACCAATGAGTCACAGATACAATTTTAATGAAATAATCATCAACTAATTAAGATATTGAATTATCATCATCTAGTTTATACCAGACTCCAAAACATGCTATGTACAGAGAGAATACCAAGCAGTACCAACACTGAGCAAGAGAGGACATTTGTGTGTTTTTGATTAGCACTTTGGCCTCAATTTTGTGTTCTGAACAACTAGTTTAAGAATTAATTGATTAGCATATTGATTGTTAGTTGCAGCCCTAATTTGTTCCCACTGCCTTATGTTTCCAGGCTCCCAGGTTTTTTCTTGTGTTTGTTATTTTCAGGGCCTATGTTCACAAAAGACTATGTTCTCACTTACATCATGTTCAGAGTTCATAAGTGCTGCCCCTGCAGAGGTATAGGACCGCAGGCTTTCTGGGCAATGCTGTTTCCACAGACCTTTATTCATTTCTTAGATATTTAACAATACAGAATATATGTGTAAATATGTGTAAAAGCATGTTTCCACATTTGAGGAAAATCTTTTTCAGCTGGGAAATATTAGTTGGAGATGTTGAACTCCTGATTTCAGATTGAGAAAGCATCTCTGCTTATAAAGCATCAGTTTTTCCCCTTGGTGTTGTAAATTCATCAGGTTTTGGAGAACATGACAAAATAAAATAAATAACTTTCAGTTAACACTGCCTATATGGAAACACGTGCGCTGTAGCTACAGGTAAGTCCCTGGGGCTTCTTCTTTCAGATGTGTTAAAATACATGCCCCAAAGGGGAGTCTACACTGATCACTGTGTGAGCTGTGGGGGACTGGACCTGGTACGCACAGAGCTCACTCTGTGTTTAGCCATAATCGTGTTGATGTTTTGTGAACTGTCCAAAGTGCACACTTAAGAATATGGAGTCAGTTAAACAATTGAAATTAAAACATTTGCTTAAGCAATCTAATCAGTATATTACACTTATATTACACAGCTCTGTGGGAATGACTGCAGCTCATCACTAACCGGTACATGTTAATTAACTCTCACTAGCATCATCTATATAAAAATCAACTCAAATAAATCAAAAGTCTCTTTCCAGGCACTGCTCTATCCAGCCTCACTGGCACCTTTGGTTGTGCCGCCTTGTCTATTGCTTCCAATCGAGGTGATTGATGAAACATTCTTTTATAACTCAATCATAAACCTCGGGCCAAGCAGGAAGTGAAATACAGAATCAAATGAACTGTAGTTGTGAATGAAAAGCAGAAGTCATGATTTAAAATCCTTTGAAAAATAAATTAATGTTAACTTATCTAAAATTGACCTGCATCATTGTCAGTGAACGAGCCTGTGTGCCTTGTATTTTACTTGTGCTTACTTCGTTTTTCATGTTATTATTGTTCTGGTGGCACTGTTGTTTTATTTTCATCTTATTATATTTAAAGATATACACTGCTCAAAAAATAAAGGAACCCTTTAAAAACACATCAGATCTCAATGTGAAAAAGAAATATGTTGGATATTTATAAAAATATGGACAGGGCACTGTCTCACAAACAAAAGGATGCCACCTCTTTTACGAGCAAAGAACAGCAGTTGCACTAGAGCGGCAACAGTGAGACAACCCTTAAAACAGGTCTGGTTTTGGTTTTGCACGTGGAAGTCATTTCAAGTTTCTCCCTCTTGCTCTTTTTTGGATGGTTTTGCATCAGTGCTGGCTTTGTTAGTGGACCCTCTGTCACCGCCCAGCACTGTGGCATTTGCTAGATGACACCAGAAAAATCCAAGTCCACCACTGGTGCCCTGTGCTTTTCATAGATGAGAGCAAGTACACTCTGAGCACCTGAAAGTTCTGAAAGAGTGTGGAGAAGACAAGGAGAACGCTCTGCTGCCTGCACCATGCTTCATGAGCGGTTTGGTGGTGGTGATGGTCTGGGGAGGCATAACCATGGACAGACACACAGACCTCTAGGGGCTAGAAAACATCAGGTACAGGGATGAACTCCTTGAGCCCACTGTCAGACCCTACACTGGTGCAGTAGGTCCTGGGTTCCTCCTGATGCACGACAGTGCCCGACCTCATGTGGCAAAAGTCTGTAGCCGACCCTGGAGGATGAAGAGATTGATAGAAGTGAACGGCCCTCAGGATCACCTGACTTAAACCCGATAGAACACCTCTGGGACATTATGTTTGGGTCCATCCAACGCTCTGGGTTGCTCCTCAGACTCTACAGGAGAAGACATTGCCCTGTCCAAATGTGTATAGATATCCAACTTTTTTTTTCACACTGAGAACTGATGTGTTCCTTTAATTTTTTTAAGCAGTATATTTACTTTATCCCTCACCCAGTCAATCTCACCGATCAACATTCAGAAAATGTCAGATGTTTTTGATAATTAGACAACCACTCATCCAGTTTGGGGGTCACGGCCCCGAGTGCTCCGATCACCACAGGCACCACCGATGCTTTCACCTTCCAGACCCTCTCCAGCTCTTCCTTGAGCCCCTGGTATTTCTCTAGTTTCTCGTGTTCCTTTTTCCTGACATTGCCATCGCTCGGTATTGCAATGTCCACCACCACGGCTTTGTTCTCTCGCTTATCCAGAACCACGATGTCTGGTTGGTTCGCCATCACCATTCTGTCAGTCTGTATTTGGAAGTCCCACAGGATCTTGGCTCATTCTCCACAACCTTTGGAGGTGTTTCCCACCTTGATCCTGGGGTTTCCAGCCCGTACTCTGCACAGATGTTTCTGTACACTATGCCCGCTACTTGGTTATGTCGCTCCATGTACGCTTTCCCTGCAGCATCTTACACCCTGCAGTTATGTGCTGGACTGTCTCAGGCACTTCTTTGCACAACCTACACCTTGGGTCTTGTCTGGTGTGGTAGATCTGGGCCTCTATTGCTCGGGTGCTCAAGGCTCCTGTGCTCCAGGATGAGCCTCTGTGTGTCCTTCAGACCAGCCCTCTCCAGCCATTGGAGGATTTCTTGATATCAGCCACTTCAGTTATGTTCCGGTGGTTCGCCCCATGTAGGGGTTTGTCCTGCCATGATGGTCCCTCCAGCACCTCTTCCTCTGCGCCCCACTGTCTGAGACATTCTCTGAGCGTCATCAGCTCATATATATATATATATATATATATATATATATAGTATATATTAAAAAAAAAACGCATTTCTCACCTTCCACGGTGGTTGGTCTCTCACCCTCATCAGCTCGGGTTCTACCAGAGGCCTGGGAGCTTGAGAGTTCTGCGCAGTATCTTTGCTGCTCCCAGTACTGCACTTTTCTGGACTGAGATGTCTGTTGTCCTTCCTGGGATCTGCTGCAACCACTCCTCTAGTTTGGGGGTCACGGCCCCAAGTGCTCCGATCACCACAGGCACCACCGATGCTTTCACCTTCCAGGCTCTCTCCAGCTCTTCTTTGAGCCCCTGGTATTTCTCTAGTTTCTCGTGTTCCTTTTTCCTGACATTGCCATCGCTCGGTATTGCAATGTCCACCACCACGGCTTGGTTCTCCCGCTTATCCAGAACCACGATGTCTGGTTGGTTCGCCATCACCATTCTGTCAGTCTGTATTTGGAAGTCCCACAGGATCTTGGCCCGCTCATTCTCCACAACCTTTGGAGGCGTTTCCCACCTTGATCCTGGGGTTTCCAGCCCGTACTCTGCACAGATGTTTCTGTACACTATGCCCGCTACTTGGTTATGTCGCTCCATGTACGCTTTCCCTGCAGCATCTTACACCCTGCAGTTATGTGCTGGACTGTCTCAGGCACTTCTTTGCACAACCTAGTCTTGTCTGGTGTGGTAGATCTGGGCCTCTATTGCTCGGGTGCTCAAGGCCTGCTCCTGTGCAGCCAGGATGAGTGCCTCTGTGCTGTCCTTCAGACCAGGCCTCTCCAGCCATTGGTAGGATTTCTTGATATCAGCCACTTCAGTTATGTTCCGGTGGTATGCCCCGTGTAGGGGTTTGTCCTGCCATGATGGTCCCTCCAGCACCTCTTCCTTTGCGCCCCACTGTCTGAGACATTCTCTGAGCGTCATCAGTCTGGGCCTTATCACTGATGTACTTGTGGAGCTTGGATGTTTCATCCTGGACAGTGGTTCCCACACTCACTAGTCCTCGGCCTCCTTCCTTCCGGCTCGTGTACAGTCTCAGGGTGCTGGACTTGGGATGGAACCCTCCATGCATGGTCAGGAGCTTTCGTGTCTTAACATCTGTGGTCTGTATCTCCTCCTTTGGCCAACTTATGATTCCTGCTGGGTATCTGATCACTGGCAGGGCGTAGCTGTTTATTGCCTGCGCCTTGTTCTTGCCATTGAGCTGGCTTCTTAGGACCTGCCGTACTATTTTTATATATATATATATATATATATATATATATATATATATATATATATATATATATATAGTGAAATGTCTGAAATCCAAATCCAGCATGAAATAAGGTGTGTGCGTTTAGGATGGAGCTAAGAATTTAGTCAGACAGTCTGAGCTGTGTTCTCTCAGATCAACATTTACTCTTGATAGAAGCTTCTGTGAGGCCTTGGCAGAGAGCTGTGTGTACTATGTATTCAGTCTAAATGTTAAACGTGTAGAGGAGAACTTTATGGTGGACCCACTTATATATGAAGATCATTATTTCTTTACCTTGAATGTTCCACAGTATAGCATAAAGCTTTAGCCTATTAATTTATATTGCCTGTAACTGAATAAATGCAGAAATTCTAATACCATAATGTGGCAGGCAAAGCGATAACAGCAATGACATCTCCCTGAGACAACAGCAGGAGAAGTTACATTAACAAAGACTTTAAATTTTCATCACATTACACATTTACTGGCACCATAAAAAGATTTCACATTAATGTTTTAGCGCAGCACTTCTGGACAGTGGTCTGTGCTGTGATCTGTCTGACCTTAGGCACCAGCGGCCTGTGTGTGTCTGGTCTGTGTGTGTCCGGCCTGTGTGTGTCTGGTCTGTGTGTGTCCGGTCTGTGTGTGTCCGGCCTGTGTGTGTCCGGTCTGTGTGTGTCCGGCCTGTGTGTGTCCGGCCTGTGTGTGTCCGGCCTGTGTGTGTCCGGCCTGTGTGTGTCCGGTCTGTGTGTGTCCGGTCTGTGTGTGTCTGGCCTGTGTGCCTGGTCTGTGTGTGTCTGGCCTGTGTGTGTCTAGTCTGTGTGTGTCCGGTCTGTGTGTGTCCGGCCTGTGTGTGTCCAGCCTGTGTGTGTCCGGTCTGTGTGTGTTTGGTCTGTGTGTGTCCGGCCTGTGTGTGTCCGGCCTGTGTGTGTCCGGTCTGTGTGTGTCCGGTCTGTGTGTGTCCGGTCTGTGTGTGTCCGGCCTGTGTGTGTCCGGCCTGTGTGTGTCCGGCCTGTGTGTGTCCGGCCTGTGTGTGTCCGGCCTGTGTGTGTCCGGCCTGTGTGTGTCCGGTCTGTGTGTGTCCGGTCTGTGTGTGTCTGGCCTGTGTGTGTCCGGTCTGTGTGTGTCCGGCCTGTGTGTGTCCGGTCTGTGTGTGTCCGGTCTGTGTGTGTCCGGTCTGTGTGTGTCTGGCCTGTGTGTGTCCGGTCTGTGTGTGTCCGGTCTGTGTGTGTCTGGTCTGTGTGTGTCTGGTCTGTGTGTGTCTGGCCTGTGTGTGTCTGGCCTGTGTGTGTCTGGCCTGTGTGTATCTGGCCTGTGTGTGTCTGGCCTGTGTGTGTCCGGTCTGTGTGTGTCCGGTCTGTGTGTGTCTGGTCTGTGTGCGTCCGGTCTGTGTGTGTCTGGCCTGTGTGTGTCTGGTCTGTGTGTGTCTGGTCTGTGTGTGTCTGGTCTGTGTGTGTCCGGTCTGTGTGTGTCCGGTCTGTGTGTGTCTGGCCTGTGTGTGTCCGGCCTGTGTATGTCCGGTCTGTGTGTGTCCGGTCTGTGTGTGTCTGGTCTGTGTGTGTCTGGCCTGTGTGTGTCCGGCCTGTGTATGTCCGGTCTGTGTGTGTCCGGTCTGTGTGTGTCCGGTCTGTGTGTGTCTGGCCTGTGTGTGTCTGGCCTCGCTAACATGCTTCATAAATCCAGGCCTGACTGAGCAGTGTTAAAGTCCAGAGCAGTGGTCACACATTGTGGAGCATAATTGCTGTGAGGTCTGGGCTGGTCATAAAGTGGTGAGCCAAGGTGCTCAGTGGAGTGCTCATAATGGCCGACAGTGGAGCAGAGGGGACGTGGAGGTGAATGTAGCGGCGGACTAAAGTGTGTGTAAACTCTGACACACTCGAGCGTCTGGACGAGGGGCCAGACAAAATCATGACCCAAGTTTAAAGTCCAAGGCCGTGTTGGTACAGGTCAGATCCTCCAGCTGAAGTGAATAAGACGAGTTTAATTTGTACCTCAACCTTAAATGAAGAATCTTCACGTTGTTAAGTGTCTTGTCCATGTGCACAACAGCAGTGTGAACCTGTGGAAGCTGGGGTCACGTCTACCTTCATGTCCGTGTATGAACGCTCTACCAATTGAGCTACTGCCGCAAAGTTCTGTTGTGGCAAATAAAATCTCGTTGTACTTAAAAGTCCAATATTATACCAAATGGACTCTTGGGAGCTTTAAGCCACATTAGAATGTTGTTACCTCCTGAAAAACAGACCTGGACTTGTGTTTTGTTTCATTCACACGTTTGATTAAATGTTTATTATAAGTCTGTTGACATTTCCAAAGCTCAGAATGTTCCAGTGGTCATTGTCAAGTGAACAGCTCCTTTTACCTTTTGTTCAGCAGAGACTGGACATTCCTGGGGAGAAATTATCCAAATGATTCTCGTCACGGTGGAGTTTAACAACACAGTGGAGCACTTTCTGTTAATACATCATATGACATCACAAGGTGGAACAGAGTGTTTTCTTTTTTTTGAGAGAAGAGCTCAGCCTAAATCTGCAGAGCTTGTGTGTTAAATGTGTGAATGAAACAAAACCCAACTCCAGGTCTGTTTGTGATGAGGAAACGATGTTAAAACAGAGATCAGAAAGTGGTGCAATATGGACCTTTTATTTCACGCTTAAGTCTATAGTTGTAAATTGGTTTTGTTGTTTTTCAGTTGAACTTTCCTGAAGTTCTGGCTGGTGAACAAGCAGCTCTCGTCTGTGCTGGGCGTCCACACTTGGTGATTCTGTGGGCACAGTCTGTGTGACATGGAGCTGTCAGGGGGCTGAGGTGTCTGTCTGCAGGGGTCAGTGCTCTCCCCTCAACACTTTAGCATTCCTCTCCATCTTCCTCCTCACCTGGCCGCTCTGTGAGGGGGCCGGTCTGTGAGGGGGCCGGTCTGTGAGGGGGCCGGCCTGTGTGCACCAGCCAAAGGTCCTGGAGGAGTCCAAAACTGTACTCAAGTAAAAGTTACATCAAAATAATAGTACTCAAGTACAAGTACGAACTGGTTACTCAAGTAAGAGTAACATCTGATTTAGAATTTAAAGTGTAATTTGAAGAACAAAACATTAAATAATGGCATTTTCAGAAGATAGACACAATTAAAGCCGCAAGCGGCATCGAACGGCCCTCGCGGGCCGCGCATCGCACTCGGCCGACCCGACGCTCCCCTGGGTGGCGCTGACGCTCCCCCGGGTGGCGTTGATGAGCCTCTTGTCTCTGTGTGTTTGTGGCTTTGGGCTGAACTTGTCACTAAACACATAAAGTCCACACACACTGGAGATGCTGATGTCTTAACATTGACAAATATGGGCAGTGTGGGACATCGCCATGGCAACACCATGCAAAATACAACTTTGGCCCCGCTGACTTTTTTGTTCGGGCTGACCTGAAGAATCACTGTGCGAAATTTCACGTTCTTCAATAAAACTATTAAGCCGTTATATCACTTTGAAATGTAAGAAATTGTAGAAATGTTCCCATTAGGATAACCTGGAGGTTTGGCGCATCGCCATGGCAACCCAGTGAAACATACCATATGGTTGTCATTGACTTTTTTGATTGGGATGACATGAAGAGTCACTGTGCGAAATATGAGAATATTCTGTGAAAGTAAAATATTTTTCATGAATGGAAATTTTGACATTAGAAAATTGCAAAAAATGTGAACAAATTTTGCAGCTTTGCCGCACGTAAACAGTGACAGTGATGAAAAAATTCAGCTATCGTTTGATGCTGCACTTCTCTAGATGATGTACGTCACTCTTTATGTTCAGAGGAGTTCGTTCAAATGCGACGTGAGCGAAAATGCTGACTCAGCAACTTTTTTATTTTAATCCAAGATGGCCGCCTTCTGGTTTGTCAGGGGGCGTGGTCATAATAATATTTTTTTCTGTCTTGACATGAGGAATGTCTGTACCGAATTTCGTGACTGTACGACAAACAGGCGCAATGTATTTTGACTTTTGCAGGTGGCGCTGTCGCGCCACTTTTTTATGCCCACACATGCAACATATATTTTCTCAAATTTTTCGCCACTTCTGAATTTTGGGCAAAATTTGGTGAGTTTTTGAGCGTGTTCAGGGGGTCAAATTAGAGCTCAAAGAGCAGAAGAAAAAGAAGAATAAAATAAATTTTTAAAAAAAGGAAACTTTTTTTTTTTTAGCAAAAACAATATATCCTAAGCTTTCGAGATTCCCCACGTCACCGTGGGGTCATTGGTGCTTACGCGCTCGTCATTCACCATCTCGTCGGGGTCGGCTATTGACTCCCATTGATTTCCATTCATTTTAGCAGCTATAAATATGGCCCATGCCTTCAGCATGGATACAGCTTGATGTCAGGAGTGTGTTTGGGGGACAGGAGGCGCTTCGCGCTACTTTTGTCAACATTGAGTGTTTTCACCCATTCACTCAATGTTGACGATAACAAATATGCATACATCTGCTAGGATACTGCTGTTCACGGAGAGAGCGATCGAGGGACGAAGTTCAGGCATCATCGTTGCGAAAGCAATAGGCCCTACGCCCTGTAGGGGTTCGGGCCTAAAAATTTGACAAATCATATCTGAAGGAGCAACAAGAAACACAAATATTCAAATGTCTTATTGTCCACACAAAACTTTTGTCACTTTCGACTCACAGTGGGAAGAGGAACCACAACTTTTACTCAAGTAAGAGTACTGCTACCTCAATAAAAAAATATTAAGTATTAAGTAAGAATAATGCTTCTGGAAAAGTACTCTAAAAAGTATGCGAGTAAAGTGAGTAAATGTAACTGAGTACAAGTTCCACAGGAGCCTGTGAGAGCCCCCACTGCTTCCTCCACCTGCATGCTGCGCTCCCATTGGCTGTCGCTAGGCTACGCTGGGCTCCAAACAGCCAGTGCTGTGCCAAATTTGACTGTCTCATTAGGGGAATAAGGTGCAGACCTAATTTTACCCTTTCAGAAGAAACACTGTGCGTAGCAAAAACATATTAGATGGACCTTGTTTATGGAGCTAATATGTTATTTTCAAATGTTATTCAAAAAACAGTATCAACATGGAGCAGTTAGGAAATGCATAAAAATGTTCTGATTTGTTTCATTCATACGAGTAACCTTATATTATTAGCCTATCTACATTTCCAAAGCTCTAAATGCTCTGTTCCAACTTTAAGATGTCGATAAGCAGTAGTTTTCAAGTGAGCAGCTCCTTCTATCTTTAGTTCAGTAAATTCCAGAGCTGAATTTATCCAAATGATTTGAGTGAAGATGCATGGAGTTTAAAAACACGGTGGAGCACTTCTTGTAGTACCACATGACATCACAAGGTGGAACTGAGGGTTTTCAGTTTGAGAAGAACTCAGCCTAAATATCCAGGCATTTTGTGTTAAACATGAATGAAACAAAAGACAACTCCAGGAAACTACGTTAAAGCTCAAAGATTCAGTTTTATGTCATGTCGGACCTTTAAACTAAATAAAGGTGCTGTCATTTATTTGTAATAGTCTAATCAACATCTACAAATTTAATAACTGTAATTTAGCAAAATGTGTATTAAAATCTTAAATATAATAATAATAATAATAATAATAATAATAATAATAATTATTATTATTATTATTATAATTATAATTATAATAATTAAAGCCGCAAGCGGCATCGAACGGCCCTCGCGGGCCGCGCATCGCACTCGGCCGACCCGGCGCTCCCCCGGGTGGTGCTGACGCTCCCCCGGGTGGCGCTGATGAGCCTCTTGTCTCTGTGTGTTTGTGGCTTTGGGCTGAACTTGTCACTAAACACACAAAGGATTAGAAACCAAGATGGCGCCGCGGATGGTCGCCCTGGTGCTTCAGAGCGTCGTCCTTGTCTTGTTTTTGTGCGTAATTAGTGTTTTTGGCCACTCTTCTGGGTACACCTACACCAGAGAAGAGCTTCTAAACTACAGGACTACAACACCTGTGGACTTATTTCCAGTTTTTGTCGCATCCGCGGCGGATTTACTACATACTCTGTTGAGGAGAGTGAGAAGACGTAGGAGAGGAAAGCGCGCTGGTTCACTGGTGCGCCTAAGGAGGCACGGCCTTACCTGGGATATTCCTTTCCAATGTTCGCTCACTCCGGAACAAAATGGACGAGCTGGCCCTGATGAGAAGCATCAACAGAGACTTTTCCTCATCCTGTGTCTTGTGTTTTACGGAATCGTGGCTTGGTGAGGACATCCCGGACTGCGCGCTCCACTTGGAGGGGTTTCAACTCTACCGCGCTGACCGACAAGCGGCTCCTCTCTCCGGCAAGACCACAGGTGGAGGCGTCTGTTTCTTCATCAACTGCGGCTGGTGTACAGATGTGACAGTGATTGCGCAGCACTTTTCTCTCCCTCTCTGGAATATCTTTTCATTCACTGCAAACCGTTTTACTCTCCGCGGGAGTTCGGCTTCATTCATTCTGGCTGCTGTTTACATCCCGCCGGACGCGGACGTGCACGCTGACTCAGTGCGCGCTGCAGAGCAGACACTGCGTATGGAGCGGACATACCCGGACTCTCGTCATTGTTCTTGGGACTTTAACAAAAGCCAATTTAAGCCAGGAACTTCCCAAATACAAACAGTACATCAAATGCCCAAACAGAGAGGAGAGGACGCTGGATCACTGTTACAGCACGATAAGTGGGGCTTATCACGCAGTGCCCCGCGCTGCACTCGGACTTTCTGACCACGTAATGATCCACCTTATCAGCACAGACAGAGACTGAAACACTCTAAACCTGTCGTGAGGATTACGAAAAGGTGGAGCAGCGAGGCTATGGAGGAGCTGCGCACGTGTTTGGAAACCACAGACTGGGACGCTATGAGGGCTGCCTCTGACAGTTTGGATGAGCACACGGACACTGTCACCTCGTATATCCACTTCTGCGAGGACAGCATTGTGCCATCACGCACCAGGGTGAGTTATAACAATGACAAACCCTGGTTTACTCCCAAACTCAAACGGTTGTGGCTAGTAAAAAGGGAGGCTTTCAGAAGTGGGGATAAAGACCTCTACAAGGACGCCAGGTACCGGTTTAGCAGGGAAGTGGGCACTGCTAGACACCAGTTCTCTGAGAATATGCAGCAGCAGATTTCAGAGGACGACTCGGCTTCTGTGTGGAGGAGTTTTAGGAAAATCACCAACTACAAACCTAAAACTCCACACTCCACGGATGACCTGCCCCTAGCCAACAGTCTTAACAACTTCTACTGTCGTTTTGATGAGTCATCAAGCAGCTCTCACACCTCCAACTGTCCCAACAATAGAGACAACCCGGACACTCATCCCCCCACCGTTTCGTTCCGTTTCGCCATCTCCACCCTTTCACATTCATGAGGCAGATGTGAAGAAGCAGTTCAAAAGGATGAATGCCCGGAAGGCATCAGGGCCAGACGGTGTCTCTCCTGCCACCCTGAGCTAACGAGCTGGCCCCAGTGTTTACGGGCATCTTCAATTCTTCACTGCAGGCTTGTCATGTGCCTGCCTGCTTCAAAACTTCCACCATTGTTCCTGTTCCCAAGAAGCCAAGGATCACCGGACTCAATGACTACAGACCTGTGGCTCTGACATCTGTGGTCATGAAGTCATTGGAGTGCCTGGTTCTACCCCACCTCAAGACCCTCAAGGCCCCTGGACCCTTTGCAGTTTGCCTACAGAGCCAACAGGTCTGTAGACGACGCCATCAACATGGCTCTACACTTCACCCTGCGGCATCTGGACTCCCCGGGAACCTACGCCAGGATCCTGTTTGTGGACTTCAGCTCTGCCTTCAACACCATCCGCCCAGACCTCCTCCAAGGCGCTGTCCCAGATGAACGTGCCTGATCCTCTCTGCAGGTGGATCACTGACTTCCTGACGGACAGGAAGCAGCACGTGAGGCTGGGGAAGAATGTCTCGGACTCCCGGACCATCAGCACCGGCTCTCCCCAAGGCTGTGTTCTTTCTCCTCTGCTCTTCTCCCTGTACACCAACTGCTGCACCTCCTCCCATCAGTTTGTCAAGCTCATCAAGTTTGCAGATGACACCACGGTCATCGGGCTCATCTCGGACGGGGATGAGTCTGCCTACAGGACGGAGGTTGATCGTCTGGTGTCCTGGTGCAGCCAGAACAACCTGGTGCTTAATGCCCAGAAGACAGTGGAGATGATTGTGGACTTTAGGAAGCACACAGCCCCACTCCCCTCCATCATCCTGACCGACACCCCCATCACCACTCTGGACTCATTCCGCTTCCTGGGGACCACCATCACCCAGGACCTCAAATGGGAGCCCACCATCACCTCCATCATAAAGAAGGCCCAGCAGAGGATGTACTTCCTGAGGCAGCTGAAGAAATTCAACCTGCAGCACGGACAATGGTCCAGTTCTACACGGCCATCATCAAGTCCATCCTCACCTCCTCCATCACCGTGTGGTGCTGGAGCCACCACCAGGGACAAACAGAGACTGCAACGTGTTGTGCGCTCTGCTGAGAAGGTGATTGGTTGCAGCCTTCCATCTCTTCAGGACCTGTACACTTCCAGGACTCGGACACGTGCAGGTCGAATTGCAGCTGATCCTTCTCACCCTGGACATGGACTTTTTGACCTACTCCCCTCAGGCAGGAGGCTACGGTCCATTCGGACCAGAACCTCTCGCCACATAAACAGTTTCTTCCCCTCTGCTGTTGGACTCATAAATAATAACACTCGGACTGGTCCCACCCCCCACTCTGCTTCTGTCACATGACCCTGTGTTCTCACACCTGCCTGTTTTGCACTGATCACTGATACTCTTATACTCTATATTATTATACTCCTGTAAATTTGTAAATTTTGTTATATTATAGCTTTTTTTTTTCTACTTTAATTTTTTTATTCTATTATTTGTTGCATGCCAGTGTTTGTCTACATCCTGCTCCAAGTACCGCAGCAATTTCCTAATGTTGTGAACCTGTTCACTCATATGGCAATAAAAACCTTTCTGATTTTCTGATTCTGATTCTGAAAGTCCACACACACTGGAGATGCTGATGTGTTAACATTGACGAATATGGGCACTTTGGGACATCGCCATGGCAACACCGTGCAAAATACAACTTTGGCCCTCTGGACTTTTTTGTTTGGACTGACCTGAAGAATCACTGTGCTAAATTTCACATTCTTGAATGAAACTAATAAGACGCTATATCACTTTGAAAAGTAAGAAATTGTTGAAATTTTCCCATAAGGATAACATGGAGGCTTTGGCGCATCGCCATGGCAACCCAGTGAAATATACAATATGGTTGTCATTGACTTTTTTGGGGATGACATGAAGAGTCATTGTGCCAAATTTGAGAATATTCTGTGAAAGTAAAATATTTGTCATGAATGGGAATTTATCTGATATTTCCCATTAGGATAACATTGGAGCTTTTGGGCATCACCATGGCAACACGGTTCAAAATACCATATGGTTTACATTGGCTTTTTTGATTGAGATGGCCCAAAGCAATTTTGGGCCAAACTTGGTACATTTTAGAGAAACTAAAATTTGGCCCTCCATGCAAAATTTTGTTGTGTCCTGCAGGGGGGCGCTATCACACCATTTTTGCTCGTGTCACAATTAGTCGGCTTTGGCACGAAAGTTTTACAAGTGATTAAAATTTGAGCCGAATCGGACTTTGTATGGCCGAACGGGAGCAAATTTTGACATTTGAAAATTGCAAAAAATCTGAACAAATTTTGCGGCTTCGCTGCCCGTAAACCGTGAGAGTTATCAAAAAAATTCAGCTATCGCTGAGCTTCGCGCTGATGATGCCTGGGCTTCACCCAGGCATCATCGTTGCGAAAGCAATAGGCCCTACGCCCTGTAGGGGCTCGGCCCTAACAATGACAGGTGATAGTAACAGCAACATTACAACATTAAAACATTAAAATGTTAAAACATTAAAAAATTTAGAAGTGTCCACAAGTCTGGTTTTCCTTTAGCCACTGTTTCAAGTGTGATGTGAAAGTGGCCAGTGTTGGAGTGTCTCTTGATACTGGGAGAGTTCCAGTGTTGGAGTCTCTTATTGATACTGGGAGAGAGTTCCAGAACTTGGTGCCTCTGACTGAGAGCAGTTTGTCCAAACGAGGTGGGTCTGTGTGGGACCTCACAGTTCCCCCGGGCCATGGCCCTAGTTCCCATCCCACACAGTCTTTGTTTTAATAAAATCCTGTAGCGGAGGAGGAGCAAGCCCATGTAAAACTTTATATATAAAACAACCATTTTTAAAATGAACAAAATTATTAAAATTAAGCAATTTATACTTGTCTAAAATAGTGCAGTGGTGGACTGAGAATGGTTTATTGTCCAATATTTTTAAAGCTTTTTTACAAAGTGATTCAACTGGTTTAAGTGTTGTGCCAGCAGCAAGTGACCATGTGGTTATGCAGGACTCTATATGCCACAGAATCATGGAGTGTAAAAACATTCGTGCCGCATATAGAGCCATAAAGGGTCTTGCCTGTTTAAAATTCACCAAGTTAAAATTAACAGTTTTTGTAAGGTGCTTAATGTGTTTCTTGAATGTTAATGTCGGGTCCAACGTCAGTCCCAAGTACACTCAACAAAAATATAAACGCAACACTTTTGTTTTTGCTCCCATTTGTCATGAGATGGACTCAAAGATCTAAAATTCATTCCAGATACACAATTTTACCATTTCTCTCAAACATTGTTCACAAATCTGTCTAAATGTGTGATAGTGGCACTTTTGCTTTGCTGAGATAATCCATCCCACCTCACAGGTGTGCCACATCAAGATGCTCATCAGACACCATGATTAGTGCACAGGTGAACCTTAGACTGCCCACAATAAAAGGCCACTCTGAAATGTGCAGTTGTTGCTTTATTGGGGGTCTGGGGACTCAGAACCAGTCAGTATCTGGTGTGACCACCATTTGCCTCATGCAGTGCAACACATCTTCTTCACATAGAGTTTATCAGATTGTCAATTGTGGCCTGTGGAATGTTGATCCACTCCTCTTCAATGGCTGTGCGAAGTTGCTGGATATTAGTGGGAACTGGTACGCGCTGTCGTATACGCCGGTCAACCACATCCCAAACATGCTCAATGGGTGACATGTCCGGTGAGTATGCTGGCCATGCAAGAACTGGGACATTTTCAGCTTCCAAGAATTGTGTACAGATCCTTGCAACATGGGGCCGTGCATTATCTTGCTGAAACATGAGGTGATGTTCATGGATGTATGGCACAACAATGGGCCTCAGGATCTCATCACGGTATCTCTGTGCATTCAAAATGCCATCAATAAAATGCACCTGTGTTCTTCGTCCATAACAGATGCCTGCCCAGACCATAACCCCACCACCACCATGGGCCACTCGATCCACAACATTGACCTCAGCAAAGCGCTCACCCACACGACGCCACACACGCTGTCTGCCATCTGCCCTAAACAATGTAAACCGAGATTCATCCGTGAAGAGAACACCTCTCCAACGTGCCAGACGCCATCGAATGTGGGCATTTGCCCACTCAAGTCTGTTACGGCGACGATCTGGAGTCAGGTTAAGACCTCGATGAGGACGACGAGCATGCAGTTGAGCTTCCCTGAGACGGTTTCTGACAGTTTGTGCAGAAATTCTTTGGTTATGCAAACCAATTGTTTCAGCAGCTGTCTGAGTAGCTGGTCTCAGACGATCTTGGAGGTGAACCTGCTGGATGTGGAGGTCCTGGGCTGGTGTGGTTACACGTGGTCTGCGGTTGTGAGGCCGGTTGGATGTACTGCCATATTCTCTGAAACGCCTTTGGAGACTGCTTATGGTGGAGAAATGAACATTCGATGCCCGAGCAACAGATCTGGTTGACATTCCTGCTGTCAGCATGCCAATTGCACGCTCCCTCAATGCTTGCGCCATCTGTGGCATTTTGCTGTGAGACAAAACTGCACATTTCAGAGTGGCCTTTTATTGTGGGCAGTCTAAGGTTCACCTGTGCACTAATCATGGTGTCTGATGAGCATCTTGATGTGGCACACCTGTGAGGTGGGATGGATTATCTCAGCAAAGCAAAAGTGCCACTATCACACATTTAGACAGATTTGTGAACAATGTTGGAGAGAAATGGTAATATTGTGTATCTGGAATGAATTTTAGATCTTTGAGTCCATCTCATGACAAATGGGAGCAAAAACAAGTGTTGCGTTTATATTTTTGTTGAGTGTATTTAAACTCTTTGACGAGACAGTTCTACTCTGTCCAGGAAAACACTGGACCGCTGCAGCTCAGTTGTTTTTTTACTGAACATGCAGTTTTCTTTATACTGAGTTGTAAGAATGAGTTCTTGACCCACTTTTGGACTTGAGTCATGGCTGATTTTAACTTTTCTGATGCTTCTTGTACAGTTTTAGCATGTGTGAAAATTACAGCATCGTCAGCATACAGCTGGACATTGACATTTGGACACATTTCCGGGAAATCATTAATAAAAACACTAAATAAAATGGGTCCTAAAATGCTACCTTGGGGAACCCCGTTGGACAGTGGAGGTAGGAAGATTTAAAACCAGACAGGGAAACACACTGTTGTCTGTGGGACAAGTAGGATTCAAACCAAGGGCTGATCCAATCCAAACCAAATTAATCATTTGACAGCCCTAATTTAAACCATAAACCATTATCCAGTTATTAGTACAAAGTTGCATATCAAAATTATATATTTATAATCGCATTGCATGTTTAAAATTGTGTTATTTTGCATTTTCAGTTTTAAAGCCATAATGTAAAGCAATTACCACCGTTTCTTAATTGAGAATCAAACACAAAAAGAATTTCCTTTTGTTTATTTTCTTTCAGAAAAGTGCAGAGCAGAGTCAGAACTTTGAGTCAGATTACACTCTTATGCTTATTAAAAAATAAAATGGCAACATTACAAACACCTACTTCTTAGCTTGAAATAACAGCAGTGAACTTAGTAATATGTAACATCAGTGTATGAACAGAGTGAGAAAAGTCTTTCACACGGCACCGCTGCTGCAGGTGTAGCCAGGTATTTGTTTGCCAGAGGTGCCAGGCTCGGGTCGGCCGCTGCGTGTTCAGTCCTCACCTCTGCACCGAGCCACAGTCATGTCCGATTCTGGGTTCACTTCATCTGAATCAGCCAACAGGAGGTTTATTTTATTTTGAGGTGGATCTGGGTCCATTTCCCTGTGAGAAGCAAACAGCCTGAAGCTTCCAGACTTCCTCTTTCAGATCTCGGGAGGCTTTTCAGGTCCTTAAATCTGGGGTGAAGAGCTGTTGCCATTTTCGACCACTGGACATTGGGGCTTTCCTTCCGCTTTGACAGGTCAGACGTGAAGGCTGCTTTAAACCGGAGCACATGGTCTGGGCCGTCGTCTCCATCACCAGGAACAAACGGCGCAGTGCAGGAGATGCACTGTTCACCACCCGAAAGCTCAGCCACACACCTGCCATGAAAAACCAAAGAGTGCCATTAATAACAGATATATAAATATAATAAGAGTAATATAATTATATAAAGAGTAAAATCATTATGTCCTGTACATAAAGTGCCAAAGAAATAAAATGTAAACAACACTGCATGATGAAAAAGAGGCCTGCACACGATTAAGCTCCAGAGAAACTATTGTGTAGCTTTTCCTCCTTTGCATAATTCATAACCACTACAACTGTTAAAACTACAACAAAATTATTAATTTTTTGCAATAAATTACCAGCAATCAAAGAGAAAATAATAAATCACGTTTATACAATAAATAAATTCTAAATATGTGTTATTTTTAAAGTAGCCCGACCTGCAGGTTCAACAAGTGCTTCAAGCTTTTCCATCTTCTCCAGTTCAGCATTAGTCGGCGTGTCCAGCGGCTTCTTCGGCCCTGAAGCATCGTCGTTTCTGAGGAGACGGAGACTGAGAGCGGAGTTTCACCATCTCCATGAAACTAAAGATAAAAAAAGTAGCAGTCAACTCTCACACCACCACTGCATGACATCAGCAGGTGAACAGAGCACTGAGCTTTAGAGACGTACACAGGCGAATAATAAAGGGTTTCTCATGTGTGGATCATGATAAAGGCGGTGGTTTTATGCCAAAGCAACCCTCTCCATTTGTCCAGGCTGGGGACTGGCACAGAGGGGCACAGCGCCCTCTGTGGCTGGATTAACCCACCGCCCATGTTTTTTAAGATTAGTGTGTTAGTAAGTGCGCAGATACTCACCACAAACAGCCTCTGGGACCTGTGGAGACTCGTTTAACAGTTTAGGTAAAACATTGAGATTTCAGAAGAGTCAGAATCAACAACAAACAGACAAAATGGCAGCAATGACCCACAACATTAGTAAGACACTTAACCTTGTGTTAAATCACAGTGTTCAAAAAGAAATGTTAACAGATGGTTTAAAGGTCAATTAACAATGCAAACCTGAGGAAGAGTTTGAGATTAGAATAACCAGTGTCTCAGTTCAGAGCCATCGCACTCTAAACCAGTCCAAATCTGGCACATTTATACCAGTTCAAAACAAACTAAACACAAAACACATTAAAAAAAAACCTAAGATTGTCAAGTTCGGACCTGGTTTTCACTCTAAATGAACAAAAATCAGTTAAACCTGTGGAAGTGTTAAGACCAGAGCAATGACACTCAAACCAGTGCAAATCGGGCACATTTAGACCAAACCAAATACAAAACATTTAAAAACCCAAGATTGTCAGTTCAGACCTGGTTTTCACACTAAATGAACAGAAAAATCAGTTAAACCTGTGGAAGTGTTAGTTTAGAATAACCAGTTTTTCAGTCTAGCGTAAAGGTTAAGACCAGAGTTATTACACTCAAACCAGTCCAAATCTGGCCCAAAGTTAGACCAGTTCAGACAAAATCAAATACAAACCCATCAAATTCAGTAAGTCGAGGTCAGGGTCTTGGCCTGGAACCGACTAAGCAAAGTAAAAAACAAAAACAGTTAAACCTGTGGAAATGTTAGTTTGTAATCAGGGGTTTTATTGTCTCAGACTCATGAGACCATCACACATCAGTGCTTAAATCTGTTTCACATTTAGATCATTTAGATCTCCAAAACTGTGCCAATGTTTAGAATCTGGCACACACCAGTTCAGGCCCAAAACCAAAACCTTACAGTAACAAGCATCGTTGGCATATTCAGACCTTGTTTTGAGATGACACAAGGTTCACAGAGAACCTCAAATACCTACAGAGTTTAAGTCTGCACGGACAGACCTCAAATACCTACAGAGTTTAAGTCTGCAGGGACAGACCTCAAATACCTACAGAGTTTAAGTCTGCAGGGACAGACCTCAAATACCTACAGAGTTTAAGTCTGCACGGACAGACCTCAAATACCTACAGAGTTTAAGTCTGCACAGACAGACCTCAAATACCTACAGAGTTTAAGTCTGCATGGACAGACCTCAAATACCTACAGAGTTTAAGTCTGCACGGACAGACCTCAAATACCTACAGAGTTTAAGTCTGCACGGACAGACCTCAAATACCTACCGAGTTTAAGTCTGCATGGACAGACCTCAAATACCTACAGAGTTTAAGTCTGCACGGACAGACCTCAAATACCTACAGAGTTTAAGTCTGCATGGACAGACCAATAAAACCTGTGAAACCAGCAGCAGGAAGAAGGTTTGAACCATTACACTCAGCCGGTGTGTGGCCCAAAAGTCAAGGTGATAAATGGCTTAAATGCAAAGAGTGAATTCCCCTCACAAGGGAAAGTAATCAGCAGCTTGATTTAAAATGTTCGGGTTTGAACATTTCTCCATCTTGTGCGATTCTCTCAGCCTCCAGCCTTCGTCTTTCCTTCCTTTGGGATCCCAGGATCAACATTCAAACTCTTTGTGCCAGGTTAAGACTCCTTTCCTCCAGATTAGTCCGAGGACATGTTTTGTTTGTAGGTTGTCCACAATGCAATCCATTTTACAAAAATGTAATTGTTTAGTCACTGTTCAGCGTTTGCACTTTAATAAATAGCTCCTCAAGGCTCCATTTTCTTTAACTTTGACGTATTTGGGTATGAAAGGTGTTTGGGTGAATTAAGTTTGTGCATCCATTTTAAATGATATAGTTTCTTTATTCATTCCATATTTTTGGGCATTTCCTCTGATAAATTTTTACACACACACACACACACACACGCACACTTCAGTTACTTCATCTCTTGAGGTGACGTTTGGACTTCAAATAGAGGTGAACTTTCATTTCTCAGTAGTCCACACTCTGTACTAGGCCAAATATCCCAGTGCTACCTGTAAAAGGTTGGATTAGCATGTTAAGGTTAGACACCTCCCCACCACCACATGTAAATTATATGTCACAGTAGCGTTTATCTTAGCAGGACACAACTAGCGGCAACAGTTTAGCTATGCTAGGCTAGTCAGTAACATAACACATGTTTAAGCCTTAGCTGTATTCAAATAATCTAAAATCTGCTATAGTTGTAAGACATTAAGTAGACTTGGCTTTACAATGGACAATAAATGCTTAAATCAACATGGCAATAATAAAACTGCTCCCTGTAAAAAAGGTTAGACACCATCCTAAAACCGGAAAATGTGTTAAGTCAGTAAACAAGACATGAATTTGAATATGCAGTATGTTTTAGCTTTAGCTGTATTAAAATAAACTAGACATGAATTTAAGTAGATTTAGTTTTAACTTGTTTTATGGACAATAAATGCTTAAAATCAGTGATAATAAAAACTGCTGCCTGTAAAAAAGGTTAGACGCCATCCTAAAACCAGAAAAGTTAGTAACATAATGGCAGACATCATATTTTAGCGTTAGCTGTATTTAAATAAACTATAAATGAATGCAAGTAGATTTAGCTTATGGGCAATAAATGCTTAAATCAACATGGTGATAATAAAACTGCTCCCTGAAAAAAAAAAAGTTAAACGCCATCCTAAAACCAGAACATTTACATGTTAGTCAATAACATGTGTCAAACATAATGTTTTAGCTTTAGCTGTATTGAAATAAACGAGCCATGAATTTAAGTAGCTAATAATTAAACTGCTCCCTGTAAAAAGAGGTTAGACACCTCCCCACCACCACATGTAAATTATATGTCACAGTAGCATTTAGCTTAGCAGTACAACTAAAGCTAGCATAGTTTATCTTAGCAATTTTAAAATTTAAGGGCTGTCAGTAACATGACAGACATGTTTTAATCTTAGCTGTGTTTAAATAATAAACTAATAATTAACAGATCCTCCGCTGCAGTTGCCGCAGATGATCTTTATGCCTCACAGTTGCAAGACATGAGGTAGATTTAGATTTGGCTAATTTAAACACGGCTAAAGCTAAAACATGATTAACTAGAAATGAACTGAAGGAGATTGAGCTTTAGTTATGGACAATAAATGCTTAAAACATGGCAAAAAATTGTTGCCTGTAAAAAAAGAAAAAAGGTTAGACGCCATCCTAAAACCAGAAAATGTATGTTAGTAAACTAGACATGAATTTCAGTAGATTTAGCTTTAGTTATGAACAATAAATGCTTAAAAAAACATGACAAACTGCTGCCTGTAAAAAAGGTTTAGACACCATCTTAAAACCAGAAAATGTGTTAGTCAGTAAACTAGACATGAATAAAAGTAGATTTAGCATTAGCTTATGTTATAACAATAAATGCTTAAAATCAACATGGTGATAGTAAAACTGCTTCCTGTAAAAAAAAAAAATTTTTTTTAAAGTTAGACGCCAGCCTAAAAAAAGTATGGGTTAGTAATATAATGGCAGACATGTTTTAACTTTAATGTAATTGTTATGTAAAAACATTACAAAAAACTGCTGCCTGTAAAAAAAGAAAAAGGTTAGACTCCATCCAAAACCTGAAAAATGGTTAGTAATTAAATGTCCCAGTAGCGTTTAGCAGTACACTACTAGTTAGCACAGCAAGGTAAAAAATCCGATGGCCCATAGAACTATAATAAAATCTGGATGAATCCAAAATGGCGCCATATTGTTTTAAATGGGCTGTGCTCCTTGGCCCATGACCCCAAAAAAGTTTTACTTCCTTAGCCCAACGTGTGCCGTCAGAAACGTAGTTCTGACCAGTCAGAGAGCTGCTAGAGCAGAGCTAGCGCTGGGCTAGGCTAACTAATACAAAGCTGATTTTTAGGTGCTTTGACGATTTTTTTTTTAAGTTCTTATTGTAAAAATACATTATAATCCCTACAAAATTTGGCCTTTATGAAAGCTGTGGAAGCCTCCTCAGCCGAACACGAGCAGTTTGATTTAGCAAAAAATGCCTTGTGCTTCTATGGGAAATTGCGGGCATAGAACTATATGGCAGCGGGCATAGAACTATATGGCAGCGGGCTGTATGCTCAATGTACAGAATTTCTTCCATTGTAAGAAATTCGTCAAGTGCTAAAAATTCGTCAAATGCGCCTGCCTCACCTGCTCCTGGAGCACTGGTAATGGTTGAAGAACGGGTCAAAGGCAAAAATTCGTCAAGTACTAAGAAATTCGTTAAGTGCGCCTGCCTCACCTGCTCCTGGAGCACTGACAATAGTGAAGAACGGATCATAAAAAATTCATTAAGTGCGCCTGCGTCACCTGCTCCTGGAGCACTGGCAATGGTGAAGAACGGATCATAAGAAATTCGTCCAGTCTGCCTACCTCACCCACAGAACTATAATGACCTCCCTGTTTACGGCTTTAATCATCAGCTAAAAATGGCAAAGGGTCGAGTTCACTTTGTTAAGTGGACAAGAACAGAAGAAACAGCTTGGATGAGCAGTGAAACATCTACCAAAAACTCTTTATCCAGTTGACAAATTGAACTCTACCGGGCCTCTTGTTTTTCTGAGTATCGGGTTCTGGCCTGTTTCATGTCTCAGTGTTCACTTACCTTTTTCCAGAAAATTTCACGACATGTTCGACCCCGGGTTTCCCTTATATTTAGACACATCTAGACTATGAAAACACAGCGTTTCCTCTCAACAAAAGCATTGCCACAAATGCCATATGAAAGCCCAACAAAGCATTATTAAAACCACATTGCATTAAAAAACCAAGCAGAGCGAGAAACAGCAGCAGCACGAACATTATTCACCAACACTGCGACAAAAACCCAAACATTGCGATAATCGGTCGAGTTCACCAAGGGTGAAGTTGCGTGACCAGCCAAAACAGTCTAAAAACATGTCACCAAATGGATTATTGCACCGCAAAGAAATTCAGTTCAGTTTATCCAGTTGGCAAAAGCCCAAGTGATATTTCCCCTTTGTTATGATCCCACCTGTATGAGGGACTTCAGAAACATCCGGCTCGACTGCAACAGGTTTTATAAAGTAGTAAAGTAGTAAAAGTCTGTACGGTTGGGTCTCGGCTGGTCAGGCAACAGGTAAAACCATATTGGTAAATCTTATCTGGTGTTGGCTTCTTCGCCTGGTTCAACATGCTGACGCGGTGATCTGGACGCGCTGCACGTCTCCGTACCCGCCGCTGCACCGTCTCCGTATCCCGCGTAGCATGGCGCTGCACGTGCTGTGGCCAAATATGCGCCTTTTCGAGAGTTTGGCGTCCTGGAGCTGCACGTGCTGTGGCCAAATATGCGCCTTTTCCAGAGTTTGGCGTCCTGGAGCTGCACGTGCTGTGGCCAAATATGCGCCTTTTCCAGAGTCTGGCGTTCTGGAGCTGCACGTGCTGTGGCCAAATATGCGCCTTTTCCAGAGTTTGGCGTCCTGGAGCTGCACGTGCTGTGGCCAAATATGCGCCTTTTCCAGAGTTTGGCGTCCTGGAGCTGCACGTGCTGTGGCCAAATATGCGCCTTTTCCAGAGTTTGGCGTCCTGGAGCTGCACGTGCTGTGGCCAAATATGCGCCTTTTCCAGAGTCTGGCGTTCTGGAGCTGCACGTGCTGTGGCCAAATATGCGCCTTTTCCAGTGTTTAGCTGTTCTGGAGCTGCAGTGATAAACTTTCACATGTCCATGTTGCTGGGGCTAAACGCACGTTAGAAGAGCGTAAAACCGAAGCGCTGCTGTCCCATAGAATTCCACGGATCCGCTGGCTCCCGGTGGAGCTCTCCTGAGTGCACATATCCATGTGAGCACCGGGGCGCGCCAAATTATACACACCTGTGCTCACTTGATCAGCTCACCTGGCGCTAATCACAGGCCACGTGTCCTAAAGCTATTTTGCGTTTAGGGGCAGGAAGTGTTTTGTACCTCTTCAAAACACAGCAACTCGTCCGGGATGCGTCCCCAAGTGGCTGGTTAGTTCAATGGGTTAGTCACTGGACTTTCCCATGGAGGACCTGGGTTCGAAACCCCCACAAGGACATTAGGAGCAAAACCAGTATATAACAAAATGTCATTTTAATAATATTTTTAGCTATATATGACCTATAGAAAGTTATGATGTCATTTGAAATCCAGCAACAGCTTAGGCTGGATTTATATATATATATAAATCCAGTATTGGAACAGAAAAATCTGGAGTAGTGCATCATGTCATTTCAGTACTTCCTTTACCATGAGATCTTATACTTGTTCTGATGAAGCTCTAAATCATACTAAAACTGTTCAGAAAAGCTCAAATTGGGTGTTTTTTGCAGTATTGTTACTTACTCATGTAATAATAAGAATACAAGGGAAGCACCAATACCAGTGTCAGGTACCTGTCTCACAGCAGATGCTCATCGTCATTGTGCTGCCAATACCAAGTGCCAGTACCACTAAAACTGTGTTGTGTTTTAATTTGATCAGTGAGCTCTGAGGAGCGAGGAGTTGACTATAAAAGATGAACATTAACAGTTTTGCACATTAAGCTCAGCTGTGCTACTGTCACATTAACTATGAACATATTTATGAGGTCTGTATGGTTCTTAAAGGATACCAGCAGAGTGCTTGTGTTTACATAGGGAAGGCTAAAGTGGCCAAGTGGTGCCGTCTGTTGTGAATGCATTGTGACTTATTGCCCAGGCTGCAGAATAATAATAATAATAGTAATAAACCTTTATTCATAAAGCACTTTTAAAAACAAGGTGCTGTACAAGCAGCAATGAACGATACGAAAAGCATAAAAAATAGCATACAGAAAGCATACAAAAACAGACAATGATGCAAACAATTCAATTGATTATAGTAAATAAATAAAAAGCAATAGAATAAAAGGAAATAAGAAAAAAGAAATCAAGCTATAACCAGTTAAAGGGAGGCCAGCTGATAAAAATGGGTTTTAAGAAGTTATTTTAAAAAGATGATACTGATGGTGCTATTCTTATCTCCTCAGGCAGGTCATTCAAAAGCCGAGGAGCCCGGACTGAAAAGGTTTGATCAAACAAAGTAATAAATATTAAAGCTAATTCTCAAAATTAGTTTTTAATTCTTTGTAACTAGAGTGAAGCAGAAATTCCAAGCAGCCCCTCAGATAAGAGTTCCAGTGAAAAAGTAGGCTATATTATAATAATCCTATGAAATTAATTAGATCTACTTCATAATAAAACCTATGTAAAAATAATGTCATGTATCAGTACTCGGTATCTTCAAGTACTCAGAAAGAAGCAGTCGTACTCATTTTTGTGCATCCCTTTTTATACGCCCGTTGTGTAAGACGGGACGTATTATGGTATGGCGCTGTCCGTCCGTCCGTCTGTCCGTCCGTCCGTCTGTCCGTCCGTCTGTCCGTCCGTCCGTCTGTCCGTCCGTCCGTCTGTCCGTCCGTCTGTCCGTCCGTCCGTCTGTCCGTCCGTCTGTGGACACTTCAAAGCTTTGAAGTCTTTGAAGCTTTGTCTTCATGAAAGATCTGAACTCTCTTCTCAAATGTTCTGCTGCTGAAAGCGAGAACAACCCACATTCTCTGCTTCTTTGAGCTTTGACACATTAAAGCTTTGTAGTGTCTTTAAGTTCTGTTGCTGCAATCTGATTGGTGGAATTCCGATTCTAGAATTCTATATACAATAATTCAAAGTACGGGCGTATTTTGCCCCGCTGGAGGAGCTCTTTTTCATACTAAATACCTGGAAAAAGTCTATTTGATGGTAACATTTTAAATAGAGCTTTTCCACCTTCAATGCATTTAAAGCACTTTTACATCAGGGAACCACGCCAAAGGACACAACAACAGCATTCTTCTTTGGGAGCTGGAATCGAACCACCAACCTGTGGGCCAGAGGATCTGATCACACTCCCAATGATGTGTATGTTGAGAGCGGGATTCGAACCGGCAACCTTCAAATTAGAGGACGAGCACTATATCAAGCTACTGTCACTAGTGTATAAAAAAACAATCGACAACAACAAAACTGAACACTTTTTTGCAGTTAATAGATGCTTTTGTTTAAATGAGTGCGCATCTACTCCTCAGTGGAATCGTCATGAGGAGGAGGGCGGGGCGGAGCAAAGTCGGCCATGTTGGGAAGGTTAAACACCACACAGCAGCTCAGGGCATAACGAGGGATCTCCATGTCCCGCACCTGAGTCCAAACTCCGGTCCTTGCATCAAAACATTCAGCACAACGAATGGTGCCCCGATTGTACCCGCCTACAACATATAGCTGATTGTCAACAACCTCGATGCCAAAGTTGCTGCGCTCGGTCCACATGTTGGGTAGGGGGCGCCACGTGTTGGTTGCGGGGTTATAGGCTTCAACAGTGTTCAAACGGGAATATCCACTAAACCCACCAACAGCGTAGATTTCATTGGCATAGGCGATGACACTGACCCCAGCGCGCATGGTAGACATATCTGCTATCATGGCCCACTGTTCGGTTAGTGGGTTGTAAGTCTCAGCTGATGCCAGGTCATGTTCATCATTAAAACCTCCACAAATGTAGATCTTTCCATTGTACACTGTGCTGCTGGCATTGCTCCTCTGTTCGTTCATAGGTGAAATCATGGTCCACTGATTGGTCACTGGCAAGTACCTTTCGGCTGTCTTCAGCCTGTTCAGTCCATCGAACCCGCCTATCGCGTAGATCAAACCATCCAGCAAAGTCACACTAACGCCGCTCCTACGTGAATGCATGGGTGCTATTTCTTGCCACGTGTGAATTGCCAGGTCGTACTTGCAGGTAGTGTTGAGCCGGTGATTGCCGTCATACCCTCCAATCACGTACACAGATCCATTAAGGAACACTGTGCCGTGATAGGCTCTTGGAGTCCAGTCATCATTAGCCACACCCACCCAGCGATTGGTGCGGTTGTCATAGACTTCAATTCTGTTGGTTCTTCTGTCTTGGCTATAGCCTCCAATAACCATAAGCACCGCACTGGGCAGCCTTGGAGTGGCTAGACGAGTGGGGGGCAGGGAGGCATTGTACCTCCTAGCTCTTTCATCCAACATCACCTTTATGATCTTCTCCTCCACAATCTTCCAGTTATGAATGTAGTGGGACAGGTTATATCTAATCATGCACTGAGTGAAGTAATCAACATGGATCAGACCCAGACGGACTTTTAGTAGGAGGTCGGCCAAGTAGTGGTTCCTTTCCTCAGGAGCATGTGCAATCCATCTGATGACTGCCACTAACACGGTGGTCTCCTCATTCACGTTCAGCCGATCATCATCAATGACTGAACACAGGTCTTCCCTGGAGAGCTGGAAGAACTCTTCAGAGCTGGTCACCACCTCTTCGAAATGCTTCAGGACGTATAAGAAGGCTTGTTTCCTCAGCTGGGGGTAGTAGTACTTGTTTGAGATACCCCATACAGTGATGCAGTTACTGGGGGACATTTGCTCCTTCATGACCTGACAGCAGACTTCGGTAATGCCGCTCACATCTAAGTAGTCAGTAACTATAAAGAGCTCCTGGAGGTTTTCCTGGGTGATGTGCACCACCCCGGTGTAGCAGTAGTCCAGGATAATCTTCATGATATCAGCTGACACATTGGAGATCTCAAACACCTGGCAGTCAGGGCTGGACCAGTCAGTGAAGAGGCTTTTAAAGTATGTGCTGCAGCTACACAGAACCAGTTTGTGTGCTGGGAATTGCACGCCGGCCACGTTGAGCAAAGCATCGCACAACTTCTGCTCCCTCCTCAATTCCTCGAACACAGTGTTCATGTTTGGTTTTGTATTTGAAAATGGATATCTTTGCACAGAGACATGTCTGTCTCTGTGCCCTCTCACAGTGAAAGTGAAGCCTCTTATACTGAGGATCTAGAACAAAAGCTTTGTGGCGTGATTCATATCCATGGATCTCCATGGATACGAATCACGCCACAAAGCTTTTAGCTTTTTAGCTTTGTGCTAAAAACATTCTAATTCATTCATCATGAGGAGGAGGGCGGGGCGGGGCAAAGTCGGCCATGTTGGGAAGGTCAAACACCACACAGCAGCTCAGGGCAGAACGAGGGATCGCCATGTCCCACACCCGAGTCCAAAGTCCGGTCCTTGCATCAAAACATTCAGCACAACAAATGGTGCCCCGATTGTACCCGCCTACAACATATAGCTGATTGTCAACAACCTCGATGCCAAAGTTGCTGCGCCTGGTCCACATGTTGGGTAGGGGGCGCCACGTGTTGGTTGCGGGGTTATAGGCTTCAACAGTGTTAAAACGGGAATCTCCATTAAACCCACCAACAGCGTAGATTTCACTGGCATAGGCGATGACACTGAGCCCAGAGCGCATGGTGGACATATCTGCTATCATGGTCCACTGTTCGGTTAGTGGGTTGTAAGTCTCAGCTGATGCCAGGCGATGTTCACCATTAAAACCTCCACAAATGTAGATCTTTCCATTGTACACTGTGCTGCTGGCATCGCTCCTCTGTTCGTTCATAGGTGAAATCATGGTCCACTGATTGGTGACTGGCAAGTACCTTTCGGCTGTCTTCAGCCAGTCCAGTCCATTGAACCCGCCTATCGCGTAGATCAAACCATCCAGCAAAGTCACACTAATATAGCACCTACGTGAATGCATGGGTGCTATTTCTTGCCACGTGTGAATTGCCAGGTCGTACTTGCAGGTAGTGTTGAGCTGGTGATTGCCGTCAGACCCTCCAATCACGTACACAGATCCATTAAGGAACACTGTGCCGTGATGTTCTCTTGGAGTCCAGTCATCATTAGCCACACCCACCCAGCGATCGGTGCGGTTGTCATAGATTTCAATTCTGTTGATTCTTCTTCTGTTTAGGCTATAGCCACCAATAACCATAAGCACCACACTGGGCAGCCTTGGAGTGGCTAGACGAGTGGGGGGCAGGGAGGCATTGTACCTCCTACCTCTTTCATCCAATATCATCTTTATGATCTTCATCTCCACAATCTTCCAGTTATGAATGTAGTGGGACAGGTTATATCTAATCATGCACTGAGTGAAGTAATCAACATGGATCAGACCCAGACGGACTTTTAGTAGGAGGTCGGCCAAGTAGTGGTTCCTTTCCTCAGGAGCATGTGCAATCCATCTGATGACTGCCACTAACACGGTGGTCTCCTCCTTCACGTTCAGCCGATCATCATCAATGACTGAACACAGGTCTTCCCTGGAGAGCTGGAAGAACTCTTCAGAGCTGGTCACCACCTCTTCGAAATGCTTCAGGACGTATAAGAAGGCTTGTTTCCTCAGATGGGGGTAGTAGTACTTGTTTGAGATACCCCATACAGTGATGCAGTTACTGGGGGACATTTGCTCCTTCATGACCTGACAGCAGACTTCGGTAATGCCGCTCACATCTAAGTAGTCAGCAGCTATAAATAGCTCCTGGAGGTTTTCCTGGGTGATGTGCACCACCCCGGTGTAGCAGTAGTCCAGGATAATCTTCATGATATCAGCTGACACATTGGAGATCTCAAACACCTGGCAGTCAGGGCTGGACCAGTCAGTGAAGAGGCTTTTAAAGTATGTGCTGCAGCTACACAGAACCAGTTTGTGTGCTGGGAATTGCACGCCGGCCACGTTGAGCAAAGCATCGCACAACTTCTGCTCCCTCCTCAATTCCTCGAACACAGTGTTCATGTTTGGTTTTGTATTTGAAAATGGATATCTTTGCACAGAGACATGTCTGTCTCTGTGCCCTCTCACAGTGAAAGTGAAGCCTCTTATACTGAGGATCTAGAACAAAAGCTTTGTGGCGTGATTCATATCCATGGATCTCCATGGATACGAATCACGCCACAAAGCTTTTAGCTTTTTAGCTTTGTGCTAAAAACATTCTAATTCATTCATCATGAGGAGGAGGGTGGGGCGGGGCAAAGTCGGCCATGTTGGGAAGGTCAAACACCACACAGCAGCTCAGGGCAGAACGAGGGATCTCCATGTCCTGCACCCGAGTCCAAAGTCCGGTCCTTGCATCAAAACATTCAGCACAACGAATGGTGCCCCGATTGTAGCCGCCTACAACATATAGCTGATTGTCAACAACCTCGATGCCAAAGTTGCTGCGCCTGGTCCACATGTTGGGTAGGGGGCGCCACGTGTTGGTTGCGGGGTTATAGGCTTCAACAGTGTTCAAACAGGAATATCCATTAAACCCACCAACAGCGTAGATTTCATTGGCATAGGCGATGACACTGACCCCAGAGCGCATGGTGGACATATCCACTATCATGGTCCACTGTTCGGTTAGTGGGTTGTAAGTCTCAGCTGATGCCAGGCAATGTTCACCATTAAAACCTCCACAAATGTAGATCTTTCCATTGTACACTGTGCTGCTGGCATCGCTCCTCTGTTTGTTCATAGGTGAAATCATGGTCCACTGATTGGTCACTGGCAAGTACCTTTCGGCTGTCTTCAGCCTGTCCAGTCCATCGAACCCGCCTATCGCGTAGATCAAATGTTAGAATAAAATGCTTATAATGGAGTTATTAAAAATGTACATGTGGTTAAAAGAGTTCTTTGTTAAAAAGGAATGCTTTGAGAGACCAGATGCCTGACCTCTTATGACCTTTTCCCTCCTTGCAGACGATTCACAGGTCGTAAATTTGTGCTTATCTCAGCAAATGTAAAACAAAGCCATGATATACTTCACTATGTTGTAACCTATGTATTCACTATGTTGTAAACTATGTATTCTCTGACTATGCTTTGTACTGACATGATTGATTTGATAAAGGAAATAAAGGGACGTGCTGCAGAAGGAGGGGCAGGAGACCTGGGATGTGTATGGCCGAGTAACAGGCAGACATCAGCAGCTCTCTCCTCCGTGGCACGTAAAAATGAAAAGACTGACTCAGGTGGTTTAATCTCAATGGGGCAGAGACTGGTTTAATGTAAAACTGTAAGATTTATCACTGGTTTGTGATCTTATTCCATGACAGAAAATGGTCCTTCGAGCCGGATCGGTGTGCTTCTGCTGGAGGGTGAACAACAGAGATTGAAGAGTGCGCGCACTCAGCATTGAGCTGTGAAATCCGTCTTTTCTCGACGGCAACCCCTGTTGGGCATCCTCTTCGTGGAAGGACCCGGACGACCAGAGCCAGTTATATCACCTGAGGTCAGAAATTTAACTTCTAGAGAGTGAAGTTATGCAGAACTAGAGATGAATCTAGTATAGAGTATGAATGAACTGTTGAATGAGCTGTTGAATGGGGATTCAAATTGAACACTGTTAAGGTGTATCAAGGTTGAATCTCATTAAGGACATAGGTTGATGGTGTGCTGAAAATTGATCCAGTGTCCTTCTCGGTGTGTGAATTAACACCAAGTTTATGACCGCCCATCGTGGTAGAAGCTTGTCATAAAACACAGAGAAGATTCCAGAAGATCAACAGTAGGCAGACCTAGACACATAGTACAACATGGCAGAAAAAACAGTAAAAATAGAAACAGATTCGGAATATATGAAGCGAATTTATCCAGAGAGTTGCAAATTCCTAAAAAAATGGAAAGTAAAATATAATTTTGATGGAACTCTTGATGAAATTAAATTAAGTCAGTTAATGTTGAACTTATCAATTCATGATCAATTTAAAGGAAAGACAAAATATACACCTGGTAAACAGGTAACTACAGCTAGACTATGGATAGCAGAAAGTAAAAAACGTAAAAATGTGAACCCTAAAAAAATATCTGCATTAGCTGTGTCTCGTCCGGAGGACGATGATGGCACAGTAGTGCAAAGGCGCCCTCTACAGGCAGAGCAGGCAGAGGGTGGTGAGGAACAAGGTGAAAATGAGGAATTGGGTGAGAAAGAAGATAAGGAGGAGTTTAGGATCTTGGGGCTTTATCCAAAACTTCCAGAAATAGGAGTACGACGAAAAACACAAGCTAGCCAAAACCCATTTTGGGCTCCTCCCACTGCTCCAGAGGCCCAGCAGAGCCCTCCACCCGCATATGATACAAAAACTCCACCCCCCTGGCAGCTCCCATCTCCTAAAACTCCACCCCCCTGGCAGCTCCCATCTCCTAAAACTCCACCCCCCTGGCAGCTCCCATCTCCTAAAACTCCACCCCCCTGGCAGCTCCCATCTCCTATATCAAACCGTACCAGAAGTAAGACAGAGATGCCAGGTCTAGTTAAATATACCACAGACCAGACATGGGTTCAAATAGATTGTCCCACGAAAGAAGAAGAAATAGCTGAAGGGTATCCTTTAATTTCGCTTCCAGACCCGCACACACAGGGGGCAACGATACAGGTTTACAGACCATGGGCTGTAGCAGACATAAAAAAAAGCATTGGAAGGCGTTACTAGAGCTGAAGCTGACATAGAGACATGCATTTCAGACTTAAAAGATCTAATTAATTCTTATGGCCTTGACGCGATGGAGTGTCAACGAGTTCTAATGTTGCATTTAGGACATAAATGGGCTTTAGTTAGAGGAGATTTTGACCCAACTCAAGCGCATGGAAATGGAAGACGTGTGATTCCCGCAGCAGAAATAGTACCTGTTCTAGACCATCCAAATGGAGTGTTCGCTAGGATGCGTACACAGTTTCAGCGTAGAGCAGATTATAATAAAATCCAAAACACCAAACAGAAAGATGGGGAGACGGTGCAGGAATTTCAGGTCCGAATGACAGAAGTATTTAAAGCAAACAGTGGCATCACAGAGAATGCAGATGTTAATGGGCCTTATCAACAACAACTAAAAATGGCTATATTAGGAGGACTTAAAGAACCAATTAAAAACTGGCTCCAAAAGACGTACGTAGGCTTTCCTACAGCAACATTGACAGATTTTATGACATATGCAATACACGCTGAGGGTGTAGTGCAGAAAAAGAAAATGCAGCAAGCAAACAAAGTGCTTATTTCTGAATCGGGAATAGAGACGTATGTCTTAGAAAAAAGAAGAAAAAAACAATATAAAAAAGCTGAACAAAGATACAAAGGAAATGATAAGCAGGAAAGAGATAAGGAGGAGGGCAGATGTTTTATATGCCACAAGAGAGGACATTTTGCTAAAAACTGTAGGCTGAGAGGAGAAGATAGTAGCAGTGAAGGAGAGGAAGAGAATGAAAGAGAGAATCAAAGACAGAAGCCCAGTAGAGCATGACTAGATAAGAAATACAAGGATAAATGTCAGGAAGACAGAAGAGGGAAAGTAATAAACCAAAAAGAAATACACGTGGCTGAAAGACCTATGCCTACAGAAATACAGATTCAAAATAACACAGGAGAGGAAGAAGATCCCCAAAGTGCAGAAATGTATCTGTCATTTAATGAGATAGATTACAGGATCTAAACCAGAAATGACGATTTATGTGAATGGGCAACCTATGTTGTTCTTGGTAGACACAGGTGCAGAAAGAACTGTTATGAGAGACACAAAGCCATTTACGCCCTCAAATAAAACTATAAGAATTATTTCAGCAAATGGCAATATACAATCCCAAAAAATAAGTACCCCAATAGGGTTTAGTTTGACAGCAGCAGAGCCGAGACTACAGTTAGAAGTAGTATTATCACCAAGATGTCCACATAACCTCCTAGGCAGAGATCTAATATTAATGTTAGGTTTAGCATTGCTTCCTACGCCAGAGGGACGTCTAATGATAATCAAAGCAGATGCCCTGAATTACACAGGGGTCCACCCCGTTGAGAGCACAGGGGCCCTCCACTATTGGTGGAGTTTAGATCTCCCAGAGAAGGATCTACAACAAACTGCTAAATCACTTATAGAGATAGCAGAAGGGATGATACAGGGGGAGTATGACAGAAAAGAAAGAGACGAATTACATTGTACACTTAGGTACAAACGCACCCCAGGACCAGACCAACCCTATAATGACGAAGTGCACAAATTAGGTCCCCAAAGCGTGACCTTACCTTACATTTATGCCAAAGATGGGTGTTCCTTCTGTGACATAAATGTAACTGAAACTGTGACTAGACTAATGCAGTCCCCATACACAAGACACGTGTCACTGACAAAAGGGAAAAATGACGAATGGAGAGACAATGCAATAAATATGAGACATGTACGTTCAATTACAGACTGGACTGAAACTGAAGATCCTAGTGTAGAAAAAGCCTGAGTACTAGATGGAAAAGGAAAAACTACATTATAGAGTGACAACAAAACCACAGACACATTTGACAGAGGGAGGAATAGACTGTGAAATATGACATGTAGATGCAGAAACATTTGTGCTAACTCCAGAAGAGAATGAAGCTTTAGAACAGATCTCACAAAAGTGTGGAGCACAGGCCCAGCAGATGTAGGTCTAATGCATGGTGCCCAACCTGTAAAAATCACAGGCAAAACTGAGTTTAGGCCAAGAATTAAACAATATCCCCTAAAGCCAGATGCAGAAAAAGGGATAGAACCAGTAATAGAAGATTTAAAAGGCAGGTGTAATAATTCCATGCCCAGAGGCTAAATGCAATACACCAATTTTTCCAATAAAAAAGCTCCACCCTTTCACTTCGTGGAGAATGATTCAAGATCTACGTGCAGTAAATGATGCAATGCAACAGACTACACCAAATGTGCCTAATCCGCACACTTTATTAAATTCTATTAACCCAGAAAGCAAATTCTTCTCAGTTATAGACTTAGCAAACGCCTTTTTCAGCATTCCAGTTGCAAAAGAGAGTCAAGATTGGTTTGGATTCACTTATAAAGGCCAGAAATATACCTTTGCTCGACTCCCACAGGGATTGGCTATTTCTCCCACAGTGTTTTCTCAAAACATTGCAAATTGCCTAAGTGGTTTTAACCCAAAAAATGATAGCCAAATTATTGTCTATGTAGATGACATCTTAGTGACGAATGCAGATCAGGAAAAATGCAAACAAGATACATTAGCCTTACTTGAATACCTAGGCCAAACAGGCAATAAAGTGAGCCGTGATAAATTACAACTATGGAGAAAAGAAGTGAAATATTTAGGCCACAATCTCACTTCAGAGGGCAGAACCATCTGTGAATCCAGAAAAGCAACCATTTTAGCTGCCCCAAAACCACTCACAAAAAAACAGATGATGTCGTTTTTAGGCCTCTGTAATTATTGCAGAGCATGGGTTGTAGATTACGCAGAAATGGTCCGACCCTTACAAAATCTAATTTATGAGACTCCAATGACAATGACAGATCATATACATTGGACAGCAGAGGCAGAAACAGCCTTCTGTAAATTGAAACAGGCATTGGCAACTACCACTGTACTGGCACTTCCTGATTACACAAAACCTTTCATTCAAACATGTGATACCCGAAATGGGTTTATGACTTCAGTGTTAATGCAAAAATATGGCTCAAAACTAAGACCAGTAGCCTATTACTCAAAACAATTAGATCCTGTAGCTAGAGCCACACCACCTTGTGTACAGGCAGTGATAGCTGCTGCAATGGCCATACAGGAGTCAGCAGAAGTGGTTCTGTTTCACCCGCTGACCCTTAAGGTTTCACATACCGTATCAGCGCTTTTAATACAAACCAATATGGCATTTTTGTCACCTGCACGACATTTAATGTGCATGACAGTGCTATTATCACAACCACACTTAACCATAGAGAGGTGCAGTGCGTTAAACCCTGCCACACTCCTCCCTCTGCCGGAGGATGGGCAGAAACACGATTGCATAAAAGAAACTGAAATAATACACAAACCCCGACCTGACTTACAAGATACTCCACTGAATGCAGGTGCAATAGTATTTGTAGATGGCTCAGCAAGTAAGAACAAGATAGGCCAAAATCAAGTAGGATATGCCATTACTACTATGGATAAAATTTTAAAACAAATGAAACTGCCTTCAACTTTATCAGCACAGGCTGCAGAATTAATAGCAGTTACAGAAGCATGTAAATTGTTCAAAGATGAAGAGTTGACCATATGGACAGATAGTCAATATACTTATGGATCAACACATCACTTCTGTACACAATGGGCTAGAAGAGGTTTTAAAACATCCAGCGGCAAAACAGTGGCACATAAAGTCCTACTAGAAAATCTTTTAGAAGCCATAAAATTACCTAAAAGGCTAGCCATCTGCAAATGTGAAGCACACAAATCAAACACAGATCCTATCTCGGTAGGCAACAGATTAGCAGATGCCGCAGCTAAAGCTGTGGCACAAAGCACACAGATGTTACATTCAGAAGAAATAACGAATCAAGACGAAAATTTGTTGTTAAATTATCAACAAAATGCTCCCAAATCTGAGAGAGATGCCTGGATAGGGAAAGGAGCTACAATAAAAAATAACCTATATGTAGGCCCTGCTGATAAACCATGGCTACCAAAATCATTATTTAATTGGGCTTCTAGATTGACGCATGGACTATGTCATGTGTCAACAGGGGGTATGATTGATATGGTGGAAAAGCATTATAATACAATAGGCTTTAATACATATTCAAAAAATTTTTGTAAACAATGCCTAATCTGTATTAAAAATAATGCACAGGGACAGCTGAGACCTAAAAGAGGAGCTTTCCCTAATCCAGAACATCCTTTCCATACACTACACATGGATTTCATTCAATTAACGAAATCTAAAGGTGTAGAGTATTGTCTAGTGATTATAGACGCATTCTCCAAATGGGTGGAAATATTCCCAACAGCTAAACCGGATGCACTAACGGTGGCGAAAGCAATATGCAAGAGCATAATTCCCACATTTGGCATTCCAAAAGTTATAAGATCAGATAACGGAACCCATTTTGTTAATGAAGTCATCACAAAGATAGGGGAGAGATTTAACATAGATCTGAAGAGACACTGTGTATATCACCCACAGTCAGCAGGCCTAGTGGAGAGGACGAACGGGACAATAAAAAACAAGTTGGTCAAGACAATGAAGGAAACCAACAGACCATGGCCTGATTGCATTGAACTAGTTAAACTAAACATGCATATTTTGCCAGCAGAAGGGCATACGTTGAGCCCATTTGAAATACTATATGGAAGACCATATACTATTCCAGATTTACAATTAAAGACAATAGATCAACCAGACTCTGATCAAGATCTTATTGACTATATGAGAAAAACCCTGTTAACAAGAGATGTTGTAAACAGCAATAAACTGCCAGAAGGAACTATTTCTCTACAGGGCAACACGGCAAAACCAGGAGACCACGTGTTCATAAAGACTCTAAAGAGGAAGAATTGGACCAGTCCAAGGTGGGAGGGACCGTACCGAGTCATCTTGGCTACACCCACTGCAGTAAAGGTCGAGGGCAAAGCCACCTGGATTCATCAATCACACTGTAAGTTGAGGAACCAGTTGGACCTGACAGATCCAGACCCAGCCTCCAAGACCTCCTAGACTCAGGACATCTCTGACTCAGGCCTTCAGAGACCTCCTAGACCTCCTAGACTCAGGACATCTCTGACTCAGGCCTTCAGAGACCTCCTAGATTACTCCTAGACCAGGACTTCAAGAGTGAGTAGTAGGTAAACTACGTTCACTCCAACGGTGTTCTTACGAGGAAGTTTATCCTCGGGCACTGAAAAAGATGACAGCTCCATTCATCCCAAGGGAGAAGCAACTGTCTGAGAAAAGAGAAGTAAAACAACCACAAAACACCCAGTTAAAATGGTTAAATAAGGTGTTATTTGTCATAATTTTATTCATGGTGTACATAGCAATAATGTTTTTGATATATATCAAACATACACACACTGACTTGGTAGTGAGTACACAGGTCACACACAACAAATACAACGACTCCACTGTCTTTGAGACTGTGACACATCCTACGACTGAAATGACAAAAAAAGACAAGACAAAATTGACCCAAGTATTGATGCATAAACGATATATACTTACTCGTAGAGAAGTGATAAATCCACATCAAGTACATCACATACTAAATAATAAATGGTTTAACCTCATGAACATAACAGCACAACACCTTAACATCACAAAGGACTGTTATATCTGTTCCCTTATCCCTCACCATGCCAATGAGGTACCGGTGTTTACACCTGTCCCTCTTTCAGCTAAAGACATGTTTTGTGCACTGGTAGGGTACTGGTCGATGCGAACGAGTATTAAACTGCCTCTATGTGATGGTTATTTGACAAATGCCTCAGACTGGAGGGATCCAGCTAAGTGGACTGACAACACTAACCAGACCATATGGAAAGGTGTCCAGGTTAGAAAGGGGCCTGAGTTCCCCGGACTGACAGTGACCAGAGAATGTGACAGGGGTTTCCAGTGGGTGGGGAACACTCAAGGTCGTAAAGAGCTCCCAGTCCCCGGATGGAGAACCACAGCCTATAAGGGGGGGCCATGGTATGCACTGCCTCTTACCCACAGAGGTAAAACAGTTAGACCCACAATAGGCATATTCACATTTAATTTGACGCAGGTAGCTAAAGACCTAAACTTAGTTGGGCTGCCAGCCGACTGGACTAGACTTAATGTACCCATCTGGGCCATTCCAGCTCCTGTAGGAGCGGTATGGATGTGTGGGAAAACTGCTCACCTCATCCTGCCACCAGACTGGTGTGGAGGCTGTTATTTAGCTTCTCTCCAACCAACAGTTTTCCAATTAGTCTCAACTGACCAAAACCCGCACTACAACAAGGTAAAAAGGGCATACACACCGCCAAAGCAATCTAACACCCATACCCCACTGATAAGTGGCACAAGAGGGTTTTTTATGACACTCTTGCCAAATTACGGAACAGCGTATCTCGGAAAAAGAATGAATGACGTATGGTGGGCGTTAGACAACATAACTGGTATACTAGATGATATTACTACTCAACTCCGTGATGATCCAGAGCGCAAAGCTATGAGAGAAATGCTGATGTTACACCAGCTCTCTCTAGATTTCCTGTTTGCATCAGATGGAGGAATCTGTACTAAATTTGGCTCTGAACACTGTTGTACCTTTATTCCAGACTCTGCTGGAAATTGGTCTGAAATACATGACAGAGTTTCCACCCTCAAAGAGGAATTGGCACAAGCTAAAGATCAGGGAGGAAATTTTGATTCATGGTACAGTTGGTTTGATATATTTGGCCGATACAGGAAATTGGCAGCAACTATATTAACCTCCTTAATAATGTGTGCACTTTTGCTTCTAGTGTGTGGATGTTGTTGTATTCCAATCTTCAAAGCACTAATGCAAAAGTCTATTCAGAGTACAATGACCTTAAATAATGAGGAGTTTCAACTTCTCTTAACAGATACCTTAACTTTTGACTCTGACAAGGACAGCCCAGACCTAAACTTTGAACACAAATAGACAAACTGAAACACAGGTAAAATGACTAAAAGCCAACATTATCCCCAAGTGTACGATTTTACACATTTTTATGGCGACATGTGCTAAAGTTATTGATATAGAAGGCTCATGTTCTGATCTTATATGATGTAATTTTTATAAACAGGGGGTAAAATGTTAGAATAAAATGCTTATAATGGAGTTATTAAAAATGTACATGTGGTTAAAAGAGTTCTTTGTTAAAAAGGAATGCTTTGAGAGACCAGATGCCTGACCTCTTATGACCTTTTCCCTCCTTGCAGACGATTCACAGGTCGTAAATTTGTGCTTATCTCAGCAAATGTAAAACAAAGCCATGATATACTTCACTATGTTGTAACCTATGTATTCACTATGTTGTAAACTATGTATTCTCTGACTATGCTTTGTACTGACATGATTGATTTGATAAAGGAAATAAAGGGACGTGCTGCAGAAGGAGGGGCAGGAGACCTGGGATGTGTATGGCCGAGTAACAGGCAGACATCAGCAGCTCTCTCCTCCGTGGCACGTAAAAATGAAAAGACTGACTCAGGTGGTTTAATCTCAATGGGGCAGAGACTGGTTTAATGTAAAACTGTAAGATTTATCACTGGTTTGTGATCTTATTCCATGACATCAAACCATCCAGCAAAGTCACACTAATGAAGCACCTATGTGAATGCATGGGTGCTATTTCTTGCCACGTGTGAATTGCCAGGTCGTACTTGCAGGTAGTGTTGAGCTCGTGATTGCCGTCAAACCCTCCAATCACGTTCACAGATCCATTAAGGAACACTGTGCCGTGATGGGCTCTTGGAGTCCAGTCATCATTAACCACACCCACCCTGCGATTGGTGCGGTTGTCATAGACTTCAATTCTGTTGATTCTTCTTCTGTTTAGGCTATAGCCACCAATAACCATAAGCACCGCACTGGGCAGCCTTGGAGTGGCTAGACGAGTGGGGGGCAGGGAGGCATTGTACCTCCTAGCTCTTTCATCCAACATCACCTTTATGATCTTCTCCTCCACAATCTTCCAGTTATGAATGTAGTGGGACAGGTTATATCTAATCATGCACTGAGTGAAGTAATCAACATGGATCAGACCCAGACGGACTTTTAGTAGGAGTTCGGCCAAGTAGTGGTTCCTTTCCTCAGGAGTATGTGCAATCCATCTGATGACTGCCACTAACACGGTGGTCTCCTCATTCACGTTCAGCCGATCATCATCAATGACTGAACACAGGTCTTCCCTGGAGAGCTGGAAGAACTCTTCAGAGCTGGTCACCACCTCTTCGAAATGCTTCAGGACGTATAAGAAGGCTTGTTTCCTCAGCTGGGGGTAGTAGTACTTGTTTGAGATACCCCATACAGTGATGCAGTTACTGGGGGACATTTGCTCCTTCATGACCTGACAGCAGACTTCGGTAATGCCGCTCACATCTAAGTAGTCAGCAGCTATAAAGAGCTCCTGGAGGTTTTCCTGGGTGATGTGCACCACCCTGGTGTAGCAGTAGTCCAGGATAATCTTCATGGTATCAGCTGACACATTGGAGATCTCAAACACCTGGCAGTCAGGGCTGGACCAGTTAGTGAAGAGGCTTTTAAAGTATGTGCTGCAGCTACACAGAACCAGTTTGTGTGCTGGGAATTGCACGCCGGCCACGTTGAGCAAAGCATCGCACAACTTCTGCTCCCTCCTCAATTCCTCGAACACAGTGTTCATGTTTGGTTTTGTATTTGAAAATGGATATCTTTGCACAGAGACATGTCTGTCTCTGTGCCCTCTCACAGTGAAAGTGAAGCCTCTTATACTGAGGATCTAGAACAAAAGCTTTGTGGCGTGATTCGTATCCATGGATCCCGTCTTAGAACGGGCGTATAAAAAACTGAATACTTTTTTATACGCCCGTTCTAAGACGGGACGTATTATGGTATGGCGCTGTCCGTCCGTCTGTCCGTTCGTCTGTCCGGCCGTCTGTCCGTCCGTCTGTCCATCCGTCTGTCCGTCCGTCCGTCCGTCCGTCTGTGGACACTTCAAAGCTTTGAAGTCTTTGAAGCTTTGTCTTCATGAAGAGGCAAATTCCGATTCTAGAATGTGATGATGTCATACTCATACTTCTACTGCAAGAGCCAGATTTCCCTGTTGATTATCCGTCCGTCTGTCTGTCCGTCTGTCCGTCTGTCTGTGGACAATTTCTTGTCTGCACTCTAACTCGACAACCGTCTCACCTAGGAATGTCAAACTTCCAAACTGCACCAACAATTCATAATTCTATATACAACAAGAGCTCCCCCAGCGGGGCAAAATACGCCCGTACTTTGAATTATTGAATTACCTGACGTCACATAAAATTGATACCACTGACCTACAGCATGGATCGATACAAAAATATACAATAAAATACACAAATACAGTATACCTTATATATATATCGGCGCATGCCCCACATGTTTTGCCTCTTCATGAAGACAAAGCTTCAAAGACTTCAAAGCTTTGAAGTGTCCAAAGACAGACAGACGGACGGACGGACGGACAGCGCCATACCATAATACGTCCCGTCTTACAACGGGCGTATAATAATTCAAAGTACGGGCGTATTTTGCCCCGCTGGCGGAGCTCTTGTTGCAGTTAATAGATGCTTTTATTTAAATGAGTGCGCATCTACTCCTCAGTGGAATCGTCATGAGGAGGAGGGCGGGGCGGGGCAAAGTCGGCCATGTTGGGAAGGTCAAACAACACACAGCAGCTCAGGGCAGAACGAGGGATCTTCATGTCCCGCACCCGAGTCCAAAGTCCGGTCCTTGCATCAAAACATTCAGCACAACGAATGGTGCCCCGATTGTACCCGCCTACAACATATAGCTGATTGTCAACAACCTCGATGCCAAAGTTGCTGCGCCTGGTCCACATGTTGGGTAGGGGGCGCCACGTGTTGGTTGCGGGGTTATAGGCTTCAACAGTGTTCAAACGGGAATATCCATTAAACCCACCAACAGCGTAGATTTCACTGGCATAGGCGATGACACTGACCCCAGAGCGCATGGTGGACATATCCACTATCATGGTCCACTGTTCGGTTAGTGGGTTGTAAGTCTCAGCTGATGCCAGGCAATGTTCACCATTAAAACCTCCACAAATGTAGATCTTTCCATTGTACACTGTGCTGCTGGCATCGCTCCTCTGTTCGTTCATAGGTGAAATCATGGTCCACTGATTGGTCACTGGCAAGTACCTTTCGGCTGTCTTCAGCGTGTCCAGTCCATCGAACCCGCCTATCGCGTAGATCAAACCATCCAGCAAAGTCACACTAATGTAGCACCTATGTGAATGCATGGGTGCTATTTCTTGCAACGTGTGAATTGCCAGGTCGTACTTGCAGGTAGTGTTGAGCTCGTGATTGCCGTCATACCCTCCAATCACGTACACAGATCCATTAAGGAACACTGTGCCGTGATGTTCTCTTGGAGTCCAGTCATCATTAACCACACCCACCCAGCGATTGGTGCGGTTGTCATAGACTTCAATTCTGTTGGTTGTTCTGTTTCGGCTATAGCCACCAATAACCATAAGCACCGCACTGGGCAGCCTTGGAGTGGCTAGACGAGTGGGGGGCAGGGAGGCATTGTACCTCCTAGCTCTTTCATCCAATATCATCTTTATGATCTTCATCTCCACAATCTTCCAGTTATGAATGTAGTGGGACAGGTTATATCTAATCATGCACTGAGTGAAGTCATCAACATGGATCAGACCCAGACGGACTTTTAGTAGAAGGTCGGCCAAGTAGTGGTTCCTTTCCTCAGGAGCATGTGCAATCCATCTGATGACTACCACTAACACGGTGGTCTCCTCATTCACGTTAAGCCGATCATCATCAATGACTGAACACAGGTCTTCCCTGGAGAGCTGGAAGAACTCTTCAGAGCTGGTCACCACCTCTTCGAAATGCTTCAGGACGTATAAGAAGGCTTGTTTCCTCAGCTGGGGGTAGTAGTACTTGTTTGAGATACCCCATACAGTGAGGCAGTTACTGGGGGACATTTGCTCCTTCATGACCTGACAGCAGACTTCGGTAATGCCGCTCACATCTAAGTAGTCAGCAGCTATAAATAGCTCCTGGAGGTTTTCCTGGGTGATGTGCACCACCCCGGTGTAGCAGTAGTCCAGGATAATCTTCATGATATCAGCTGACACATTGGAGATCTCAAACACCTGGCAGTCAGGGCTGGACCAGTCAGTGAAGAGGCTTTTAAAGTATGTGCTGCAGCTACACAGAACCAGTTTGTGTGCTGGGAATTGCACGCCGGCCACGTTGAGCAAAGCATCGCACAACTTCTGCTCCCTCCTCAATTCCTCGAACACAGTGTTCATGTTTGGTTTTGTATTTGAAAATGGATATCTTTGCACAGAGACATGTCTGTCTCTGTGCCCTCTCACAGTGAAAGTGAAGCCTCTTATACTGAGGATCTAGAACAAAAGCTTTGTGGCGTGATTCATATCCATGGATCTCCATGGATACGAATCACGCCACAAAGCTTTTAGCTTTTTAGCTTTGTGCTAAAAACATTCTAATTCATTCATCATGTGACTGAGTGCGCATCTACTCCTCAGTGGAATCGTCATGAGGAGGAGGGCGGGGCAAAGTCGGCCATGGTGGGAAGGTCAAACACCACACAGCAGCTCAGGGCAGAACGAGGGATCTTCATGTCCCGCACCCAAGTCCAAACTCCGGTCCTTGCATCAAAACATTCAGCACAACGAATGGTGCCCCGATTGTACCCGCCTACAACATATAGCTGATTGTCAACAACCTCGATGCCAAAGTTGCTGCGCCTGGTCCACATGTTGGGTAGGGGGCGCCACGTGTTGGTTGCGGGGTTATAGGCTTCAACAGTTTTCAAACGGGAATATCCATTAAACCCACCAACAGCGTAGATTTCACTGGCATAGGCGATGACACTGACCCCAGAGCGCATGGTGGACATATCCACTATCATGGTCCACTGTTCGGTTAGTGGGTTGTAAGTCTCAGCTGATGCCAGGCCATGTTCACCATTATAACCTCCACAAATGTAGATCTTTCCATTGTACACTGTGCTGCTGGCATCGCTCCTCTGTTCGTTCATAGGTGAAATCATGGTCCACTGATTGGTCACTGGCAAGTACCTTTCGGCTGTCTTCAGCCTGTCCAGTCCATTGAACCCGCCTATCGCGTAGATCAAACCATCCAGCAAAGTCACACTAATGAAGCACCTATGTGAATGCATGGGTGCTATTTCTTGCCACGTGTGAATTGCCAGGTCGTACTTGCAGGTAGTGTTGAGCTCGTGATTGCCGTCAAACCCTCCAATCACGTACACAGATCCATTAAGGAACACTGTGCCGTGATGGGCTCTTGGAGTCCAGTGATCATTAACCACACCCACCCTGCGATTGGTGCGGTTGTCCTAGACTTCAATTCTGTTGGTTGTTCTGTTTCGGCTATAGCCACCAATAACCATAAGCACCGCACTGGGCAGCCTTGGAGTGGCTAGACGAGTGGGGGGCAGGGAGGCATTGTACCTCCTACCTCTTTCATCCAACATCACCTTTATGATCTTCATCTCCACAATCTTCCAGTTATGAATGTAGTGGGACAGGTTATATCTAATCATGCACTGAGTGAAGTAATCAACATGGATCAGACCCAGACGGACTTTTAGTAGGAGTTCGGCCAAGTAGTGGTTCCTTTCCTCAGGAGCATGTACAATCCATCTGATGACTGCCACTAACACGGTGGTCTCCTCCTTCACGTTAAGCCGATCATCATCAATGACTGAACACAGGTCTTCCCTGGAGAGCTGGAAGAACTCTTCAGAGCTGGTCACCACCTCTTCGAAATGCTTCAGGACGTATAAGAAGGCTTGTTTCCTCAGCTGGGGGTAGTAGTACTTGTTTGAGATACCCCATACAGTGATGCAGTTACTGGGGGACATTTGCTCCTTCATGACCTGACAGCAGACTTCGGTAATGCCGCTCACATCTAAGTAGTCAGCAGCTATAAAGAGCTCCTGGAGGTTTTCCTGGGTGATGTGCACCACCCCGGTGTAGCAGTAGTCCAGGATAATCTTCATGATATCAGCTGACACATTGGAGATCTCAAACACCTGGCAGTCAGGGCTGGACCAGTTAGTGAAGAGGCTTTTAAAGTATGTGCTGCAGCTACACAGAACCAGTTTGTGTGCTGGGAATTGCACGCCGGCCACGTTGAGCAAAGCATCGCACAACTTCTGCTCCCTCCTCAATTCCTCGAACACAGTGTTCATGTTTGGTTTTGTATTTGAAAATGGATATCTTTGCACAGAGACATGTCTGTCTCTGTGCCCTCTTACAGTGAAAGTGAAGCCTCTTATACTGAGGATCTAGAACAAAAGCTTTGTGGCGTGATTTGTATCCATGGATCCCGTCTTAGAACGGGCGTATAAAAAACTGAACACTTTTTTATACGCCCGTTCTAAGACGGGACGTATTATGGTATGGCGCTGTCCGTCCGTCTGTCCGTCCGTCTGTCCGTCCGTCTGTCCGTCCGTCCGTCTGTCCGTCCGTCCGTCCGTCTGTGGACACTTCAAAGCTTTGAAGTCTTTGAAGCTTTGTCTTCATGAAGAGGCAAATTCCGATTCTAGAATGTGATGATGTCATACTCATACTCCTACTGCAAGAGCCAGATTTCCCTATTGATTATCCGTCCATTTGTCTGTCCATCTGTCCGTCTGTCCGTCTGTCTGTGGAAAATTTCTTGTCCGCACTCTAACTCGACAACCGTCTCACCTAGGAATGTCAAACTTCCAAACTGCACCAACAATTCATCTTTAACTAGGTTTGACAAATTCTAACTTAATTCTATATACAACAAGAGCTCCCCCAGCGGGGCAAAATACGCCCGTACTTTGAATTATTGAATTACCTGAAGTCACATAAAATTGATACCACTGACCTACAGCATGGATCGATACAAAAATATACAATCAAATACACAAATACAGTATACCTTATATATATATCGGCGCATGCCCCACATGTTTTGCCTCTTCATGAAGACAAAGCTTCAAAGACTTCAAAGCTTTGAAGTGTCCAAAGACAGACAGACGGACGGACGGACGGACAGCGCCATACCATAATACGTCCCGTCTTACAACGGGCGTATAATAATTCAAAGTACGGGCGTATTTTGCCCCGCTGGCGGAGCTCTTGTTGCAGTTAATAGATGCTTTTATTTAAATGAGTGCGCATCTACTCCTCAGTGGAATCGTCATGAGGAGGAGGGCGGGGCGGGGCAAAGTCGGCCATGTTGGGAAGGTCAAACACCACACAGCAGCTCAGGGCAGAACGAGGGATCTTCATGTCCCGCACCCGAGTCCAAAGTCCGGTCCTTGCATCAAAACATTCAGCACAACGAATGGTGCCCCGATTGTACCCGCCTACAACATATAGCTGATTGTCAACAACCTCGATGCCAAAGTTGCTGCGCCTGGTCCACATGTTGGGTAGGGGGCGCCACGTGTTGGTTGTGGGGTTATAGGCTTCAACAGTGTTCAAGCGGGAATATCCATTAAACCCACCAACAGCGTAGATTTCATTGGCATAGGCGATGACTCTGACCCCAGAGCGCATGGTGGACATATCCACTATCATGGCCCACTGTTCGGTTAGTGGGTTGTAAGTCTCAGCTGATGCCAGGCAATGTTCACCATTAAAACCTCCACAAATGTAGATCTTTCCATTGTACACTGTGCTGCTGGCATCGCTCCTCTGTTCGTTCATAGGTGAAATCATGGTCCACTGATTGGTCACTGGCAAGTACCTTTCGGCTGTCTTCAGCCTGTCCAGTCCATCGAACCCGCCTATCGCGTAGATCAAACCATCCAGCAAAGTCACACTAATGAAGCACCTACGTGAATGCATGGGTGCTATTTCTTGCCACGTGTGAATTGCCAGGTCGTACTTGCAGGTAGTGTTGAGCTCGTGATTGCCGTCATACCCTCCAATCACGTACACAGATCCATTAAGGAACACTGTGCCGTGATGGGCTCTTGGAGTCCGGTTATCATTAACCACACCCACCCAGCGATTGGTGCGGTTGTCATAGACTTCAATTCTGTTGGTTGTTCTGTTTCGGCTATAGCCACCAATAACCATAAGCACCGCACTGGGCAGCCTTGGAGTGGCTAGACGAGTGGGGGGCAGGGAGGCATTGTACCTCTTACCTCTTTCATCCAATATCATCTTTATGATCTTCTCCTCCACAATCTTCCAGTTATGAATGTAGTGGGACAGGTTATATCTAATCATGCACTGAGTGAAGTAATCAACATGGATCAGACCCAGACGGACTTTTAGTAGGAGGTCGGCCAAGTAGTGGTTCCTTTCCTCAGGAGCATGTAAAATCCATCTGATGACTGCCACTAACACGGTGGTCTCCTCCTTCACGTTAAGCCGATCATCATCAATGACTGAACACAGGTCTTCCCTGGAGAGCTGGAAGAACTCTTCAGAGCTGGTCACCACCTCTTCGAAATGCTTCAGGACGTATAAGAAGGCTTGTTTCCTCAGATGGGGGTAGTAGTACTTGTTTGAGATACCCCATACAGTGATGCAGTTACTGGGGGACATTTGCTCCTTCATGACCTGACAGCAGACTTCGGTAATGCCGCTCACATCTAAGTAGTCAGCAGCTATAAAGAGCTCCTGGAGGTTTTCCTGGGTGATGTGCACCACCCTGGTGTAGCAGTAGTCCAGGATAATCTTCATGATATCAGCTGACACATTGGAGATCTCAAACACCTGGCAGTCAGGGCTGGACCAGTCAGTGAAGAGACTTTTAAAGTATGTGCTACAGCTACACAGAACCAGTTTGTGTGCTGGGAATTGCACGCCGGCCACGTTGAGCAAAGCATCGCACAACTTCTGCTCCCTCCTCAATTCCTCGAACACAGTGTTCATGTTTGGTTTTGTATTTGAAAATGGATATCTTTGCACAGAGACATGTCTGTCTCTGTGCCCTCTCACAGTGAAAGTGAAGCCTCTTATACTGAGGATCTAGAACAAAAGCTTTGTGGCGTGATTCGTATCCATGGATCACGCCACAAAGCTTTTAGCTTTTTAGCTTTGTGCTAAAAACATTCTAATTCATTCATCATGTGACTGGTCAACACAAAATCAACAAGAGCTCCTCCAGCGGGGCAAAATACGCCCGTACTTTGAATTATTGTATATAGAATTAAGTTAGAATTTGTCAAACCTAGTTAAAGATGAATTGTTGGTGCAGTTTGGAAGTTTGACATTCCTAGGTGAGACGGTTGTCGAGTTAGAGCGCGGACAAGAAATTGTCCACAGACAGACGGACAGACAGACGGACGGATAATCAATAGGGAAATCTGGCTCTTGCAGTAGGAGTATGAGTATGACATAATCACATTCTAGAATCGGAATTCCACCAATCAGATCGCAGCAACAGAACTTAAAGACACTACAAAGCTTTAATGTGTCAAAGCTCAAAGAAGCAGAGAATGTGGGTTGTTCACGCTTTCAGCAGCAGAACATTTGAGAAGAGAGTTCAGATCTACGGCACGTAACATAAAAGGACAGAGATGGAAGATCTCAGCTTCAAAGACTTCAAAGCTTTGAAGTGTCCACAGACAGACAGACGGACGGACGGACGGACAGCGCCATACCATAATACGGGACGTATTACAACGGCCGTATAAAAAGAGGAGCAGCGCAGAAACAACACAACACCAGGGAACAAGAGGTGAACTTTGCAGACTCTTCATAAGAACATGGCTACAAACGAAGTGGGAATAGACCAAGAGCTCTTCAGCTGTTCCATCTGCCTGGATTTACTCAAGCTTCCAGTCACTATTCTCTGTGGACACAGCTACTGCATGAGCTGTATTAAGACTCACTGGGATGAAGAGGTGGGGAAACAGAGCTACAGCTGCCCTCAGTGCAGACAGAACTTCACTCAGAGACCTGCCCTGGTGAAAAACACCATGTTGGCTCTTTTAATGGAGGGATTTAAGAAGAGTGGACCTCCAGCTGCTCCAGTGCCACCCTGCTCTGCTGCTCATGGACATGTGTCCTGTGATTTGTGCTCTGGGAGGAAAGTGAAGGCTGTAAAATCCTGTCTTCAGTGTCTGGTCTCTTATTGTGAAGAGCATCTTCAGCCTCATTATGACGTCGCTGCATTAAAGAAGCACAAACTGGTGGAGCCCACTGAGAATCTCCAAGACAACATCTGCTCCCAACACGATGAAGTCATGAAGATGTTCTGTCGCACTGACCAGCAGTGCATCTGTTACCTCTGCTCTGTGGACCAAGACAAAGGCCACGACACAGTCACGGCTGCAGCAGGGAGGACTGAGAAGCAGAGACAGCTGGAGAACTTCAGAAAGAAAATCCTCCAGAGGATTGACAAAAAGGAGAAAAATGTGGCCAGTCTTCAACATGAGGAGAAGAATATCCTACATTCTGCTAACACAGCTGTGGATTACACCCACCAAGGCCTCAGTGAGTGCGCTGTGTTTATTCGCCCATTCACTCAATGTTGACGATGACTTGTTAGCAAGAACAAATATGCATGTCCCATGCCTTCGGCATGGGTTGCTAGGATACTGCTGTTCACGGAGAGAGCGATCGAGGGACGAAGTTCAGCGCTTCGCGCTGAACTTCGTAAGACAGTTGACAACGATGATGCCTGGCATCATCGTTGCAAAAGCAATAGGCCCTACGCCCTGTAGGGGCTCGGGCCTAATAATAATAATAATAATAATGCATCAGTTTTATACAGCGCTTTTCTGGACACTCAAAGACACTTTACAGAGCATTATTCATTCACTCCAGACCTGGTGGTGGTAAACTACTATTGTAGCCACAGCTGCCCTGGAGCAGACTGACGGAAGTGAGGCTCCAATCTGCGCCATCGGCCCCTCCGACCACCACCACCACCATTCATACACACACCACTTTCATACTAGGCAATGTGGGTGATGTGTCTTGCCTAAGGACACAATGACAGTTTTTACAACTGGCACCCCCCTGTGGCACCTGGAATTCCCAGTGTCTCCCATCCAAGTACTAACCAGGACCTGCTGAGCTTCTGAGATCTGACGGGATCAGGCTTTGACGAGCCGGTATGGCCACAATAATAATGTTGACAAAAGTTTAAAGATTTATTGATCCTTGTAAATCAATCAAGCTTGTCTAAGTCTAATGAAATGAGTGGCCTAACCTGCCATATGTCCTTTAAAACTGTCTTTGTCTTTATTGATTAGATTATTTGTTTAAAGAAGTGTCATTCAAATTCTGCTTCTGCCCAGACTTTTGAGACGTGTCATGGAGGAGTGAGTCTGGTCTCAGGAGATGTGCTCCAGGAGAATGTAAATCCTCCTTGTGCATCTGAGGAGAGCACAGCCTCATCTGCAGCATTCAAAGTCTTATATTACACAAAGGTGACTCTTGAGAGCTTTAAGTCATGTTAGAATATTGTTCCCTCCTCAGAAACAGACCTGAAGTTGTGTTTTGTTTCATTCACACACGTTTGAGTATTTTATTATTAGTCTGTCTACATCTCCAAAGCTCAAAATGCTCTCTTTTGTGATGTCATTAAGAGCTACCTTTAACTTTTGTTCAGCAGAGAAATTCCAAGCTGAAATTATCTAAAAGATAATAATGGAGGTGTATGGAGTTTAACAAGACAGAGAAGCACTTCCTGTAATACCACATGACATCACAAAGTGAAACAGAGCGTTTTTAGCCTAAATACGTAGGATATGTGTGTTAAACATGTGTGAATTGAAACACAATTTCAGGTACAGTTTGCGGTGAGGAAACAGCATTATAACATCAGAAAACAGTATAATATTTAAAGTTCTACATCTCATAGATTTTTTAATGTGTTTTTTGCTATAGATTTATCTGGTTTTATACAGACTATGATCCACAGCTGGCCTGCTGTACACTGCACAGTACAGTACAGGCTGAGAATGTTGTGGCTGAAGTTGTGATTCTTTTCCTCTTGCATCATACGAGTGCACAGGTCCATCTGCGACAGTCATTTTCCAACGCAACTCTGAGTAACAGGCACATTTGCATCAGGACAGGTCCTGACAGGTTTCTTCTGTTTACGTCACTCAGAATGAATAACATTTCGAAAATGTACATGATTTTTAATTGTTCTGATAAAGATCTATTTGCTTAAATCCTGTCTTTTTTCAGAGCAAAATAATACCAACGAGGCACAATTGGGACAGCAGAAACTCTTTTTCAGTCCAAACGAAATTTTAACAGATGGAAAAAAAAATCTCACAAGATCTCCACGTGTGCATAGAGGCAGTGTTGTCTCACAAGACTTTGAGGCGCAAGATCTTTTGTATCCCTGGATAAATGAGAACGTTTTGTGATGACATATGTTACAGTGCAATATGAGTCTATAACGACACCCTAGATCAGGGGTTCTTAACGTGTGTGCGTATAGGAGCACATTTGATTAAAGCTGTTGTGAAGCCAACAGGGATTCTCAAGTATTTAAAAGTGAATATCTTTGTCATTCCTGGGTCTATCAACTTAAAATAAAGAGTGACTGAAAGAGAAACGCTCCTCTGTTAGAATATTTCAGCTGTAAATCCCTATGAGGCTGTTTTCTTGCTGCATCCGAGGAGGACACTGTGATAACGGTTTCCCTTTGGACCAAAACAAATGACAACACAGAGCACATGGAGGGACATGTGCATATCGACACGGGTCCGTATGAGATGGCGACCCAATGAGTTAGTGACCCCTGACCTGCGCAGTCCCACCACGGCCCTCACAGCCCACGACCCTCACAGCCCACGACTGCAAAACCAAACTTTTTTGCGGGCCTCTAGGTGGCACTTGGGGGCAGCCCTGTGGTTAAGAACCTCCCCTAGATTTGGACGATGTTTACAGTGTGAAGGTCCTACACATAAACTGACCGAGGTGGACGGATTACAGGTAAATACATGTTTACCTGCATTACCCACATTACAGAACATTTTTCCTGTTGAGACACATTCACAGTTTGGGGCGATAGTGGTTTAGCAGATAAAGCAGTGATCCCTCAACCTGAAGGTCAGAGAATCAATTGCCACTTGGACCATGTTCTGTTGTTGTGTCTTTAGGCAAGACACTGCAGTGTTTTTGGCCAACGTTTACAGTGTTTTGCATCTTTTTGCGGCGTGCATTTTGATGGTTGTGTTTTGGATATCTTGCGTCTGCTGTCACGCTCCGCATACTCTCAAACCCCACAGTGTTACAGACTCCACTGCTCCTGATATAGTGTGGGACTTTATTATGTTCATTAATAAGAGTAATTAATTCTGAAAAATAAATGAAGCTGCCATCGTGGAACACCCGCTCGGTGATGGGCACATCACAGAGAATCGTCCGCTGATGGTGATATTAAAAAGAGGAGCGGGCACAGCTGTTCCATAAATAAGAGTGTGGCGGCCGCGGGGCGTAAAGCGCATCAGGCTCATGATGAGGCTCACTGTGAGTCTGTTGTTCTGAATGTCTCCAGCAGTGATTGGACGGTTCACTCTCAGGTCTCGGAACACTCACCACATTTACATTACCAGATTACGGGCTCGGTTCAATTTATACTGATTTTTCAAAATGCATATAAACCTGCCAGCTAAGATTGAGGTGCCGTGGCTCAGTTCACCTAAATCCTAATAACACACTTGCTCAGAGTATTTGGCAGGTAAAAAAGAAAAGAAAAAAAATCTAGAAACAGAGGAGGCATTTAACTGCATAGTATAAGAAACATCCAGGAAAATATCACTGCACTCATCCAAAGTGCTTCTCCAGTTCCAGCCAGACTCTGGTGGACACTGCCTTATGTCTGTCTGAAGGGAAACACTAACTACAATGAAATTACTCTGAAACTAACACACCTACAGTACTTGGCAAAGGAGAAATTCAATTTGTCAACTGGACAAAAGTTTATTTTGGTCTAATACATGTCGTAGCTCAGATGCTGGTGAACACTGCCTTATATCTGCTGCAGGGAGGAGCTAACAGCACTGAAACTACTCTGAAACTAACACCTAACACACTAACCTACACCACCTTTCAGAACACTTTCCATTTTTCTGTTTTTTTATGATTTGGCTGACGTCACTTCCGGGTGAGTGAATTCTGTTTGCGAGCTGTTTTGCGAAGCACTCTTACTAGCATCTCTCTACTGAATCTGTTAATCCACGAATCCATCTAAACTAGTGCCTGAGTACTTCGTCAAACCATCGAAGTTTATTCAGCATCTAGTGCTCCGTAATTCGTGGTCTAAGCCTCTCTCTCTCTGTAGTTTCAGCTTGTAGTTTCAGCCTGATCTAGCCTAGCCTAGCATCATGGCTAAAACTCTCGCCCCTCTTTCCTGCTCTAGTTGCAACATGTGGAGTGAGAACCCTGGCTTATTTGATAGTGACAGGGATAGTTGCGCTAAGTGCAGCGTAGTGGCAGTCCTCGAGGCCAGGGTTACAGAGTTAGAAACGCGGATCCGCTCATTGGAGGCTCTCAAGCCGAGTTATAGTCAGGCAGTAGCAGGGACCGCGGACCGCATTAGCTTGAGCGTAGCTAGCGAGAGCAGCCCCGGCGCATCCCGTGCAGCCGGGACCAGACCAGGACAGTTTTGTGACATTTAGACGCAAGCGCAGGGCTAAGACCAGGACTGCAGATCAGGGACACATAGCTGAGCGCAGGACTCCAGGAGACCAGGGACACAGGGCTGAGAGCAGGGCGCTCCCGTCCGGAACAGGTTCTCCCCCTGAGCTGGACGCGGGACACTCTAGTGATAGGGAGCTCCATAGTCAGGACGTGGAACTGCCTGCAGCTTCCACACGGTGTTACCCTGGAGCCAGACTGGGTGACATCGAGGGGAATCTTAGGCTTTTAAAGAAAAGTAAGAACAGGTACCGCCGGATCGTTATACACGCGGAACGATACTCGTGTGATCAGTCAGAGGTGGTGAAGTTGCAGATAGCGGCAGTTTGTGATTTGGCTAAGTCGATGTCGGAGTCCGTGTACTTCTCTGGCCCCTTCCAAATTATGCCAATTGTGAAATGTTCAGCCGCTTTTCAGCTGTCAACCAGTGGTTGTCCAATTGGTGCCCGCAGAATGATGTCGTCTTCATAGACAACTGGAGGGCATTTGAGGGGAAGCCCAGGCTTATACGTAGTGACGGCATTCATCCCACCGCGGCTGGGTCCTCCCTCCTAGTGCAGAATATTATGGTTAGTCTTAGATGACCATCAGGTAAGACTAGCACACAGACTAGCTCAGGGAGTGTCAGTGACGTTAGGGAGCAGAGTAGACTAGTGAGGCACTGCTCTGTTAGCGAGAACAGCTCCAAACAGGCTGAGACTGTGTGTGCGCCACGTACAGGGGCCTCCTCTGAGCCACCCTGCATGAACAATTCTCCCAGACCGGCTGAGGTTGTGTATGTCCCACGCACAAAAAGCACAAACAAAACATACCTAAACTCTGATAGGAAAGGTATCAGATCTCCTAACTCAATAGAAATAAATACATGCATCGCAAATAAACAAAATAAATGCATAAAAAGCACAAATAAAACTCAACTAAAGTCTGATAGGAAAGGCGTCAGGTTTCATAACTTAATAAAAATAAATAATTGTGTTGCAAACAAACAAATTAAGCATGTAAAAAGCACAAATAAAAGTCAACTGAACTCTGATAGGAAAGGCGTCAGACCTCATAACTTAATAAAAATAAATACATGTGTCGCAAATAAACAAAATGATAAGTGTGTAAAATGTGGACTGCTAAACATCAGGTCCCTCTCTTCTAAATCTCTTTTAATAAATGAATTAATTGGCGACTTTAATATTGATCTTCTAGCTTTAACTGAAACATGGCTTCAGGAAAATGATTATGTTAGACTAAACGAATCTACACCTCCAAGTCACGTGAACTTTCAAAGTGCCAGGAGCACTGGTCGAGGTGGCGGTGTGGCCGTCATTTCTCACTCCAGCCTAATTCTCAGCCTCAAATCTAATTATACATTCCGCTCCTTTGAAAGCCTCGCACTATCTATTACGTGCACCAACTGGAAAAACCAAAAAGCTGTTATATTTATAACAATCTACCGACCTCCTGGTCCTTATGCCGAGTTTCTGACAGAGTTTTCTGACTTTATTTCAAGTTTAGTTTTGGAATGGGAAAGGATTGTTATAGTTGGAGATTTCAACATTCATGTTGATAACAGCAGTGAGTGCCTCAGCAGTGCTTTTGGTGCTCTCCTGGATGGGATCGGTTTTACCCAGAGTGTGAACAAGCCGACTCACTGTCACAATCACACTCTCGATCTCGTCCTAACTTATGGTATTGAGATTAGTGATTTACTTGTAATTCCTCAAAACCCTATACTCTCTGACCATTTTTTAATAACCTTTCAATTCGTACTAAAAGACTATCCAGCTCTGCAGGAGAAAACTATAATGAAAAGAACAATATCAGAAAAATCGGTAGCCGAGTTCAAAGAAATAATCGAGCCAGTATTAAATGATATGCCATGTGACAATGAGAACAACTTTAATCCAATTATCATGGATCAGTTTGTTGATAGGACAATGCTCACCCTAAAATCTGCTCTCGATGTTGCAGCTCCGCTAAAACAGAAAAGCATTAAACCAAGACCTCCGGCTCCTTGGTATACTCCAGAATTGCGATCACTCAAACAACACGTAAGACGCACAGAGAAGCTCTGGCGCCGCTCGCAAGGCCCGAGCAGTCTCTGAAGGCATGGAAGCTCTGCCTTCTATCTTATAAGGCCGATCTGCTAAAAGCACATACAATATTCTATTATAACCTAATATTAGTAATCAAAATCAAACCCATATTTCTGTTCAGCACTGTAGCCAGGCTGACAAACTCGCATACTGACCCTGAGTCTCTTCTCCTTTGAAGTTCAGTTGTGATGACTTTCTTGTATTCTTCGATTACAAAATTATAAACATTAGAGACAAGATAAACGAAGCCACTCCAAAAATCAGACCCGAGCAAATTCTGCAAATCCAGTCTGTAACACCAATATCCCACATAAATCCTCTAACAGCATTAGACAAATTTACTCCTGTCGATGAGGTGGAGATTACCTCAGTCATCATGTCGTCCAAACCATCAACTTGTTTGCTCGACCCTATTCCAGTCAAACTCCTCAAAGAAGCTCTCCACTTAATAATAGGTTCCATCCATAACATAATAAATATGTCATTAGAAAATGGCTTTGTTCCTCAGTCCTTTAAATATGCTGTAATTAAACCGCTTTTGAAAAAACCTAGCTTAAATCCTGATGAACTAGCCAACTACAGACCTATCTCGAATCTTCCATTTCTCTCAAAGATTCTGGAACGAGTTGTGGTGAAACAGCTTTGTCACCATCTGCAGGGCAATAATTTATATGAAAAATTTCAGTCTGGTTTCAGAGCTCACCACAGCACAGAAACTGCTCTGCTTAAAGTGACAAATGATTTGCTACTAGCTGCTGATAACGGGCTGGCTTCAGTCCTGGTCCTACTGGACCTCAGTGCAGCGTTTGACACCATTGATCACAACATTCTACTGCAGAGGTTAGAATGTGACATAGGTGTCAGAGGGACCGCCCTCAAATGGTTTAAATCCTATCTATCAGATAGGTACCAGTTTGTTAGTGTAAACCAGTGCACCTCTCCCTGCTCTAAAGTAGCTTGTGGTGTTCCACAAGGATCTGTGCTTGGTCCAATCCTGTTTACTCTGTATATGTTGCCATTAGGTAACATTATCAGAAAACATGGCATTAATTTCCACTGCTATGCTGATGACACTCAGCTGTACTTATCAATGAAACCTAATCAGACCGATCAAATCGATAAGCTCAGTGCCTGTGTGAAGGACATCAAAACCTGGATGACCCTGAATTACCTCCTCTTAAACCCTGAAAAAACAGAGGTCATTGTTGTCGGTCCTAAAGGTCAGAGAGATTCTCTGTCAGACCAGATAATCTCACTTGACAATGTGAGTATAGCCTCTAGCCCTACTGTAAAAAACCTTGGAGTCGTATTTGACCAAAATCTCTCATTCACAGCTCATATAAACCAAGCTTGTAAAACTGCATATTTTCACCTGCGAAACATAACTAAAATCAGAAAAATTTTGCCTAAAAATGATGCTGAAAAACTTATCCATGCATTTGTTACATCCAGACTAGATTACTGTAATTCTCTGCTCACCGTCTGCACTAAAGGTACTTTAAGAAGCTTCCAGTTGGTCCAAAATGCAGCGGCCAGGGTCCTAACAGGAACTAAAAGACGTGATCACATCAGTCCTGTGTTAAAATCACTTCACTGGCTTCCTGTCGAGTTTAGAATTAAATTCAAAGTTCTCCTCCTGACATACAAAGCCTTAAACAATATGGCCCCATCATATCTTCAGGATGCCATTGTCCCCTATCAGCCAAATAGAGCACTTCGCTCTCAGAATGCAGGATTATTAGTGGTTCCTAGAGTGTCTAAAAGTACAGTGGGGGAGAGAGCCTTCAGTTACCAAGGTCCTGTGTTATGGAATCAACTCCCTGTTGGTGTTAAACAGGCTCCACAGTCTCTTTATTTAAGACCAGGCTTAAAACCTTCCTCTTCGGAATAGCTTATGACCAGGTTACTTAGTTGATGTCACTAAGATAAGCTGCCGCAGGAGATAACAAGCTGGGGAAGTGTGGCAACCTGAGCACTGTCCTCTGTTTCCTCCTTTTTCTCACCAGCATCACTCACTATGTTCTCATCTGTAGTTTGTTCATTGCTATTCACATGTTGTCCCCTGTCCCACTCCCCTGTGGAGTGGAACTCTTTCAGACGCCTGATGGCAGCTGGACCTCTCTCCTCCTCCTCGCCTGGCTCCTCCTCTTCGCCTGGCTCCTCCTCCTCGCCTGGCTCCTCCTCCTCGCCCGGCTCCTCCTCCTCGCCCCTCTTCTCCTCCTCCTCTGGCCCACGGGCCTGGACATCTATAGCCTGTCCGTCCATGGGAGTGGATCCCTCCTTCACTGTAGTTCTCCCCGAGGTTTCTTCTTTTTCCCAGGACCCTGGGTTTTTTGGAGTTTTTCCTTGCTGAGAAGGAGGGTCTAAGGACAGGGGATGACTGGACAATGTTTCATTTGCTGCTTTACATGAATGTTGTTTATTCCTGTTTTGATATGTCTGTGTGTATGTTTTACTCATCCATATCTTGGAACGCCCTTAGAGGCTACTGTTGTTGCGATTTTGGGCGCTACAAAATAAATTGAATTGAATTGAATTGAATTGAATACACTGAAGTACATGAGAGTGTTTTCATGTTTTTTTAATTATCAGTCCGTGTCGTACCTGTGATGTCCAGATGGTCGGCTTAATTAAAGCATTAAAAAAAAAACCTAATACGGCAAATTTGAGCAAGTGGGAACAACACTGTTAATATTAAAAATAATAATATAATATACAACTGAAAACCCCACCTGCCTGAGTGCTGCTGTCAGGTGCATTCCACAGGCCAAATAACAACCCTGAAGAGCTTTATTTGTGTCCTTTTCAGGGGCAGAACAATCAGACTGGAATATTTCTCCTTTTAAACAGAGACGGGGTCAGGTGGTCACAAACAGATCAGGATATGTGTGAAGATCCTCTGCTAAAATGTCAGCATAACTAAATCATAATTACAGAGTGTGGGGAATTCTTCTGTGACAAACGAGGGCTCCACCATATGTCTCATTTGCATAAATCATCAAAGATGAATAATACTTAACTATTTATATGCTCATCTGCATATTAGCACAGACAGGAACATTCTCATGAACCAGACTTAGACCAGGGCCGACTACCGAGAGAGTCTGACTGCACCCAGAGGATCCTTCCCCGCAGACCTCCACCAGCATGCACCTCCACCTGCATCAACCTCCACCATGCACCTCCACCTGCATCAACCTTCACCTGCATGAACCTCCACCTGCATGCACCTCCACCTGCATCAACCTCCACCTGCATGCACCTTCACCTGCATCAACCTCCACCATGCACCTCCACCTGCATCAACCTTCACCTGCATGAACCTCCACCTGCATGCACCTCCACCTGCATCAACCTCCACCTGCATGCACCTTCACCTGCATCAACCTCCACCTGCATCAACCTTCACCTGCATCAACCTTCACCTGCATCAACCTTCACCATGCACCTCCACCAGCATGCACCTCCATCTGCATGCACCTCCACCAGCATGCACCTCCACCTGCATCAACCTCCACCTGCATCAACCTCCATCTGCATCAACCTTCACCTGCATCAACCTTCACCTGCATCAACCTTCACCATGCACCTCCACCAGCATGCACCTCCATCTGCATGCACCTCCACCAGCATGCACCTCCACCTGCATCAACCTCCACCTGCATCAACCTTCACCTGCATCAACCTCCACCATGCACCTCCACCAGCATGCACCTTCACCTGCATCAACCTCCACCTGCATCAACCTTCACCTGCATCAACCTCCACCTGCATGCACCTCCACCTGCATCAACCTCCACCATGCACCTCCACCTGCATCAACCTTCACCTGCATCAACCTCCACCTGCATGCACCTCCACCTGCATGCACCTCCACCTGCATCAACCTCCACCTGCATGCACCTTCACCTGCATCAACCTCCACCTGCATCAACCTTCACCTGCATCAACCTTCACCTGCATCAACCTTCACCATGCACCTCCACCAGCATGCACCTCCATCTGCATGCACCTCCACCAGCATGCACCTCCACCTGCATCAACCTCCACCTGCATCAACCTCCATCTGCATCAACCTTCACCTGCATCAACCTTCACCTGCATCAACCTTCACCATGCACCTCCACCAGCATGCACCTCCATCTGCATGCACCTCCACCAGCATGCACCTCCACCTGCATCAACCTCCACCTGCATCAACCTTCACCTGCATCAACCTCCACCATGCACCTCCACCAGCATGCACCTTCACCTGCATCAACCTCCACCTGCATCAACCTTCACCTGCATCAACCTCCACCTGCATGCACCTCCACCTGCATCAACCTCCACCTGCATCAACCTTCACCTGCATCAACCTCCACCTGCATCAACCTCCACCTGCATCAACCTCCATCTGCATCAACCTCCACCTGCATGCACCTCCACCTGCATCAACCTCCACCATGCACCTCCACCTGCATCAACCTTCACCTGCATCAACCTTCACCTGCATCAACCTCCACCTGCATCAACCTCCATCTGCATCAACCTCCACCTGCATCAACCTCCATCTGCATCAACCTCCACCTGCATGCACCTCCACCTGCATCAACCTCCACCATGCACCTCCACCAGCATGCACCTCCACCTGCATCAACCTCCACCTGCATCAACCTCCACCTGCATCAACCTTCACCTGCATCAACCTCCACCTGCATCAACCTCCATCTGCATCAACCTCCACCTGCATGCACCTCCACCTGCATCAACCTCCACCATGCACCTCCACCTGCATCAACCTTCACCTGCATCAACCTCCACCTGCATCAACCTCCACCTGCATCAACCTCCACCTGCATCAACCTTCACCTGCATCAACCTCCACCTGCATCAACCTCCATCTGCATCAACATCCACCTGCATGCACCTCCACCTGCATCAACCTCCACCATGCACCTCCACCTGCATCAACCTTCACCTGCATCAACCTCCATCATGCACCTCCACCAGCATGCACCTCCACCTGCATGCACCTCCAACAGCATGCACCTCCACCTGCATGCACCTCCAACTGCATGCACCTCCATCAGCATGCACCTCCACCTGCATGCACCTCCATCAGCATGCACCTCCACCTGCATGCACCTCCACCTGCATGCACCTCCATCAGCATGCACCTCCACCTGCATGCACCTCCATCAGCATGCACCTCCACCAGCATGCACCTCCATCAGCATGCACCTCCACCAGCATGCACCTCCACCAGCATGCACCTCCACCTGCATGCACCTCCATCAGCATGCACCTCCACCTGCATGTACCTCCATCAAGACACACTCCATCATCAACTTCACCATTTTAGATATTTACTTTCTAAACGACATAAGACTTTGTTCACTGTTGAAGGTCGTTAAAGGTGATAAAGCTCATTTCAAATTGCTCAGCATGAAGCACTTCCAAACACATCCAAGATTTCTTTTCTAGTTAGAAAATGACAAAGTTTGTGTCGTCTCTGCTCTACTCTGCCTCTGTAGCAGTTTTAAGCACATTGTCCCAAACAGTACAGGGCAGTATAACATATATATATATATATATATATATACATATATATATATATATATATATATATATATATATATATATATATATATATATATATATATATATATATATATATATATATATATATATATATATATATATATATATATATGTATATATATATATATATATATATAATAAGAACTATATATATAATAAAAACTGTAACTTTTTGAGGCACAGTAAGAATGCCTGTTTTTCAAGGTATTTTTAGAGATAAGTTTGCCATACAGTGGAAAGTAATAACATCTCCATGGAGACAAGAAACTGAATGACCCCTGAGCAGAAACGTTATACCTATAATGTAATTGTTCTGTATAGTCAATACCCCTATGTAATTGACCTTTTTTTTGTTTTGTTTTTAACCTTATGTCACAAGCAGATGAGTTTTGGCTTCAGTACAAATTGGTATATGAAATAGCTTTAAGTGGCCCAAATATTGTCAGGGCGGAAGACTGTTAGGAATCTCACTAACCCAGGGACAAGACACTTCACTGACCTTGCTTGTATGAGGCTATATAGTATCCTGTATATGGTTACGTGATTAGATTAGCACCACTGAGTAAGAGTGGATGAGTAATATCAGAGTATATCACTTTGAGAGGCCTGTCAAACTCAATACAAATCCAGGCTATTATTGTTACCTCCACAGACACTCTGACAACCATTGTGCTACGAGTGTGAATATGATATCTTCTGCCGCAGTGTAATGGACCTCTCCCCAACACCCGCTCAGCTCTGGAGACGGGTGCACCACTGACACCCAGAGGATCCATTCACCCGTACTAGAGCAGGTGGTCATTAATTACACTGTCCTGTGTCAGAGCTGGACAGGTGGTAAATGCTCTCAGTGGGGGTGCATGGAAAATAAGGAGCGTGATGGTACTTATGGGAGGAGGAGACTAAAGGTCAAAAACAAAAGTGACACTTAAGGGTCCAATATTCTATTATGTAAAATTGACTCTTGTGAGCTTTAAACCCCAACATATAATGTTCTCTCCTCACAAACAGACCTGGAGCTGTGATTTCTTTCATTCACCCATGTTTGAGCAATCCTGTTTTACTCTGTCTCTGTCTGTATCTCCAAAGCGCAGAATGCTCTGTTCCAACTTGTGATGTCATGTTGTGGTAGTTTTGTTGTGGTTGTCGTTTTTCAAGCTCTTTTTACCTTTGGTTCAGTAGAGTTTGGCAGTTCCAGAGCTGAAGTTATTCAAATGATTTAGTGAAATGGGGTGGAGGTGTATGAAGTTTAAAACCACAATGGAGCACTTCCTGTGTTACCACATTACATATCAGGAAATAGCCTCATATGGGCCCTTTAAAAACATGTTAATACGTTGTTTTTGGCAAAAATTGCATTTTTAAAACAATAAAAGGTAACATGGTGATCTAAATTTGTATGTGTTACAGATAATACCCCATAAAAGTGCAGTACTCCCTCTTTAAGCCCCGTGAGGCCACTGCTGTTGTGGTTTTGGGTAATACAAAAATAAAATGAATTGAATTTGTAATTTAATTTTCTTTCCAGGTGGGAGAACTCAGTCTAGCTTTCAGCTGTGCAGGCTGAGGTCTGTGTGCATGTTTGTAAAGGCTAAAGACTGTCCAAGGTCAAACTCTTCAGGTAGAAATGGAAATATGAAAAGAATCTTTGTGTGCATGTTTTGTATTGTTTTAATTAGTTTTATTTTACACACTTCTCTATCCTCCTCTGACCAGGGCTCTGTCCTCTGTGGGCGGGTTTGTCTCTGCATGATGGACATGTGCAGTTTGACACCGCGGCCTCCACCTTTCACCCCTGCTCCTTCAGCCAATCAGATTGCCTCGCAGTGTTGTTCCCTGACCTGATCACTGAAGTGAGTTAAACGGAGCGTAATCACAAGAAGTGTAATGATCAGTTTTTATACGCCCGTTGTGTAAGACGTCCCGTATTATGGTATGGCGCTGTCCGTCCGTCCGTCCGTCTGTCCGTCCGTCTGTCCGTCCGTCTGTCCGTGGACACTTCAAAGCTTTGAAGTCTTTGAAGCTTTGTCTTCATGAAAGATCTGAACTCTCTTCTCAAATGTTCTGCTGCTGAAAGTGAGAACAACCCACATTCTCTGCTTCTTTGAGCTTTGACACATCAAAGCTTTGTAGTGTCTTTAAGTTCTGTTGCTGCGATCTGATTGGTGGAATTCCGATTCTAGAATTCTATATACAATAATTCAAAGTACGGGCGTATTTTGCCCCGCTGGCGGAGCTCTTGTATTATAGTTCTATGCCGTAGAACTTTTATAAAATCTGGAAGATGAATCCAAGATGGCGCCCTATTGTTTTCAGTGGCCTGTGCCTTTAGTTGCTTTGACAAATAACATTTTTTTAAAAGTTCATATTCTAAAAATACAGAAGAATCTCTACAAAATCCGACCTTTCTAAAAGCTGTGGACGCCCTGTCAGCAGAACACAGGCAGGTGATTTCTCAAAAAATGCTTTGTGCTTCTATGGGAGAGTTTTTCTTGGGCTGCAGTACCTCGCTCGGCCACAACTCAGTCTGCGGTCACAGATAGAGGGGGCGGGGCTCTATCTGCGGGTTGATGCAGGTGAAGGTTGATGCAGGTGAAGGTTGATGCAGGTGAAGGTTGATGCAGGTGGAGGTTGATGCAGGTGGAGGTTGATGCTGGTGGAGGTTGATGCAGGTGGAGGTTGATGCTGGTGGAGGTTGATGCAGGTGAAGGTTGATGCAGGTGGAGGTGCATGGTGGAGGCACCACTAGGGGGCCCCCAAGAGCAGTTGGAATCCCCAGTTGCGAAAATATTTTTGATAAAAAAAACCCGCAATATCAATGACATGACATAGCAGAAACAGATGACACATGAAATAAACAAGACATGAAAAAACAAGACATGAAATCCCGTTTTGTATCATTTTTATACGCCCGTGATAAAACGGGACGTATTATGGTATGGCGCTGTCCGTCCGTCCGTCCGTCCGTCTATCCGTCTGTGGACACATTAAAGCTTTGTAGTGTCTTTAAGTTCTGTTGCTGCAATCTGATTGGTGGAATTCCGATTCTAGAATGTGATGATGTCATACTCATACTCCTACTGCAAGAGCCAGATTTCCCTCTTGATTATCCGTCCGTCTGTCTGTCCGTCTGTCCGTCTGTCTGTGGACAATTTCTTGTCCGCGCTCTAACTCGACAACCGTCTCACCTAGGAATGTCAAACTTCCAAACTGCACTTTTTTGCAGTTAATAGATGCTTTTATTTAAATGAGTGCGCATCTACTCCTCAGTGGAATCGTCATGAGGAGGAGGGCGGAGCAAAGTCGGCCATGTTGGGAAGGTCAAACACCACACAGCAGCTCAGGGCACAACGAGGGATCTCCATGTCCCGCACCTGAGTCCAAACTCCGGTCCTTGCATCAAAACATTCACAAGCACAATGAATGGTGCCCCGATTGTACCCGCCTACAACATATAGCTGATTGTCAACAACCTCGATGCCAAAGTCGCTGCGCCTGGTCCACATGTTGGGTAGGGGGCGCCACGTGTTGGTTGCGGGGTTATAGGCTTCAACAGTGTTCAAACGGGAATATCCATTAAACCCACCAACAGCGTAGATTTCATTGGCATAGGCGATGACTCTGACCCCAGAGCGCATGGTGGACATATCCACTATCATGGTCCACTGTTCGGTTAGTGGGTTGTAAGTCTCAGCTGATGCCAGGCAATGTTCACCATTAAAACCTCCACAAATGTAGATCTTTCCATTGTACACTGTGCTGCTGGCATCGCTCCTCTGTTCGTTCATAGGTGAAATCATGGTCCACTGATTGGTCACTGGCAAGTACCTTTCGGCTGTCTTCAGACTGTCCAGTCCAATGCACCCGCCTATCGCGTAGATCAAACCATCCAGCAAAGTCACACTAACGCCGCTCCTACGTGAATGCATGGGTGCTATTTCTTGCCACGTGTGAATTGCCAGGTCGTACTTGCAGGTAGTGTTGAGCTCGTGATTGCCGTCAAACCCTCCAATCACGTACACAGATCCATTAAGGAACACTGTGCCGTGATGGGCTCTTGGAGTCCAGTCATCATTAGCCACACCCACCCAGCGATTGGTGCGGTTGTCATAGACTTCAATGCTGTTGGTTCTTCTGTTTTGGCTATAGCCTCCAATAACCATAAGCACCGCACTGGGCAGCCTTGGAGTGGCTAGACGAGTGGGGGGCAGGGAGGCATTGTACCTCCTAGCTCTTTCATCCAACATCACCTTTATGATCTTCTCCTCCACAATCTTCCAGTTATGAATGTAGTGGGACAGGTTATATCTAATCATGCACTGAGTGAAGTAATCAACATGGATCAGACCCAGACGGACTTTTAGTAGGAGGTCGGCCAAGTAGTGGTTCCTTTCCTCAGGAGCATGTAAAATCCATCTGATGACTGCCACTAACACGGTGGTCTCCTCCTTCACGTTCAGCCGATCATCATCAATGACTGAACACAGGTCTTCCCTGGAGAGCTGGAAGAACTCTTCAGAGCTGGTCACCACCTCTTCGAAATGCTTCAGGACGTATAAGAAGGCTTGTTTCCTCAGCTGGGGGTAGTAGTACTTGTTTGAGATACCCCATACAGTGATGCAGTTACTGGGGGACATTTGCTCCTTCATGACCTGACAGCAGACTTCGGTAATGCCGCTCACATCTAAGTAGTCAGCAGCTATAAAGAGCTCCTGGAGGTTTTCCTGGGTGATGTGCACCACCCCGGTGTAGCAGTAGTCCAGGATAATGTTCATGATATCAGCTGACACATTGGAGATCTCAAACACCTGGCAGTCAGGGCTGGACCAGTTAGTGAAGAGGCTTTTAAAGTATGTGCTGCAGCTACACAGAACCAGTTTGTGTGCTGGGAATTGCACGCCGGCCACGTTGAGCAAAGCATCGCACAACTTCTGCTCCCTCCTCAATTCCTCGAACACAGTGTTCATGTTTGGTTTTGTATTTGAAAATTGATATCTTTGCACAGAGACATGTCTGTCTCTGTGCCCTCTCACAGTGGAAGTGAAGCCTCTTTCCATCTCTGTCCTTTTATGTTACGTGCCGTAGATCTGAACTCTCTTCTCAACTGTTCTGCTGCTGAAAGCGAGAACAACCCACATTCTCTGCTTCTTTGAGCTTTGACACTTCAAAGCTTTGTAGTGTCTTTAAGTTCTGTTGCTGCGATCTGATTGGTGGAATTCCGATTCTAGAATGTGATGATGTCATACTCATACTCCTACTGCAAGAGCCAGATTTCCCTATTGATTATCCGTCCGTCTGTCTGTCCGTCTGTCCGTCTGTCTGTGGACAATTTCTTGTCCGCGCTCTAACTCGACAACCGTCTCACCTAGGAATGTCAAACTTCATGGCTGGACACCCCATGGGTCAAGGATGTTACCTATTGATTTCAAGGTCACAGGGTCGAAGGTCAAGGTCAGTTTATATATATATCTGCCCATGCCCCACATGTTTTGCCTCTTCATGAAGACAAAGCTTCAAAGACTTCAAAGCTTTGAAGTTTGAAGTTCAAAGGTGACACACAGTTCCAGCTGCAGCGGTTGCTAGGCAACGGGAGAGAGAGAATACAAGACAACTACACATTACCTTGTCCGCGCTCTAGCTCGACAACCGTCTCACCTAGGAATGTCAAACTTCATGGCTGGACACCCCATGGGTCAAGGATGTTCCCTATTGATTTCAAGGTCACAGGGTCAAAGGTCAAGGTCACGGCCCGACCCTTTGCGAAAACCTTGTCAGTATTGGAATCTTCCAAACTGCACCAACAATTCATCTTTAACTAGGTTTGACAAATTCTAACTTAATTCTATATACAATAATTCAAAGTACGGGCGTATTTTGCCCCGCTGGAGGAGCTCTTGTTAAAGAATAACCTGAAATGCACTGCTTTTCAAATGAGTTCAAACAACCGCAGTTTACTACATTTTCCTCACATGATTCTTAACTGTGTAACTGTTAAAGGTCCTGTACCTGGTTTTCTCCCATGTGTTTGAGCATGTCTTGTCCCACATTGTATAAGCAGCTCTTGTGGAGAAAAAGTCAGCTGGGTGCATATAATTATAAAGCATTTTTCTGTCCTTATATGCAAAACGGTCACATTTTTATCACTTTGCCACCTTAATGGCACAAGGAACCACTCACCCATTCACACTCACCCATAGACCAATGTACGCTGGGGCGAAGTGTCTTTGGCCAAGGACACAACAACTTCATTTATCTGTAGGAGCTGAAATCGCACCACCACCAACCTGTAGATCTGACCACTCAACCAATGATGTTTACGTCGAGAGCAAGATTCGAACCGCCAACCTTCGGATCAGAGGCTATACGCTCTACCAACTGAGCTGTTGCTGACCACTGTGATGGCACAAGTTTGCTCCGATCTCTGAAAGTTGTGAAACGTGCTCATGAACTCAACAGAGTGAATAATTAGGATGCTCTGAATGTATAAGATGAGTGAAGAATGACTTTGGACCACTGCTTAAAGGGCTCAGATTACACTATTCTGATCTTTGTTCTCATGGTGTTTCCTCCTGTGTTGTGTTTTGTGTTTCGTTCCCACATGTTTAACACACAAACCCACACCCTTCTTCTCTCAAAAGAAAATGTGATGTCATGTTGTAATACAAGAAGTGCTCTACTGTGTTTTTAAACTCCACACACCTTCACTAGAATCATTTGGATCATTTCAGCCCCGGAAGTGCAAATCTACTGAACTAAAAGATAAAAGGAGGTGTTAACTTGAAAAGCTTGCACTTTGTGGCATCGCGAGGTGGAACAGAGCGTTTTGAGCTTTGGAGTTGTAGACAGACTAATAATAAAGGGTTAGACAAACGTGTGAATGAAGGAAAATACAACTCTAGGTTTTTTAGGATGTAACAACATTATAACATTGCTTAAAGCTCACAAGAATCATTTGTGCATAATATAGGATTAGTTCTGTTTTTCATGTTTTTAAGACTGTAAAAATCTTTACATCTGTACATCTTTAATCTGGAAAAAATAAATAAATCAATCAAAAGGAAGACTCCGCTCAGGTCCAAGAGCGTTGTGGGTGTGGTAATTACGCCGGTGCTTTGGCAGAGTGAGAGGAGCCGTGCTGAATGCGCTCTGATTGGTCCCGTTTCCCGCACGCTCCTCTGATTGCTCATGTGACAGGTACCACTTTATTCTGAACGGCTGGATCTTTTCTCCAACTTCTGTGTGCATGCGGGATGCTGAAGGCAGCCTCTGGAGCGGGCCCAGTCTACGTCCAATTAGCAGTCTTTCATGGAGCTGATTACACATACAGGAGGAGGCGGAGGGGGATGGGGGCGTTCAGAAGGGTTTCTTTCAGACAGGCGAAAACTACTCTGCTCATAGGACGCAATTATATCCATGTTTAAGAATGTTACTTTTACGTCTAAATAAATGTCTTTATTATGCACAGTGGAGTGGTTTATTAGTCTGTGTACATCTCCAAAGCTCAAAATGCTCTGTTCCACCTTGTGTAAGGAAGGTTTGAATAGGGGCCGTGGATTGCAAGGTCACTCAAACATGCATGGATGATGTACTAGCATAAAACCTCTTCAGGCAGGTTTCTGATGAGGGATCAGCATTGGAACATGGGAAAAATAAGTTTTTTTTTCATAATTTCCCCTCTTGAACTCATCAGAATGTGTGGAACCTGGCGTCACACATGCACATACATGCAAACACACACATGCACACACACATATACACACACACACATGCAAACACACATGCAAACACACACGCACACACACACATACACACATACATGCAAACACACACATGAAAACACACGTGCACACACACATGCAAACACACGTGCAAACACACATGCAAACACAAACATGCAAACACATATATACACACACACATGAAAACACACGTGCACACACATATACACACATACATGCAAACACACACATGAAAACACATGCAAACACACGTGCAAACACACGTGCACACACACATATACACACACACATGAAAACACACACGCACACACACATATACACACATACATGCAAACACACACATGAAAACACACGTGCACACACACATGCAAACACACGTGCAAACACACGTGCACACACACATATACACACACACATGAAAACACACACGCACACACACACATACACACATACATGCAAACACACACATATACACACATCTCTTTGGAGGTTTGTTTCAAACACGAGATGTGCTCCAAAAGTCGTTCGGCGTCTGTAATTACATCTGTTCACACTGACGACCGTCCATTAGCAACGTGTGACAGGCGCTATAAATGACCTCACCTACAGGGGGAGCATTATATAACCACCAGTCAGCACAATCACGTGTTTGTTCAAGAGAAAAATAATGAACATGAGAATTCAGATAGTTAGTTCAGAAAGTTATTTTATGTGGGAAAAAAATGCCAAAATTTACAATTTTAGAGGCATTTGAATATCAAAAATAGATGGAACCAGGTTTAAAATTCTTGCTTCAGTTTGTCATATTAGTTACAAAAATATCCAGAGGGGATTTTGGATATCTTATCTTATTGAATGAAAACTCAGTAACTCTTTTTGTGCTTTGTCAAAGACTGTTAAGTAGTAGTGTCGCCCCTTGACTGACTGCAGAGGCCCAGGCAGAGCAATAATATCTGCACGGAGATGAAGTGGTGTATACTCCCACCAGCAGAAAAGTGAGAGTGCCCAAACCAACATGTTCATAAACAAATACATTAAGTCATTTATACAGCAATATACAGATATTAGAATTATTTTAAAAATGCATCAATATGAAATAATGTGACATAAAGGTCAATGACATGATGCCTACATTTTTTGTCCTGTTACAGTTTCCTCAACTTACATTTCTGTCGTACCTCTGACCTGCAGGGAACCAAATCTTTTTTTTTTTTTTTTCAGAAATCCTGAGTTATTCTGCAAGTTTTTTGTCCTTAAAGTGTTAAAATGTCATGTGGTGCGACCGTGCATCATGTGGAGTGACTAAAAACAGTAGGAATTCTATGGCTGGAGTTTGAATAACAGACAAAGTCGACTTGGGTGAATGGGATTCTTTAGGCAGTTTTTTTCATTTGATGCATTTTACAAGTGTTTATATAGTGGTTTTCACAGACATATGTCACAAAGACGCTTTACAGAGGATTATTTACAGAGTATTCTTCATTCACTCCTGACCTGGTGGTGGTAAACTACTGTTATAGCCACAGCTGCCCTGGGACAGACTGACGGAGGTGCGGCTGCCAAGACAACCGGCGGCAACGGTCCCTCCGACCACCACCAACACTCACTCACACAACTTTCACACCTACAGTGCATGTTTTGGGTTGATGGGGGAAATCGGAGCCCGGAGGAACCCATCCAGACACGGGGAGAACATGCAAACTCCACACAGAAAGGCCCGGGCGACCCGGGGATCAAACCCGCAACCTTCTTGCTGTGAGGCCTGAGTGCCACTCAGCCACTGTGCCACCAAGTAGTAGTAGTAGTAGTTTGTTCATTAAACACAAGCAGGTTTGTTTCTGTACACTTCATATGACTCAGAATTTAGATTAATATCCCAACCATGTTTTAGAAAATAAAATATTTTAAGGTTATTCTCGGTTGCACCACATTTTACACTAAAAATGTTTTATATAAATGTTAAAAACATAGATTTATGCACCTGACACTAGAAATATTTGAAAAAGCTCTATCTATAGAACTATTGTGTATGTATATACACAATACAGTAACACACACAGTATATATATATATATATATATATATATATATATATATATATATATATATATATATATAGTACTGTATTAAAAATAAAAGTGTTACTGTCTTACCAAACTATGCATGTCTTCATTATATTACCCTGCTCCATGTGAAATGCTTACATAATCATATAACGCTACGTTGGCTCATATGAAAGGGAGAAAAATACACAAATCCACCAGAGGAAGAGGAAGTCTGCGGGATTCCGTTCTCCATCCAAGCCCTGGGGTCCCATTTGAGATCATCAGAATTTCACAAATAAGACTATTCTGGTGCGTCCGCGGAAATGGCTCAGTCTCACAATGGGCTGGATGGATGGCTGTGTGTGCAGAATCCTCAATAATAAAAGGCTTCATGAATGCAGCAGCATTATGGAGCCGTGAATGGGGCTCCAGGGCTGTATCTGTGCAGCTCTCCCCAAGCATGGACACAGGCAGTGGGCAGAGAGGAGCGAGCGCTAGGGGAGAGGCGATGTGACAGAGGCCTTAAAAAAGATCTATACTGTGCTTGTGTTTGCTTTATAGTTCTAATTTATGACACATGCAGATCATTATAATTTGGACATTTTAAATCACTAGATTCACCTCAAAAGACTTAATAAAAGGAAAAAAAATCCACTGATTTCCGCATTCCAATGGGATCGGTCATCACCACAACGCACCACATGCTGTGGGCCCCTCCTCTGGAGAGCTGCACATCACACTTCAGAGCTGCAGATTGATTGATTGATTGTACCAAAATGACTACATACACTACAGAATCCCACACATCACTGATTGAGAAAGTAAAACTGGAGATGGATGTAAGTGCAGAGCAGTGGACGTGCACCAGTGGAGGTGAAATCAGAAAATGGCATCTTGAAAATAAGTACAACAAATACAACTCCAGGTGAGTAAATGTTGAAGGGAATCAACTATAACATAGTTAACAAGCAAAATACGCGCGTACTTTGAATTATTGTATAGAGAATTAAGTTAGAATTTGTCAAACCTAGTTAAAGATGAATTGTTGGTGCAGTTTGGAAGTTTGACATTCCTAGGTGAGACGGTTGTCGAGTTAGAGCGCGGACAAGAAATTGTCCACAGACAGACGGACAGACAGACAGACGGACGGATAATCAATAGGGAAATCTGGCTCTTGCAGTAGGAGTATGAGTATGACATCATCACATTCTAGAATCGGAATTCCACCAATCAGATTGCAGCAACAGAACTTAAAGACACTACAAAGCTTTGAAGTGTCCACAGACGGACAGACGGATAGACGGACGGACGGACGGACAGCGCCATACCATAATACGTCCCGTTTTATCACGGGCGTATAAAAACTCTGAAAAGTCCATTTGAGTTTCCTGTTGCCTCCAGTGACCACTGTGATTTCAAGTATCATGTGACATCACACAGCACTGCCCTGATCACACCCTTTAAGATGACACACATGGACAGATGGCATCTCAGACCTCTTCATGGAAGCTTTTTGTTGAGGGAACATTAGAACATGGTAGAAAACTCCAAGAAGTTGTTTTCACATAATACCTCCTCAAATCACTTGAGTACAGGCCTATCTCAAAGAATAATAGAACTGATCTTTCATTTCATTTATACTGCAATTGCCAAGACATTCATTCCCACATCCTGGAGCTGTGAAAGGGGCCGTGTGTGTCTGTTCTCCCCAGGCACAGGCACACGAGGCTGGGCTCAGAGGAGCAGAGAGGGGCTGTGGTGAAAAGCAGTGTTAATGACAGGACCTCTGCACGCTGATGGAGGAGCGGATAACAGAATATTGACATTCACTCACACAAAGAGAGAGTTTGAACTATTGTCAGTATTTAAGGTCACCCACAGAGGAGAGGAGTCAAGAAGAATGGAAGATTTAATGGAGGAAAGAGCACTATTGTAGCGTGGGGGCTGTCTGTTAACTGGCCACAAATGAGAGGCTCAAATAGGCTTCATTTGTTCATTTGGAGTTCAAAGTTGGCCACAACTCTATTTTTCTCAAACAAGGTAAGGCATTAGTTATTAGAAGAGCACATATATGTACAGACATATACAGTATGTACATACATATACAGTATGTACATACATATACAGTATGTACATACATATACAGTATGTACATACATATACAGTATGTACAGACATATACAGTATGTACAGACATATACAGTATGTACATACATATACATTTAAAATAATGTAAAAAAACACAAATACATATGAAGCGGTGAAATTATATTAAAGATACAGTATGTACCTTTCCAGAGGTGCCACATCAAATCTATGATTCCATGGAAATAGAAACTTAAAACTGTACATCGGAACATTCTCCATAGAGATAGATCCATTTTATTCTGTACTGTGGAAGATCAGAGCCAAAGGAACAACATGTCCATGGAAACCAGCAGGAGTGGGTCGTCCTCCTGCCCCGGTAAGTCAGGTTTATGGAGATGCAAGCCACAGTAAGGATGTTTTTCTATACTTTAGAGAACAAAAATCACAACCAAAATGAAAAAAAAAGAAATGAAAACAGGGTATTATTTTACTAATTATTTTGACCAAAAAAATACATATTAAATTAACCAAAAATAAATTCAGTGTATTAGTGGCAAAAATTAGATGACACACAAATAATAATAGTGATAAAATATGAAGTGATGAATGGTGGAGATGAATCATTTCTGTTGCCGTTCTGTGGCTAATAAAAGGAGCCACGATTGAAATTAAACATTAGTTCAACGCACTACAAGATGGCAAAAAATAAAATAAAATAAAATAAAATGAAGCAATCCAAACACTGGATATGTGCAGGACATATCAATTAACCCTTTTAAAACCCTGTGGATCACCAGTGACACTGCTGCCTGTTACTATAATTTACCATTTTTACGGCACAGCTCAGAGGAGACGTCACTGTTATACGACGGCCCGGTGACTTTTTTACCTTCATCCCCGTCCTTTTCTCGCCCCTTTGCCACAGTTTTCCTCTTACACCACAGCAGCTACGACGGCACTGCTGCTTCCTCCAAATTGCCAAACTGAAGTAATATTCTACTGAGTTTTCCGCTGCTATTTTACCACAGCAAGTTAAAATTTGAAGTCGTATTGTTTATTTTTTTCGCCGCACCGAAGCCGATCAACAATGTGGTCAAAGATGGAGTGAAAGAACGATCGTATGTACAAACGAAGCAGAACGAAACAGGCGAAGAAGAAAAACGTGCAGCGTCAGCGCTCACGTCTTCTTCCTTGATTTGTTTTAGACTCAGCGTTTATTTGGAACCCACGGTGATTTATCAAATATACACCTGCACCTTGTGTTTAAAGGGTTAAACAATATGAGAAATTTTGTTTAGAAAATTTTGAAAATGTTTTTTTTTCTCTTTTTTCTCTTTTTCTGGTATTTAGTAAAATGTTATCATATTACAGTTTTTATGAGTATGAAGATTCTTTTTTTTACCGTACTTTTTCTGTGTATAACAGAGTATCATTTTTCATGGTTTAATATTAGATTAGATTAGATTAGATTAGCCTTTATTGTCTCCCTTGGGAGAAATTTGTCTTGGGACAGGGGTACTCCTGGTACATAGACATACAACATACAGCACACACACAGTGGACACATCAATTCATACAGTTCAACATTTGATAATATTGCACCATTCCCATAATTAGCATATTTTGCACATTCCCTGGGGCTTAAAAAGTGTAAAAGTCAGTATTGCACATTCCCTGAAACCTATTCACTCAAAAAATATTGCACCTTCCCTGGAGCCTACTTATGAGCAGTATTGCATATTCCCCAAAGCCTATGTGCAAATAATATTGCACATTCCCTGATGGCCGTACAGTAATACAGTAGAGCATTATTTCTTCAAGTTCAGCAAGGAAATCGAAAGGGGAATGTACTGTCATTCTATACTAAACATGGCTGCATACAAAGGATAAAAGAAAGTCATGGAAAGCACTTCTAAACTCATCATGGAGAATAATGAGGCTGCTGTTCTGTTTTTAAGGCAGAATCAGGTACAGTGTTGTAATATTTCCGCAGTGCTTTAGTGCGGTTTACTACAGTTGTGTTTCCTGCCGTTCCGGGGACTGTCTCCTGATGTCCTCACGCTGTTATCTTAAGCAGCGTCCGTTTTGACATCACATTGATTCGTGTGTGTTTGATGGATCGGCTCGTGACGGCGCTACAACAGAAGTGCCCGTCTCCCTCAGTAAACAGACTGTGAAGGACCACCGTGGACGCCAACTCAGCTGTCAATCATCACTGCCAATCACGCCCACTGCCCCGCTCCCCCTGCCCGCTCCCCCCTGCCCGCTCCCCCCGCCCGCTCCCCCTGCCCGCTCCCCCTGCCTGCTCCCCCCTGCCCGCTCTGCTGCAGCCTGGGCACCGGCAGCACAGGGGCACGACTATGTTACAAGTGCATTTTTACATTTTTAAAGAACGGTCACAATGATCTGTTAGCACAAAAAGCAGAACAATGCGTCTCTGATTGCTGCTGTTCCATTATATGCATGAATGTAAAAATATTCACAGACGAGAATGTGATTTTAAAGGTACACAAAATGAACTTATAATGGTGTTATAGCAGCGAAAACATCCCCGTGTTTGAGTAACTCTTCATTATGAGTCTGTCTACATCTCCCAGAGCTCTGTTCCACTTTGTGATGTCATGTAGTAGTAGTTCTCAAGTGAACACCTCGTTTTATCTTTAGTTCAGAAGAGACGGGCGATTCCAGGGCTGAAATGATCCAAATGAATGTAGTGAAGGCGTATGGAGTTTAAAAACACAATGGAGCACTTTCTGTATACCTGCATGACATCACAAGGTGGAAAAGTGTGTTTTCTGTTTGAGAGAAGAACTCAGCCTGAATGTGCAGGGTTTGTGTGTTAAACATGTGAATGAAACAAAACACAACTCCAGGTCTGTTTGTGATGAGGAAACATTAGAACAGAGATCACACCGGCTCGTCAAAGCCTGATCCCGTCAGATCTCAGAAGCTCAGCAGGGCCTGGTCAGGACTTGGATGGAGACACTGGGAATTCCAGGTGCCACAGGGGGGCGCCAGTCACAAAAACTGTCGTTGTGTCCTTAGGCAAGTCACTTCACCCACATGGCCTAGTATGAAAGTGGTGTGTGTGTGAGTGATGGTGGTGGTCGGAGGGGCCGATGGCGCCGATTGGCAGCCTTGCTTCCGTCAGTCTGCCCCAGGTCAGCTGTGGCTACAATAGTAGTTTACACCACCAGGTCTGGAGTGAATGAATAATGCTGTAAAGTGTCTTTGAGTGTCCAGAAAAGCGCTGTATAAAACTGATGCATTATTATTATTATTAACAGAGGTCCGAAAACGCTGGACCTGATTCCTCCTGATGGAGTGTCTAGCCCAAGTACAGATATACTGTGGGGCAAAAAACTATTTAGTCAGCCACCAATAGTGCAAGTTCTCCCACTTAAAAAGATGAGAGAGGCCTGTAATGTCCATCATAGAAACTTCAACTATGAGAGGCCGAATGGGGGGAGAGAATCCAGGAAATCATATTGTAGGATTTTTAATGAATTAATTGGTAAATTCCTTGGTAAAATAAGTATTTGGTCACCTACAAACAAATAAGATTTGTGGCTCTCACAGACCTGTCACTTTTTCTTTAATAAGAGGCTCCTCTGTCCTCTACTCATTCCTGTATTAATGGAAATGTGGCCCCGGTTTGAAATGTTTCTCAGTATGAAAGTATAAAAGGTCCACAGACTCAAACAGTCCCACTCCAAACTCCACTGCGGCCAGGACCAAAGAGCCGTTAAAGGACCCCACAAACAGAACTGTAGACCTGCACCAGGCTGGAACACTGAATCTGTCATTGTACAGCCTTCAATGCAAAATCTGGAAAAACTTCACAGATTGACAAACAAATTTAGACTTGGTACCAAAAATGTAAAGAGGAACGTGCTTAGGAAGGCCTCAAGGACATGGTTTAAAATTACATACTTTTGTTTGTATTGTATAAGGTCAAAATAAGTTTTATAAATGAGGCCCTAGATCTGTGTAAGATGTTTTAGCAATAAAGACATTGGTAATAGTCAGATCCAGAGTGGTGTTTGTCTGTATTTGTCGTACTGAGGACACCAGTGTTTTGAGCCAGACGACCGTCCAGTCACAGGTGTTTATCTCACCCGTCATTCTGAACAAAAGCACATTTCTCTCCTCTCAGATTAACAGTTTAGTGCGTCCCTCATTGATTCTACAAAAATCAGCCATGTTTTTCAGCCCCTGTATTATTTTTTCCTCGTACGCAGCCATATTTGTGTTCACATTTTGCAGAAGTGTGTATTCTGGATTCTAGGCAACCCGCAAAGCAAATAATGTGCTATTGTACATGTTCAGTAGATCATTGTTGTGACCTCTATTTCTTATCCACCACTAACATACTCGCTTCTAATGGTTCAAAATGAAATCTCACACGAGCTCGTATTAAACAGAACCTCTGTGCTTTTGTTTCCACTGCACAATATTGAGCGTCTGTCAAGTATCTGCTCTGTTTACACCTCTGAGCTCCACAGGCCCCAGGGTGGTCCCACTCCCCCCTCCATCTCCTCTACCCCTCCCTCCCTCCCTCCAGGTTCACGCCTCAGCACCTGGAGCTCTGACAGCAGCGGTCAGCATCGCACCCCTGCACCCCCCACACCCCCACCCCCCCCACACCCACCCCCCCACACACCCCCCCCACACCCCCACACACCCCACACACCCCCCACACCCCAGCCTCATCTCTGTCAGAGCCAGTCAAAGGCCTCTCAGCCCCCATGCCCCCTCCCTCGTCACCACAGCTCCACAGGCCAAAACCACCAACAACAAACAAAACTGTACTTCTCCCACTACTTTTCTGATGTCAGGCCGACTTTACTTTTTGATGTGTATTGGAGGTGTGTCGTAGTAGGTTTGATCATTCACTGGAAACGTGATAAAATAACATATGGATTATTATTCCTTTAAATAGACTCGTTAGTACTTTTGCTTTGGCATTTTATGTTTTACAACTTAAAATATTCACAATATGTAGAACTAGACATTACTTTCCCACTCCACAAACCAGACTCCTGTGTAGGGCTCCACCTACTGGCATCAGAGGGAATTACTATGGGGAAAAATAATTTTGGAAAATAACAAACATGCCCTGACATGTTAATGTGAGCATGCAAATTTGACAGAAAGGCTTAAATTGAGTCTGCCAATGATTTATGGACTTACAAACTAGACAGACGAGGCAACAATACTGGAAACATTCAAACATTTCAGAGTCCTGTTTATAGGCACTTTGAGGACTTTTCACAATATCAAAGATATAATATTTTGTTTTCAATTGCTAAATGCTATGAGAACAGTCCAATTCTTTCAACAAAGGCCTCAGTCTTACTCTGCTCTGATGTTTCGGTTGGAGTATTTCCTCTGGAAGACCTTCTGCCACATTTCCTAAAAGCCTGTAGCATCTCAAATGTCCATAGCTCCTTAGCTAGCTCCTTAGTTAGCTTTTTCCAGAGTTCATTTCACACAATCCAACAGTCCTTTGTGTTCAAAGTATTTCCTCTGAAGGTTTCGGTCAGATTTGGTGCTACATACAGGTGCAGGTTACAAGATTCTTGGGGACAGTGTATCAACTTCCATTCATTTCCTAGAAACTGATCTGAACCTCCACCATAGTCAGGAAAAGCTGCAGCAAAATTCCAGCAGCAAAACTTGAATTTCTTTGAATCAATAAAGTCTCTCCTTCTCCCTCCCTCTCTGTCTCCTCCTGCACTTCCTGCCCCCCCTGCCCTCCTTCTCCCCCTCCTGCCCCCCTGCGCCTCCCTCTCCTGCCCCCCTCCTGCCCCTCCTCCCCTTCCTGCCCCTGCTGCCCTGGCATGACTCTGCGTGGACACAGTATTTGAATAAGCGTCAGTGCAGGAGCTGTCAGGCCTGTCATGTTGTGTGCCTCTTGTGCTCTGGCGTGTGTGGAGAGCAGAGTGTAGTCAGAGGCTCCATGAATAAGAGGTGCAGCATTAAAGCAGCACACCTCAATGCAGAATCCACAGCTGGGAACCGTGGGGTAGTTGTTTCCTCTTAACATTTACTCAGCTCACGTTGCATTCGGACTGATTAGTGTATGTTTGATTCATCTTTACTCACTTATTTTCAAGAGCCCATGTTGCTGATCAGTCCACATTTTCTCTGCCGCCGGTACATGCCCACAGCTCTGTAGTTACCTCATTCTTCACTTTTATTTGGGGGAAAAATCGGGTACAGACACATTAAGATATTCAGCTTTATAAAAATAAATGACAAATGTTCCACAAAATGGGCTCTTGTGCCCTTTAAGTCATGTTATAAAGTTGTTTTTTCACCAAAAACAGACCTGGACTTGTGTTTTGCTTCATGTTTGCGTGAACCTTTATTATTAGTTTGTCTACGTTTCTAAAGCTCAAAATGCTCTGTTCCACCTTGTGATGTCATGAAGTGCTAGTTTTCAAGTGAACATCTACTTTTGCCTTTTGTTTCGTAGAGATTCACAAATCCAGGGGTAAAATCATCCAAATGATTCTGATATGTTTAAAAAAAAATCCAGCAGAGCACTTCCTGTATTATGACATGACATCACAAGGTGGAACAAAGTGTTTTCTGTTTGAGAGAAACACTCAGCCTAAATCTGCAGGTTTGTGTGTTAAACATGTGTGAATGAAACAAAACTCTGGGTCTGTTTGTGATGAGGAAACTCCATTAGAACATAGATCAGATCCAACACTGTCTTTCAAAAGCCGTGTAAAAAAAGTGACAATAGTCAAATTCAACCTTCATAATATCCATCACATCCAAAACAATCTATCTGTAAGTGCTGCTAAAATGTACTTTTATTCTAGGATACTTTCTCATATTGATTATTGCATGAATACCTGGTCTCTTGTTTGCCCCACAGCCCTGAAGACAACAGAAGGTCTTTACAATAAGCCCCAAAAAAGCACTGTCCCATCACCATCGTCATGTGCTGAAACAACACAGATTATTGGACTTCCGAAAGATAATCAATCTCAAAACACCTTGTCTAATTTCTACACTCCCTCGCCCTCCACCGCAGAAAGAATGTATTAAATGCAAAGAGAACACACCAAGTACAACACGAGCCACCACCAGAGGGACCTGATCATTCCCCACA